>JAGFNQ010001553.1:191390-211573 GCA_024364735.1 Boesenbergia rotunda
TATTTCCTTTCCATTCCACGTATGCAGGTCCGCAGTTCGTCCGCAGGCGGCGTCCGCAGCCGATCAGTATTGTAGTTATACATATGACACCGACGGTGGATTTACACGGGAAGGGGCTCAAAATTTTTAGTAACATGATTTTTATAGAGTTTAAATTTCTTGGATGACTAAATTATTTTTTTTCTTCTTTTTATTTTTTAAATTTTAATTAAATGTACATTATGTATCTTTAAAAGATTAAAAAAATCATTATTATAATAATTATTTTCGCGTTACTTAGTATGTATCTTCCTAAATCTAAAATTTTTGATCCGTCAATTATTTTTTTTTGCTTAGTATGTGACTCTCCAAACTTAAAATTTTAGATCCGCTCCCGACCGAAATAGTGGAAATTTTGTCGAGGTTCTCCTCCGACACTCCAGTGCCATCAACTATGTGGAATTTGACGAACCCTTGCATGCTAGTGTCTACAAGCGACGACTATACAAATGATATGAAATATTTTTTCTCAATGATGCAATAGGAAATATAATCGTTTAATTATTTAAATTAATAAATTTGTATAACTAATAGATCCTACTGAATTAAAGGCATATACATTTTTTGAATTACTAAGTTAATTGCTGTTACTAAGTGAATTATTATCTTACATTAATGATTGTATGTGGTTTTATAATTGTTGAAGTTTTGTTTTATAATTGTTGAAGTTTTGTTTTATAATTATGTTTATGTGGTATTATAATTGTATGTGATATGTATCTTGTGTTTTAATTTGTGTTATTTGATTGATCATAACAACAACGCTAACCTCAGTGTGAATCGCGATTGTCATTAACCGCAGCTCATGTTGCGCGCCGCGATTGCTATTAACCGCAGTGTGTGTCACAATTGCTATTAACCGTAGTGTGTGTCGGAATTGCTATTAATTGCAGCAAGCATCACGCGCCACAATTGCCATTAACTGTCGTGCGCGGTCGCGCGTTGTCGATGTGTTAAGACTTTTAATACCTCTGAGTTATGTAACGTGTGATCCGTGCTGTGGATAAAGTAATTGCGCACTGCTGATAGTTAATTTTATTGTTATAGTGTTTAAGATAAAAAAAAAATTAAAACAAAAAATGAGTATAGTAAATGTATTTAGGGTTTAAATATAAGAAAGTATTGATTTTTTTTTAAATAAATTGAAATCCAGATGCCCAAATAGAGATTTTGTTTTTTTTGTAAAATAAATCGAGACGCCTGGATCCAAACGATAAAAATGTCACGTACCATCATAGAAATGAAATTCTGTTAGGTATCATGCTATATATATATAGAAAGAGAGAGAGAGGAGGCGCCTAGCATATGCAGTGAGATGCCCACTGTAGGTGCTCACCGTGTCCATGAGTGCCCAGGCTAACATGATTATATATATAAAGTCCTCTTATCACCCGGTTGACATGATTGACGGCCGCAAAATCATGACTAGGTTGCAAAATGCAATCGATTGTGACCTCGGGCTGTGAAATTTAGGTCCTGGGTTCGAGTCGCGTGAAACACACTGGATTAAAACTCTGGGTGTTTGGTTTATCAATTCTCGAGCCAACTGTGTAATAATTATTCCGGGGACCGTGATTTACCTCCCTCGTGATGGCCTTGAGACGGGTGCGGCGGAGGCGCTAAGGCGAACGATTTTGCCTTTTTGCTTGAGGGGAGGCAGTGACCAACCTCTTGCTGGTGAATTGCTACCTCCTAGCTCTTCTAGTCCTGAAATTGCGACCATTGCCACCTCCTAGTGCGGCCTCAACTTGGTTGGAACTCAACAACTCATGAGGTTAGTTGTAGCCGAGTCATGGCCAACACAATTTTGCCGCCTAGCTGTGATAGGCAATTGGTCATTGCGATTGTTGGTCATAATCTCCTGGTCACATTTTGTCATGATCTCTTAACTGTGAAATCATATATAACAGGTGATTAAGAGCGTATTTTGTGAATTAAGTGCATACTTTAATACATATAAAAGTTGGATGCGCTTTGTATTTTTTTTTTAAAAGTTGAGTATGGTAGTTAATTCGGTAAATTGAGGTAGTTTATTAATGTATTTTAAACATAAACTTTAATTTATAATACTTTTATTCTTATTTCAATAAAACTTCACTGAGAAAGGTTTTATTTTTTCTTTAATTGATATATCATTATTTTTCAATTTTTGTATTCCAATTAAATAAAACCAAAATTAAATCGATAATTACTATTCAGCTTATAACTTAACTAAAATGATTTCTCTTATTTGATGCACTAATATTGTTGCATCTCGTCTTAATCATATTTTTCAGTTTCCATTTAGAAAGATTATCAATTCTGATTTAGAAAGATTATCAATTCTGATTCAGAAGAAAATATAGAAAGAATATAAATATTCGGAATTATAGAAAGATTATGGTGGTAAATTTTAATTTAGAAATCTATAAATATGCTGTGTTCAATTTTTTCCATTTCTAAGTTTCCTGAATGAAGAACGTACAACTCATCCTCATCTTCTCACTCAACCTCTTCTCTTCTCTTCTCTTCTCTTCCCCTACCTTTGGGCCTTCTCTTCTTTTGGAATCCTGATCAAGTCGGTTTGAATTCCTTGAAAAATATTTCGTCCTCCACACTCCGGCTTTGAAGGTTCGCTTTTACTATTTTCATGTTTCAAGTCAAAAGTTGTTTCCTTTTCCCATGTTTCGGGAAAAGAGAGCAATTTTGTTTACTAGATTAACTAAAATATTAGGAGAATATTTTATATTTTTCTGTTTAGATTTTATATATTATTTTTAAGTTGAAACTTGTATTTTAAAATTAATTAAGATAAAACAGCAAACAAATTCTGTCGATGCTTAGTTATTTGTTGGCCGAGTAGTTTAAAGATAGATTAGTTCGTTCATATTGAGATCTTTAAAAAGAGGCTCAATCCCCCCCTCTGAATATTTGATCTTCCAATCGAAAAAGTTGAGATTACTTTTATTTATTTTATATTTTACTCGAATGCGATTTACAGGATCAATTGAAGCTATCGTGAGTAACCACATGCAAAACTCGGAACTCGACAAAAAGAAGGTTCTTCCTTACGAATACAGTTTCACTAAATTTATATCTGTGTTGCGATCACTTCACCAAGCTCTTGTTTGAAACAGGGAAGATTTATTGCGTTGTTTATAATCTGGCTGCTTGGAAATGGATCCCTTTTCGCATGGAACAGTATAATAACCATTGGAGATTACTATGCTTATCTCTTTCCGGTAAGAAATCGCATTTTCGTCAAGAATGACTTCTTACCTTTCGATACTTGCTTTAATTAATTAGTTCTTCTTTAATTTCATTTCAGAGGTACCATCCAATGAGAGCACTCACGTTTGTCTACCAATCTTTTGCTCTGGTAACAACAGCCATACTAGCCTATCACGAAGCAAGACTTAATACTAGATGTCGAAACCTGTTAGGCTACTCACTCTTCTTCTTAAGCTCACTTGGCCTAATTGTGGTTAGTATCAGGAATCGACTTTTTCTAAAGGATCCGTTTTTCAAACTGCATGTTTATATATTCAATTCCATCATTGATTGGCGCAGTTAGACTTAGCGACGATGGGTAAAGGTGACTTGGGCATCTTCATTGGTGTCTGTGTAGCGAGTGCAGTATTTGGTGTTGCCGGAGGTTATGTTGCAGGAGGAATGGTTGGTGATATATCTTTGATGTGCCCAGAGTTTATTCAAGTGAGCATCTTTGCCCGTCTGATTTTTTAGTTCAGATGCAGCATGTTGGATTAGTTAATAAAAATACAAGCCTTTTTTTTCCTTTGCAGTCTTTCATGGCTGGGTTCGCAGCGGCTGGGACTCTGACTGCTATGTTGAGATTAATCACGAAAGCAGCATTTGAGAGTTCAGATGATGGCCTTCGCAAAGGGGCAAGTATGTAGAATATTTACAAGCTAAGTAGATTAATACGTTAAGATCTACTTCATCTTAAACAGAGATCTAAATCCTCCTTTTTCAGTGTTGTTTCTTGCGATTTCAACATTCTTTGAGCTGCTTTGCGTCTTTCTCTACACATTTATGTTTTCTAAATTACCCGTCGTCAAATATTATCGAACAAAAGCTGCTTACGAGGGATCAATGACAGTTACTGCTGACCTCGCTGCTGCTGGTATTCAATTACCCTTAAACGATGCAGCGGTTAGATTCATAAATAACATTATGGCATTGCTTAACTTTGGTAAGCAGTTTAGTTTGTCTCGGATGTGAATAAATTCTTGCATTGCAGGCGACGGCGGATCCGAATCAGTTTGAGCGCTTAAGTAACAAAGAACTTCTAGTTCAAAATATCGATTACGCGCTTGACATCTTCCTGATATATGTCTTGACACTGTCAATTTTCCCTGGTTTCATAGCCGAAGACACACGTTCTCATAGCTTGGGATCATGGTAAGTGCTCCAGCATCATCTATTAGGAGAAGAATTTATTATACAAATAAAATGATAAATCTAATTCGACCAGGTATACACTCGTTTTGATTGCCGTGTACCATGTCTGGGACCTTGTGGGGGGATATGTTCCTCTTCTTAAGCCGATCAAGTTGGTATCAAGGAAAGGCCTGATATTTGCTTGTCTCTCGCGTTTCCTCTTCATCCCAGCGTTCTATTTCACAGCTAAGAAGGGAGACCAAGGGTGGATGATAATGTTGACGTCCATCTTGGGACTCAGCCATGGCTACCTCAGTGTTTGCATTTTTACAGAAGCACCAAAAGGATACAAGGTAATTACTAATAAATCTATCTATATATATATATTCTGTTCATTATTTCTTATTTGTTGTGTGTCCCGGCCTTTGATAATGCAGGGCCCGGAACAAAATGCATTGGGGAACTTGTTGTCTGCCGTTCTGACTGCAGGTATTTTCTTAGGCGTAATACTCAACTGGTTATGGCTAATTGGCAAAGGTTTGTAACAAGTTCTGTAGTGGAGCACCAACATTATCCTACCTAGAAATTCTGTAGTGGAGTACCAACGTTACCCTACCAAGAAATTCTGTAGTGATCTTATGTGGATGTTTAAACGTTTGAATAGTTATGACTCGCGTCTCAGTCTTATGCTTTTCATGCCATTTCCAGTTTCATTCTTGTGCAGAATTCTTATGACCGAATGGGAAAAAATAATACCGAGCAAATAAAACTCACAAAGCAGTACTGATCTAGATTTTTTTTTTGTTTGTTTTTTAACTAGCATTCAGTATATCTTTTATTAGCATATAATTAGATCAACAGTCCGACACATGAACTAGCATGCATGCTTCCTAAGCTGCAAAAAGTTCATAAATTGGTAATTAATCTCATTATGAGACAACGTTAAAAGTATTTTCCAGTAAAAGTTGGTCTTAGCGAGGCTTGCAGAACGTTCATCTTCAATTGTGATTCTTGTGCCTCTAATGAGTACTTCTCTTTCTTTCATTATCAGAAGTATCGCAAATAAATTTCATTCTACTAACCAGTTACATTTACCTGAAATCCATGTCATGACTTGTTTAAAAAAAAAGTCATATGGTGCTTGGATAGACACTATTCCATGAATGTTGGAGAAGCATGCAGATATGCAGACAGAAAAAAGAAGGTGCCTTATCTTTGAAGGTGTGGAAACCAGACTGTGGGATGTGTTAGCCAAAGGGAATACCCAACAATTAGCAGCTTAATTAGTGCTTAGTCCTGAGGGACATTTAAGTATTGGGATGAAGAATGTTTGGAATCAAGTTTTTTTTAGTTAATTCAAATCTCCACAAGTTGGGTCTAGTAGTGCCGTAGTGGTGATAAAACCAACAACATTTTCACCCTATTAAACAGATAACAAAATAAGATTATCTTAGCAATCTCATAAAACTAGTACACCTCCATAAAATTCTTTATTGTAGTTGAATATTTCAACTTGGTATCAGTAAATTTGTTCTTGAATTAACAACATGGATTTCCTACCTTCATTTGGACACATTTTTATTTTCTTGAACAATTGATCATGATATGTTCTGTAACAAGGCGCTTGACAGGAAAGTTGGAATAAAAGATTTCTTCTGCAATTTCGGCTTCAAGATTTTCTTGTAAATAGCTCATTCTCTTCCTTGCATAATCTTTTCAACTATATTGATTTTCTTTTTCTTGTCTTCATAGAACACCCATAAGATAAACTTTCTTCAGCAATTTCTGCTTGTCCACAAGGAGGCTTTCTTTTTTTGGTTTTTTCCCTTCACTATGTTGCTTTGACTGATCAATAGTGGAACTCCTCTTGAATTCTGAATTCGTCTTCCTTTGCCAAAAAAATGATCTTCGCTTTTCCTGAAACTCATTTTCTCTCTTCTACCTCGAGGAGATAAAGCCTTGTCTATTTCTCATTTCCCTTAACAAACAATGAGGGAATATAGATATTTGAAAAAATAAATTTAAGCATTCATCCTTTGTAACTCATCCACCCAAAATCAGACGGAAAAAGTTGATTAACACACGTTGATAAAGTATAATTTTGTTATCATTAATTCTTCCCTCCACCTCCCCATAGACCTGCCCACGAAAGAGTCCAACTTAGACTCGGCCTGGATCCGTAACCGGGTCAACGGCAAAGGCTGATTAAGGTTCATACTTATATAAACCGCTGAACGATGATTTAAGCTTCAGCAGTTGTGTGTGTGTGTGTGTGAAATTGAGATTTGAACTCAAGAAAACAACTTAACCAACCATACTATATATTTTTATATTTTTATTAGCTAGTTAATTATTTAATAACTAGTCTATTATATTATATTATTAATTTAAAAATAGATTTATTTATTTATTATTTAATTAATTTAAAATTATTTATCTCTAAATAATTTTATATATAATTAATTACTTAAAAACTAATTAATATTTTTTACTGTATAATTATTATCTTAATAAATCCAAACATAATCGAGTTTGACAAATAATTTTGAACCACGAAGAACTGTAATAAATTATGCACGAATCGTGAATCGACGGTTCTGAACTTGAACTGTAACCGTCTTAGACGGTTAAGGTTAAGGGTCGATCCCCGTCGAACTGCCAATTTCGAACCGTCAATTTTAAATCGTTGTCAGGTCTACCTCCTCATGTTTTCTACATCTTCATCACCACAGTTAACCATCTCTTTGAGAGACAATGCCTTAAGCTAAACTGGGGTATATTCTCTAGAACTTAGCCCAAGGTACTGAAGACCAGAACTTAAGGTACTCAAAGACAGAAGATGCAAGTGATGTCCCAACTAAACATATGATTATTTTGAATCAAAAAGGCTATATATCGACCAATCGCCACGTTAGCGGCTCCTTGATCTCGACCTCATAGGTTTCCAGAGGGAGACAAATCATGATTATCACTGTTGTGGTAAGGTGCCTGGGATCGAGGGAATTAATGCCAGCAGATCCGGGTTTTATCCCCGTGCGTAACTGGCGACCCTCGAACATGTGACTCGACCAAAAAGGCTATATATCAGTTTGAGGCTTAAGTGCTTTAATTAACAAATTCTAAATGAATTTTTTGGTTCTAGCTACTATGAGTGTTTCTTTAAATAGGTTTCTGCACCCTCTCAGATTCTAGTATTGGAGACGCATCGCTTAGTACTTCATTGTGAGGGGTATTCTAGTATCGGAGACGCATCGCTTAGTACTTCATTGTGAGGGGTTGTCTGGCTTCTAACTCGTCCACATCGCTTAGTGGGATTGATAGAATTTGAGAAATCAATTGTCGAACACTATCATCTCTGCTCATAGCTACAACATGGACTACGTATTAAACACAATAACCATGATATAATCTCATCTTGATAAAGTGAAATCAAGCCCTTACCCCGGTTGTGTCCATCACCACTAAATTGGCCAAGGACTTGAAGGATTTTTGCTCCGACTCCGCCTTAGTATCGAATCACATCTCAGCCAACGCGTGGTGTAGGGTGATTTCGATAATGAATTTGAAATATTCGAGAGCCTCTCGTCCTTCAGGCACATCTTGAATAGTCGGGGGCGAGCTCCCACCCACCCCTTGTTGAGAGGCTAACTCGGGTTGACTAATAGATCCAATTTGATAGTCACCTAGGGAGGAAGCTGAGGAAGCTAGGTTGGGACGTGGACATTAAGAGCCCAATTCGGTTTGGGAGTGATCTGCCTCGGGAGCATAGATCGGAGTTCGCCGACTGATAGGGTTCAGTTGGGATCCTCGGAGATCGTTACCTTTTCTGCTTATTCTTACGCGTATCGAATACGACCAAAACCGTGTCGTTGACTTTTTTGAAGTTTGACTGCGAGGATACGTTTTGGACACAGCAAGGATACGGCCAAGATAATTTTTTGAGATATATTTGGGTAAAATTATAAATATTTAAAAGTTTTAGGGGTTAATTGAAATTTTTTTAAAGTTTTAAAATGTAATTAAAAAACTAATTAATAAAAAACAAATAAAAACTACCGAGAAGTTTTAAAATTTTAAAGTGTAATTAATAAAAACAAATAAAATCATTCTAATTAATAAAAAAATATATTAGAAGCATAATCAAACAAATATTAATCATATACTAATAATAATTAATTAGGATAAAAAATATCCTAATTAAATATCCTACATAATTATTCTAATTAATCAAACAAGACATATTAGAAGCATAATCAAATAAAATTATTCTAATTAATCAAACAAAATATATTAAAACATATTAGAAGCATAATCAAACAAATATTAATCCTATACTCACGATAATTAATTAGGATACAAAATTATTCTAATTAAATATCATACATAATTATTTAAGGAATTAATCATTTAATTAATCAATTAATTATATAATTAATTAATCAATTAATCACTTAATTAATAATTTAATTTTTAA
Organism: Boesenbergia rotunda; assembly: GCA_024364735.1. NCBI lineage: Eukaryota > Viridiplantae > Streptophyta > Magnoliopsida > Zingiberales > Zingiberaceae > Boesenbergia > Boesenbergia rotunda. The sequence continues at coordinate 200,284 of JAGFNQ010001553.1, forward strand.
TTAGGGTTTGGCTGTCGACAGCAGCTGCGGCCGGCGGCAGCCTGCGCGCACCCGCAACAACCTGCACCTGGCCGCGAGCAGCCACAGCAACCCGCGCAGCCAAGCGCGGGTTGCTTTGGCTGCGCCTGCCGGAAGAACAATGCATCTTCTTCACCGGGGAAGAAGATGTATTCGTCGCGGAAGGAGAAAACAAGGCTGCCGAAGAGGAAAACCTAACTTTTTGTAGCGTATCGTCGGAGGAGGAGGGTTCGCCGGGGATGATGGAGACGCGATAGAGAAGAGTGAAGAGAGAACTGAACGCGCGATCGGAGGGGGGGTGCGAACGACGCAAATTAAACCTAATTTAGCGACGGAAATAACTCGTCCGTCGTTATTAATGACGGATTAGCGACGGATTATTATTATTCCATCGCTATTAGTGACGGATTTGACCAATTCCAACGTTATTTTTAGGAGTTTGACCTGTAATCCAATATTAGCAACAGATAATTATCCGTCGCTAATAGTTGATTTTTTTATAGTGGTTTATTATTTTGATACCAATTTGAGTTTTAAATATCTATAATATCTTTAAAAAAATGAGAACACAGCAGTTATTAGATTATCAATTTAACTAATCTATGAATTCGGTAAAAACTCGTTCTGTAAAACCAACTCGTTTGTATAAAAATGGAACTTTCATCTCTGAATAAGTTGGCGATGAACAGAGAGGGAAAGAAATGAAAAAAAAAAAGTGTTACACTGTTGTCTGTTGTTCAGCTGACACATCTAAAGAAAACAATCAAACAAAGAATTAATTATTTTTAAAATAAAGTATTACAATCTCAAGAAGGATCTAAATCAACATTTGAAATAGGAGTGATCCCGCCCTATCTTTGGCACCGTACGGGCAGCCAGCGTGGCAAACGACCTGGCCAGTTTCAGGGTCCACGTCATTGTACGGGTAGCCAACTCGACAAACATCCTGGCCGGGCCCAGGGTCTCCGCCGGTCGGTCGGACTCAAGGCGGCCGGTTAGAATAAGTATAGCGGTTCATCCGGTCGGTCAAACCCGGCCGACCGCATTAAGGCTTACACGCCTCGTTTATCCGGGTATTTCCGCCCGGCCACATTAAGGCTTACACGCCTCGTCTAGCCGGGTATACCCGCCGACCGCATTAAAGCTTACACGCCTCGTTCATCCGAGTGCATCCGCCCGGCAGTCCTTTACACAGGCTTGATATCCAGCCGGGCGTGCCGTCCCTGTGTCCACTCGGGCACTCTCTCGGAATCACCCTGGGATAAAGACAGAATACACCTGCACCAGCTGCAGATAGCAGGCTGTCACCACTCGTGTGAACTGACACTCTCTGACCGGCGCCGCCTGTCCGAGATTTACAGAAACCTGTCTTTGTCCTCACATAAGACAAACAGTATACGACAAAGAATGTTGGTTACAAATCAACATAACCATACCATATCCTCTGACCCTGTCAGAGATCCTGACACAGGTCAACTCAAACACTAACCATACCATATCTCTGACCTGTCAGAGATCCTGACACAGGTCAACCCAAATCGACTAACCATACCATATCCTCTGACCCTGTCAGAAGATCCTGACACATGTCAGACTTGGTCCTTTTCCCCGGCTATATAAGCCCTCCCCTCCTCATTATCAGGTACGCGCGCATAGCTTCTCGTCTACAGTGCTCCTTATTTGCTTGTTCACCGGAGTACTGACTTGACCGTCGGAGGCCTTGCCGGGACGTTCCCGGCTAGGTTGCTAACGGTCATCTTCTCCAGCAGGTTCAGGTCATCCCGTCGAGATCTACCAGGCCACCTTCTTCCATTCGTCGGAGGATCCCCCCCACCTCTGAGTCATTCTGGAGCGAGGACATCCCGTCGGCATCCACGTCACTCCTCTCTACACCGTCATCCGGTTGCGGCTCCATTCGCTCGGCGACAGGATCAAATTTGGCGCTAGAAGGAGGGCTTTCTGCCTGATCGAGAGCGAAGAATGGAAAACCCCAATCCACTGACGGTTACTCTTTCGCCAGAAGAATACGAAATGCTGATGGCTGTCCGGACACAGAAGGCACAACAATCGCATCCGCCAACCGGTAGTCAAGGGGCCCGGCCCCCTGGGCCCTCTATGCGGGGAAATGCGGAAGGTATGGCTGTTCAGCCCGACCCCTTCATTCCTAAATTTCCCCAAGCACTTTTTCGGAACGAGGCCCAATCGGCCCCGACCGAAGCTTCAGCGTCCAGCCGGGCACGTCAGGCGCGCCCCGATAAAGGGAAGGGGTTGGCCGACCCCGCTGCGGCCCACCCGACTCACAGCCCTTTCTCTCCACAAATTCTTGGGGACCCCGTTCCCAAGCATCTGCGATTCTTCACCATGCCTGAGTATTCGGGGGCCAGCGACCCCGAGGAACACGTCATGAAGTTCGAGAGCGCCGCCCAGCTGCACCAATACCCGGAGGGCGTCAAATGCCGCGCTTTCCTGACAACCCTCTCCGGGCAGGCTCAACGATGGTTCGATGGACTCCCGGGCGGATCAGTCGGGAGTTTCGCAGAAGTGAAGCGGCTGTTCCTGCAACATTTTGCAAGCAGTCGGAGGCATCATAAGACCAGCCTCAATTTGTTCGCGCTGAAGCAAGGTCCGAAAGAATCACTCCGGGCCTACATCCAGAGGTTCAATGGAGTAGCTATCGAGGTGCCCAATACCACGCCCGAAGTGCTGGTCACCGCCTTCTCACAAGGGCTCCAAGAGGGTGATTTCTTTCGATCCCTGATCAGGAAACCACCGAAGGATTTCGACAGCCTGCTCGGGAAGGCTGTTAAGTATATCAACGTAGAGGAAGCGCAAGCCGCCCGGAGGAAGGAAGTGATAGTTAGCCCACAGCCCGCACCTCAACACAACAGATCGCCAGGAGGGCCGATTCGCAGTCCCCGACCGGCCGATCGGCCGGGAATGAGACCCCAGCAAGTGCAGGTGGCACAGGGGAATTGGCCCAACAGATGGGCACCGTATTGTGCGTTTCACCAGTGTAATACGCACAACACTGAAGACTGCCGAGCGGGCGGCAGAGCTCGGACCCCACTCGGCAGGGGCCAAGGACGACAAACCCCGCAGGGGCGCGGGCGTGGTCACGGAGCCACAGCCCAACAAAGACAAAGGAGTGATACCCCCGCCGCCCGGCAATTGTTTCCTCAGCCTGAGCGGGAAGAGGCGGAGGAACTTGACGAAGATCAAGCGAATCACCAGAACGCCGTCCGAGGAGGCGTCAATGTGATTTCCGGCGGCCCGACCGGAGGCGACTCCAACCGAGCCAGAAAGACGCAGGTGCGCCGACTGGAAATTCACCAAGTCGGAGTCAGCACCTCTCAAGCTCAAGGGCCCCAAATCAGCTGGGGGCCGCAGGATTTACAAGGATTGGAGGTGCCGCACGACGACCCGCTGGTCATCACGGCTGTCATCGCCAACTACGAAGTCCACCGCACCATTGTGGACACCGGCAGCTCGGTAAACATTTTATATAAACGAGCTTTCGATCAACTGCAAATTGAATTATCGCAGCTGGAGATGGTGGCTACTCCCCTGTTCGGATTCACGGGGAACGAAGTACAGCCGATCGGACAGATACGGCTAGCCGTCTCACTTGGAGAAGAGCCACTCAAGAGAACCCGGTGGACCACGTTTCTGATTGTGGATGCGCCAGCTGCCTACAACGCCATTCTCGGTCGGCCGGCTCTCAACGAATTCAAAGCGGTAGTCTCCACCTACTACCTCAAGGTGAAGTTTCCGGTCGGCGACAGGGTCGGCGAGGTGAAGGGCAATCAGACCGTGGCCCGGCGCTGCTATGCTGATGATGTCCGCTCGGGAGGTCAGAAAGCAAGGCGGGCAGGTAGCAGCTGCAACATGGTGCAAGCCTCCCCTTGGGCAGAATTGAGGGAGGACAAAGAAGAGGTACAACTTTTGCCCGGGCGGGAAGATACCAAGATACAAATTGCTGCAGGACTTCCCGAGGAGCTGAAGCAATCCCTAATCGACTCCCTCGCGCGGAATCAAGACGTATTTGCCTGGTCGGCGAAAGACTTAAAGGGAGTCCGGCCAGAAGTAGCAGAGCATCAATTGCACGTGCACCCGGGTGCACGGCCAGTGAAGCAGCGAAAAAGGGATCACAGCGCCGCCCAGAATCAAGTCATCCGGGCGGAAGTAGAAAGACTGTTGGAGGCAGGACACATCCGGGAGGTCCAGTTCCCTGCCTGGCTGGCCAATGTGGTGCTGGTGGCCAAACCCAATGACAAGTGGCGGGTATGCATTGATTTCCGAGACCTCAATCGGGCATGCCCGAAGGATTGCTACCCACTTCCACGGATCGATCAAATGGTAGACTCGACGGCCGGCAGCGAGTTCATATCAATGCTGGATGCGTACCAGGGATACCACCAAGTCCCGCTGGCTGCTGCTGATCAGGAGAAGGTTAGCTTCGTCACGGCTGACGGCACATACTGCTACACCGTCATGCCGTTCGGCCTCAAGAATGCGGGCGCCACCTACCAAAGAATGATGAACAAGGTGTTCCGGTCGCAGATGGGGCGTAACGTCGAAGTATACGTCGACGATATTCTGATCAAGACTGCTCGGGCAGAAGAACTAATCCCCGACATTGAAGAAACTTGCCAAACTCTACGGCGGTTTGGTCTGAAGCTTAATCCGGCCAAATGTCTATTCGGGGCTCGAAGCGGGAAGTTCCTCGGTTATATAGTTACCGAGCGGGGAATCGAAGCAAATCCGGGCAAAGTAAAGGCCATCATGGAGATGCCGGCTCCAAGGAATCTCAGAGAAGCTCAACGGCTGATGGGGCGGATAACGGCCTTGTCGAGGTTCATTTCCCGGTCAGCCGAACGGGGCCTGCCATTCTTCAAGACCTTACGCCGGGCCACCAAATTTCAGTGGGACGCAGAATGTGACAAGGCCTTCGAGGAGCTGAAAGCTTATCTGTCTGAGCTACCGACACTCTCCCGGCCGGAGCCGAATGAGAGTTTATATGTATACTTAGCGGCTTCCTCCGACTCGGGCAGCATGGTGTTGGCCCGGCAAGAAAAAACTGAGCAAAGGCCGGTGTACTTCTTTGCCCACTTATTTAAAGGAGCCGAGTGTCGGTACACGACACTCGAAAAATTGGGCTACATACTATTCTTAGCCGCCCGGCGACTCAGACCATACTTCTTATCTCACCCAATTACTGTATTGACTAACAGTAACTTGGGTCGGGTACTCACTAATCCAGACGCCTCAGGGCGGTTAGTCAAATGGACAACTGAGCTGAGTGAGTATGACATACAATATCAACCCCGACCGGCTATCAAGGCTCAAGCCTTAGCCGATTTTCTCACGGAATGGCATCCTGATGAAGCCGAGGGCGTATGGAAGGTGTACGTTGATGGGGCATCTTCTCGACAAGGAAGCGGAATCGGCGTTCTCATGGTTTCACCCGAAGAAGAACGGCTGCACCTGTCCGTGCGGCTAGAACACAAGGCGACTAATAATGAAGCTGAATATGAAGCACTTCTAGCCGGTCTGCAAGCCGCCCGGCATGTCGGCGCCACTCGGGTGTGGCTATACTCAGATTCGCAACTGGCCATACAGCAACTGGCCGGTAATTTCGAAGTCAACAGCAGCCGGCTGCAAGAGTACATCGATGCTTATGAACAGCTGAAGGCGGGTTTCAGGGAGGTACTCTTACAGAAGATCCCTCGGGAAAGCAACTTGAAAGCGGACGAGCTAGCCAAATTAGCTAGCGCAGTCGGAGCTTGGGTGGTCCCTCGGCCGGCCTGCCATGCCTTATTCGTCATGCAAATCGAGCAGCAAGCAGAGATCGAATTGGAGACCGATTGGAGAACTCCATTGATTGCATTCTTGACCAGGGGAGAAGTACCATCCGACCGGGAGGAGGCTCGGATGCTCAGAAAGAGAGCCGTGCAATATACCATGGTCGGAGATGTCCTCTATAAACGGGCTCACGCCCGGCCATTACTCAAATGCCTTCGCAGTGAAGACGCGGATTATGTGCTCCGTGAGGTCCATATGGGGGTATGCAGTACTCATTCTGGGGGTAGAGCCACCGCCCAGAAGGCTCTGTTGGCCGGGTATTATTGGCCAACTTTGCAGAAGGATGCCGATCGGCTGGCCGCAACATGCATCTCATGTCAAAAACACCGGTGCCTGCCGCACCGGCCGACCGAAGTAATGAAGACATCTGCTGTCTCTTGCCCGTTTGACCAATGGGGCATGGATATCGTAGGTCCCTTTCCGCTCGCTCCCGCCCAGAAGAAGTTCTTGTTGGTCGCGGTGGATTACTTCTCTAAATGGGTGGAAGCAGAGGCGCTGGCCCGGATCACCGAGCAGGCGGTGATTAAGTTCTTGTGGCAAAACATTTTATGCAGATACGGGATCCCCCACAAGTTGGTTTCTGACAACGGTCGGCAGTTTCAAGGGAAGAAAATCAAAGAGTGGTGCTCGGAATACGGCATCCAGCAGGCCTTTACATCTGTGGCGTATCCACAGAGCAACGGCCAGGCAGAAGTCGCCAATCGGGAAATCTTGAGAGGGCTCAAAACAAAGCTGGACCATGCAGGAACCAACTGGGTAGAGCAGCTGCCCGGGGTCCTTTGGGCAAACAGAACCACACCCAGAGAAGCGACCGGGCAGACGCCTTTCCACCTAGTCTACGGCAGCGAGGCGGTGGTGCCGGTCGAGGTCGGTTGTGAATCTGACCGGCGGATAAGCTACGACGAAGGGAATGACGAAAGAAGGCGCTTAGAGCTTGACCTCATTGAGGAAGTCCGAGAAAAAGCGGCCGCCCGGATGTTCGTGTACCGTCAGCGTATGAAACAAAGATACGACCAGAAGGTGTTGCCGCGCTCGTTTCGAGCCGGGGACCTTGTCTGGAAGCGTATAAAGCCGGTCGGTGATGTGAACAAATTACAACCACAGTGGGGCGGGCCTTTCAAGGTAGTAGAGAAATTGCACTCAGGCGCTTACTACTTGGAGGATGAACATGGAAAAAGGCTTGACCGACCGTGGAGTTCCCTACACTTGCAAATGTACAGAGAGCCCTAGAGTGATGTAATCTTGTAAAATGCAGCATTCTATATATAACGAAAGGCTCTCCCGACCGAAGTTATCGGTCGGCCACACAAGGCAAGCCATACCTGGACGGGGCGCAGGCTGACGCGTCGTACCCTCCAGAAGCCTGAGTCGGCGACTGACCGGAAGCGTCAGCCCACTCGGAAGCCTGGACTGGTTCCCAGTCGGAAGCGTGGCGGCCCACGTGGAAGATTGGCCCATCCGGAAGCCTGAAGCGGTGCCCGGTCGGATGCGTGGCGTCCCACGCAGAAGATTGGCTCCCTTTGGAAGCCTGAGTCGGCGACTGACCGGAAGCGTCAGCCCACTCGGAAGCCTGGACTGGTTCCCAGTCGGAAGCGTGGCGGCCCACGTGGAAGATTGGCCCATCCGGAAGCCTGAAGCGGTGTCCGGTCGGATGCGTGGCGTCCCACGCAGAAGATTGGTTCCCTTTGGAAGCCTGAGTCGGCGACTGACCGGAAGCGTCAGCCCACTCGGAAGCCTGGATTGGTTCCCAGTCGGAAGCGTGGCGGCCCACGTGGAAGATTGGTCCATCCGGAAGCCTGAAGCGGTGTCCGGTCGGATGCGTGGCGTCCCACGCAGAAGATTGGTTCCCTTTGGAAGCCTGAGTCGGCGACTGACCGGAAGCGTCAGCCCACTCGGAAGCCTGGTTGGCTCCCAGTCGGAAGCGTGGCGGCCCACGTGGAAGATTGGCCCATCCGGAAGCCTGAAGCGGTGTCCGGTCGGATGCGTGGCGTCCCACGCAGAAGATTGGTTCCCTTTGGAAGCCTGAGTCGGCGACTGACCGGAAGCGTCAGCCCACTCGGAAGCCTGGATTGGTTCCCAGTCGGAAGCGTGGCGGCCCACGTGGAAGATTGGTCCATCCGAAGCCTGAAGCGGTGTCCGGTCGGATGCGTGGCGTCCCACGCAGAAGATTGGTTCCCTTTGGAAGCCTGAGTCGGCGACTGACCGGAAGCGTCAGCCCACTCGGAAGCCTGGACTGGTTCCCAGTCGGAAGCGTGGCGGCCCACGTGGAAGATTGGTCCATCCAGAAGCCTGAAGCGGTGTCCGGTCGGATGCGTGGCGTCCCACGCAGAAGATTGGCTCCCTTTGGAAGCCTGAGTCGGCGACTGACCGGAAGCGTCAGCCCACTCGGAAGCCTGGACTGGTTCCCAGTCGGAAGCGTGGCGGCCCACGTGGAAGATTGGCCCATCCGGAAGCCTGAAGCGGTGTCCGGTCGGATGCGTGGCGTCCCACGCAGAAGATTGGTCCCTTTGGAAGCCTGAGTCGGCGACTGACCGGAAGCGTCAGCCCACTCGGAAGCCTGGATTGGTTCCCAGTCGGAAGCGTGGCGGCCCACGTGGAAGATTGGCCCATCCGAAGCCTGAAGCGGTGTCCGGTCGGATGCGTGGCGTCCCACGCAGAAGATGGTCCCTTTGGAAGCCTGAGTCGGCGACTGACCGGAAGCGTCAGCCCACTCGGAAGCCTGGACTGGTTCCCAGTCGGAAGCGTGGCGGCCCACGTGGAAGATTGGCCCATCCGGAAGCCTGAAGCGGTGTCCCGGTCGGATGCGTGGCGTCCCACGCAGAAGATTGGTTCCCTTTGGAAGCCTGAGTCGGCGACTGACCGGAAGCGTCAGCCCACTCGGAAGCCTGGACTGGTTCCCAGTCGGAAGCGTGGCGGCCCACGTGGAAGATTGGCCCATCCGGAAGCCTGAAGCGGTGTCCGGTCGGATGCGTGGCGTCCCACGCAGAAGATTGGCTCCCTTTGGAAGCCTGAGTCGGCGACTGACCGGAAGCGTCAGCCCACTCGGAAGCCTGGACTGGTTCCCGGTCGGAAGCGTGGCGGCCCACGTGGAAGATTGGCCCATCCGGAAGCCTGAAGCGGTGTCCGGTCGGATGCGTGGCGTCCCACGCAGAAGATTGGTCCCTTTGGAAGCCTGAGTCGGCGACTGACGGAAGCGTCAGCCCACTCGGAAGCCTGGACTGGTTCCCAGTCGGAAGCGTGGCGGCCCACGTGGAAGATTGGCCCATCCGGAAGCCTGAAGCGGTGTCCGGTCGGATGCGTGGCGTCCCACGCAGAAGATTGGTCCCTTTGGAAGCCTGAGTCGGCGACTGACCGGAAGCGTCAGCCCACTCGGAAGCCTGGACTGGTTCCCAGTCGGAAGCGTGGCGGCCCACGTGGAAGATTGGCCCATCCGGAAGCCTGAAGCGGTGTCCGGTCGGATGCGTGGCGTCCCACGCAGAAGATCGGCCTCCCTTTGGAAGCCTGAGTCGGCGACTGACCGGAAGCGTCAGCCCACTCGGAAGCCCTGGACTGGTTCCCAGTCGGAAGCGTGGCGGCCCACGTGGAAGATTGCCCATCCGGAAGCCTGAAGAGGTGTCGGTCGGATGCGTGGCTCCCACGCAGAAGATGGCTCCCTTTGGAAGCCTGAGTCGGACTGCCGAGCGTCAGCCCACTCGAACCTGGACTGGTTCCCAGTCGGAAGCGTGGCGGCCCACGTGGAGATTGGCCCATCCGGAAGCCTGAGAGGTGCCGGTCGGATGCGTGGCGTCCCACGCAGAAGATCGGCTCCCTTTGGAAGCCTGAGTCGGCGACTGACCGGAAGCGTCAGCCCACTCGGAAGCCTGGACTTGTTCCCAGTCGGAAGCGTGGCGCCCACGTGGAAGATGGCCCATCCGGAAGCCTGAAGCGGTGCCGGTCGGATGCGTGGCTCCCACGCAGAAATCGCTCCCTTTGGAAGCCTGAGTCGGCGACTGACCGGAAGCGTCAGCCCACTCGGAAGCCTGGACTGGTTCCCAGTCGGAAGCGTGGCGGCCCACGTGGAAGATTGGCCCATCCGGAAGCCTGAAGAGGTGTCCGGTCGGATGCGTGGCGTCCCACGCAGAAGATCGGCTCCCTTTGGAAGCCTGAGTCCGGCGACTGACCGGAAGCGTCAGCCCACTCGGAAGCCTGGACTGGTTCCCAGTCGGAAGCGTGGCGGCCCACGTGGAAGATTGGCCCATCCGGAAGCCTGAAGCAGGTGTCCGGTCGGATGCGTGGCGGTCCCACGCAGAAGATCGGCTCCCTTTGGAAGCCTGAGTCGGCGACTGACCGGAAGCGTCAGCCCACTCGGAAGCCTGGACGGTTCCCAGTCGGAAGCGTGCGGCCCACGTGGAAGATTGGCCCATCCGGAAGCCTGAAGCGGTGTCCGGTCGGATGCGTGGCGTCCCACGCAGAGATCGGCTCCCTTGGAAGCCTGAGTCGCGACTGACCGGAAGCGTCGCCCATCGAAGCCTGGAGGTTCCCAGTCGGAAGCGTGGCGGCCCACGTGGAAGATTGGCCCATCCGGAAGCCTGAAGAGGTGCTCGATCGGAAGCGTGGCGGCCCACGTGGAAGATTGGCCCCTCCAGAAGCCTGGGAAGCCTTACATATTTATAGGCTGGTTTGGTTCCCCGACCGGGTGTGTGGCGACCCACACCCCTCAGTCGGACCGACCAGCCGGCTAATTTACATAGCCATGTTCTTAACTTGGTTTGGTTACCCGACCGGGCGTGTGGCGACCCACACCCCTCAGTCGGACCGACCATCAGGCTAACTTACAGCCATTTTCCTAACTTGGTTTGGTTTCCCGACCGGGCGTGTGGCGACCCACACCCCTCAGTCGGACCAACCATCAGGCTAACTTACAGCCATTTTCCTAACTTGATTTGTTTCTCCGACCGGGCGTGTGGTGACCCACACCCCTCAGTCAGATCAACCAGTCGTCTACCTTGCGCAACCATTTTTCCTGCGCTTAATTCGGCTCTCTGGTCGGGTTTAGGGTGATCCAAATCCCCCACCCGGCTAGTCGATCAGCACATTTGCTTAGTCATTATCTAAAATAACACGTTAAAGGAAAAAGCTTTTTCATTGATAATTGACTCGGAAGCAATACAAAAGGAGAGCCCAACCGGCGGCTCAAGATTACATGATTAAAATTTAAGTAAAGGGCTGGAAGAAGTCCTTAGGGAGTAGCTCCTTGACCCGGCTGACTTGGACGACATTGGCAGGAAGATCGGCAGGCAGATGGCCGCTCTCTTGGAGCTGCAGAACGGCGCTTTCTAAGCCCATCTGGAACATACCAGATGTCCGCTTGCCCAGCTGCGTGCGAACTCTTTAGAGTTGATGTAAGCCAGGCGATGTGCGTCCATCCGAG
>JAGFNQ010001553.1:211791-244759 GCA_024364735.1 Boesenbergia rotunda
CGGCGGAGCTCCATTTCCTCGAGCCGCCGTTCGGCCGCTCGGCGTCCCCTGGCGTTGATGACCAAGGAATAGGCGACGCTCGAGCAGGAGGCCCAAAACTACAATAAAAATGTTAGAAAGAAGCGAGTTAATTAAGCATCAAAGCATCAGACTTACATGAGTAGCGTCCTGAAAGAACTGGTCGGCCAGTCGGATCGGGGGTCTGGAAGTCCCCTCCCTCATACCCTGCTCCCAGCAGTCCGCCAACTCCCCGTAAAGGGTAAGCCGCTGCTGGACTTCACTGGGGGTCGCTGGGTCGACCGAGGGGAGATATACGCCATAGGCACACGGCTGCGAGCGGCGTCCTCCCGAGCGAGGCGAATCCGGTGCGCCAGCCGACCGGCTCGCTCTAGCCGGACTGGCAGTTGCCTCTGCAGGTTGAGATTGAGAGCCCGACGCAGAAGTCCTCGGACGCCTCTTCAAAGGTTGCGGATCGGGAGAATCAGAAGAGGACCGACCTACCTCCGTCGGTTCCTCTATACGGATAGAAGCACTGGCCTTCCGCTTGGAAGGCAGGGACTTCTGCATGGTAGGCTGAACCTTCTGCTTACCAGAAGATCTTGCAGGGGCAGAAGATTTGGATGAGCCGGCCGGCTCCCTAGAACCAGTCGCCGCTGGTTGGGCAGGAGCCTGAGGGGCGGGCTCCGCGCTCTCGGGAATCGGAGGCTGGTCGGGCAGACCGGCCTGGCGCAGGCGCAGTTGTTCGGCCGCCCGGGCGTTTAACTCTTCGTCTGCCAGGCCCAGGGCCTCATCGAGGGCCGCTTCCCACATCATCTCGGCTGCAAAAACATAGGATATTGAGTTAGGGAGAAAGGAGTACGAAACAAAAAATGACTTACAGAAAGTGCCGGGCAGGGCGGCAGGCACTCGGCTCGGCCCAAATATGTACAAGACGGCGTCATTGAGAAGTTTCATGCCATCAAAGCGGAGGCCCCCGAGTCGAGAAACAGCCAGGGTAAATAAGGGGTCGGATTTAAAATTCTTTAAGGGAGCTATAAGGGGCATGTCTTCAACCCATCCGGTCGGGAACCCAGGGCTGGTCGGAGGGCTTATGAAGAAGAAATGGGTTTTCCATCCCTTATTCGAGGAAGGAATATTCTCCACTATGGATAATTTGTCCCGGGCTTGGAGAAAGAAATTCCCGGCCTCCTGTTTCTTCGGGTAGTAAAAGAAGTAAAGAACCTCCGGTCGGAGGGGGACTCGGTAAAGGGTAAAGAGAACTATTATGTTACACAATATGCGAATGGCGTTGGGAGAGAGCTGGAAGATAGGCACATGGAAAAATTTACAGAAGTCTACAATAAAGGGATGAAGAGGGTAGCGCAGGCCAGACATATGTTGGTCCCGAAAAAACACAAAGAAGCCGGTCGGGGGCTTGTGTGGTCGGTCAGCCTTTGTAGGAACGGCAATGTGGTAGTTTTCAGGGACATCGTAGGCCAGTCGGAGATCGGAGACGGTCTCGTCGTGAAGGGAAGACTCGACAGAGGTATACCAAGTAGGGGCAGCCATGGAGCAGAAAGAAAGGGAAGAAAAGGGAGAATCTGACCGTAGGTGATGGTGGAAAGGATTATCCGGCGGAGATGCACGAGGGCGACGGCGACACGCGAAGACGGCGGCGAGCAGCGAGAAACACCGAGTTAGAGGGAGAACAGTGGAGAGGCAAATGAGGGTTTCGGCGAAGAGGAAGGCCTATTTATAGTTAGGCCGAAAGAAGGGAGACCGTCCGATGGCGATCCACGTGTACGGAGATCGTCTCATCCATGCCATTGAAGCGTCCCACGAATCAGCCTCGAAAAGACGCGCCGCAGGTGCTGACGCCGCCTGCATCGGCGACTGGGCACGTCGTCGTGTCGGCCAGCCGGAAGCTGCCGCATGGCGGAAAGAATTACGCGCGTTAATGGCCATTAAAAGCTCGTAATCATGGAGAGAAATCGCATCCCGGTCGGCCAACCAGCGAGCACCACGTGGCTCGGATCATTAAAGCGGAGGTGAGGCCGTTAAGGCGCCGGTCGCATCGGGCATATCACATCGCCTCATTCGACTTAGAATGTCGCGTTTCCATTAATTGACTGACTCGGGCAATCACGAGAAAATCGTTTAGGGGCGCGTGGCACTCCGCATTTCTTGCGACTTAAGGCAAACGCTCTCCCGCCCAAACATATTCAGCATATCTCTCATCAACTAACAATATTCGTCCGGTTGGACGCATTCACAATATACGGACGCGTGGCGACCCACGCTCCCTTCAGTCGGGAATAGTTATTCTGCTTACGCAGGACAATGCACGAGAACGTGGCGACCCACGTTCCTCCAGTCAAAAGCTTCATCCGCTCGGACATCTTCAGCATGTCAATGGCTAGTCGGGGATGCGTGGCGGCCCACGCTCCTCTATCATGCTTTGTCCAGCCGGACGACCTTGTTAAAGGAGAGTCGGGGCGTGGCGGCCCACGCCCCTCTCGACTAACAATCTTCTTCCGCCCGGACAGGGCAGGCATACTCAACACCAGCTGTTGAGCATCGTGTTAAGTCGGCCGAATATTAAAAGGGCAAAATCGCTCGGCCGCAGAATGGTTGTTCACACTTGTAGTCCAGTCAGTCGGACTGATCGCCTCCTTCGACTAGGCTTGAGGGGAAGGCTATTGATCCCGCCCTATCCTTGGCACCGTACGGACAGCCATCGTGGCAAACGGCCTGGCCAACTTCAAGGTCCACGTCATTGTACGGGTAGCCATCTTGACACCCTAGCTGGGCCCAGGGCCCCCGCCGGCCGGTCGGACTCGGGGCGGCTGGTTAGAATAATTATGGCGGTTCGTCCGGCCGGTCAAACCCGGCCGACCGCATTAAGGCTTACACGCCTCGTTTATCCGGGTATTTCCGCCCGGCCACATTAAGGCTTACACGCCTCGTCCGGCCGGTCAAACCTGGCCGACCGCATTAAGGCTTACACGCCTCGTTTAGCCGGGTATTCCTGCCCGGCCACATTAAGGCTTACACGCCTCGTTTAGCCGGTCAAACCCGGCCGACCGCATTAAGGCTTGCACGCCTCGTTTAGCCGGGTATTCCCGCCCGGCCACATTAAGGCTTACACGCCTCGTCTAGCCGGTCAAACCCGGCCGACCGCATTAAGGCTTACACGCCTCGTTTATCCGAGTGCATCCGCCCGGCAGTCCTTTACACCCAGACTTGATATCCAGCCGGGCGTGCCGTCCCTGTGTCCACTCGGGCACTCTCTTGGAATCACCCTGGGATAAAGACAGAATACACCTGCACCCGCTGCAGATAACAAGCTATCATCATTCGTGTGAACTGACTCTCTCTGATTTACAGAAACCTGTCTTTGTCCTCACATAAGACAAACAGTATACGACAAAGAATGTTGGTTACAAATCGGCGTAACCATACCATATCCTCTGACCCTGTCAGAGGATCCTGACACAGGTCAGACTCAAATCGACCTAACCATATCATATCCTCTGATCCTGTCAGAAGATCCTGACACAGGTCATACTCAAATCGACCTAACCATACCATATCCTCTGACCCTGTCAGAAGATCCTGACACATGTCAGACTTGGTCCTTTTCCCCGGCTATATAAGCCCCTCCCCTCCTCTTTATCAGGTACGCACACGCGCGCATAGCTTCTCGTCTACAGTACTCCTCTATTTGCTTGTTCACCGGAGTACTGACTTGACCGTCGGAGGGCCTTGCCGGGACGCTTCCCGGCTAGGTTGCTAACGGTCATCTTCTCCAGCAGGTTCAGGTCATCCCGTCGGAGATCTACCAGGCTACTTCTTCTTCCATTCGGTCGGAGGATTCCCCCCCCCCTTGCTGAGTCACTCTGGAGCGAAGACATCCCGTCGGCATCCACGTCACTCCTCTCTACATCGTCATCCGGTTGCGGCTCCATTTCGTTCGGCGACAGGATCAGTAAGCAAATTAGAACTGTTTTTTTTTTCTTTTCTAAACAAAAGTATTAAATGAATAATTGCTATCCAAATTTAATGTGTTTTTTTTTCAAAGGTCATCGATCAACCACATGAGCTTTTGTGTTTTTTAGTTGATATTAAATTTTTTGAATTGATTATTTTTTGAGATGTATTAGTTCGATTCTATTTAATTTTTTTTTTATTAAATTGATGATCCATTTAGTCGGTCTACTTTCTCAAGTCTATTTATTAGAGAAAAAAATTCTCAACTTTCTCAAATCAGGCGGCGTCACACTTCTGTATATGCATGAATATGTGGAAAATGTTTCAATTAATGCACCGATTTAAGTTCAATAGTGGAAAATTAATTGAATAGCGATAAGAACTAATAATAATAATTTAAACTATAAATAAGATAAATATTATAAAGATTGATTTTTAAATATATATAAGTGGCGGTTTAAATAATATATTTTTTATAATTTTAAAAAGAATATGGTCCTCATAATATTTTTTCCATTGTAAAAAAATTAAATTTTAATCAAAACTTACCTTAAAAATAAGAAAAAGTGACTCAATTATTTTAAATTGATTTATAAAAAATATATAATTTATTTCAGGCACTTAATCATGATTTACCTCAAAAATTAATTGTTATCCAAATTTAATATTTTTTTCACCGGCCATCACACATATCGCTCATCCTAAGCATCTATTTCATAATGTACTCTGCAACTAAGTCATCCTCACACGGGAATATATTCCGGATTGAATCCCCAATTATAATCTATTTTATAAAAAAAAGTTTCTCTAAATATGATATAAATTTTAAGATGCTAGACTTTTGGACCGTCCGTAATAAACACATCCCGATTTACTCTGATGACCGATAAAAAATTTTTATGAGGCTGAATTGGTCGTTTCAGGCTCACCTAGCTAATATCTGATTCATTATTTTTTCATTATCTACAATACCTTAAAAAAATAAATTCAAAAATTTGAATTTTACTCGATAATACAAATTTATCAATCGAATATAAATTTATTTTTCATTATCTACAAGACCTTAAAAAAATAAATTCAAAAAATTTGAATTTTACTCGATAATACAAATTTATCATTTGAATATAAATTTATAAGTCTATCGAACAATCTCATAATAGTATGTCTTCGTCAATCTATTTCAAAATTAAGATTAATAGGAAAGTAAATTATAAAAATTAATTCCGAAGCTATAATTAATTGCACGAGAAAGATGAACAGATCATACTATCGATTCATCTCGTGAGAATACATCGAGCAGCCTCGTGAGCTTTGGCTGTGTGCATAAATATTGGAAAATGTTTTCATTAATCGTACAGTCTTCGGTTCAATAGTGAGCATGTGGAAAAATAATTGAATACT
The DNA here is from genome assembly GCA_024364735.1 of Boesenbergia rotunda. NCBI lineage: Eukaryota > Viridiplantae > Streptophyta > Magnoliopsida > Zingiberales > Zingiberaceae > Boesenbergia > Boesenbergia rotunda. The sequence goes on from JAGFNQ010001553.1 coordinate 217,162, forward strand.
GATAAAGCGGTCAACTAATTTAAATTTCAAATAAAAATATTATAAAGACCGATTTTTGAATATATATCTAAGTCGTGTTTTAAATAATACCTTTATTAGAATTTTAGAAACAATGTGGTACTCATAATAATTTTTTGAAGATAAAAAATTAAATTTTAATAAAAAAAAGTGACTCAATTATTTTGAAATTGATTTATAAGGACTATATAATTTATTTCAAATACTTAATTAAGATATGCCAAAAAAGTAAATTAGATTTTTTTTGAAAAATATATATTAATTGTTATCTAAATTTATTTATTTTTCCAAAGGCTATCGAGTAGCCTGTGTTGTACAAGATGATAATAGGTCCTTCCACTCTACATATAAAAAAAAAAATAATAATTAGGAAAAATAAAAATAAAAGAGTGAAAATTATAGTAAATAACGTGGCACCTTGCATGCACGATCTCTGATGAGTTTACCGTGCCCCCTAGGGTATAGTTTGATTCGGGACAACGGCCGAAGGCCGTCGATGGTGTCCAAGCGATAATCGGATGTGTGTATGTAAAGTGTCACGTCATACTACGTCATGCCACATCATTAATTATGATTTTCATTTTCTCATTTTCACTCTCTTTATCATTACTCATAAAAAAAAAACTTCCTTATGATTATCCTACAAAGAAAAAAAAACAGAGTATAATAGAAATTTAAATTGATAAATACGAGCAGAGGTAAGATGATAAAATCATCTGTCAAATTTGGAACCCTCAATCGTTATAATTATTATTTCATGTATTTACTAACTGAATCAACCTTGAATGTTATTCCACTCTCCACTTTAAAAAAAGTAGGCCTGCTACCTTAGTGATCCCCATAGACTGTTCTACGCCCTGTGTGGGAAGGAGGAAAAACATAGGAGCTTGGGTATCAAGTGCATTATGGGGGTGAGTTCAGGTGATGAAATTCTGAGAATCGATCTCTATTTGATTTGAACATAATATCATGCCATGTGCTTGTCATTTGAGTCATGCCTCGAGGCTCCACTCTCCACTTCAAGGCGATCAAAGACAATTCGCTCACCCTCGTGTCCCCCTCCAATTAATCTCATGGCCAACACAAATAGGGGTGTAGCGACACTGGGGACCGAGAGGGGGGGGGGGGGGGGAGGACTCCACGGATATATAAATAGATAGATATATATGACGATAAAAAAGTTATACAATAGCAACATAAAAGTAAGCAAATACAGTCTCAAAGGGAAAATCAGAATATATGATCGGTACACTACATGCAAGATATACCCATATCAAACTCATCTATGGGGTATGATGGTCACAAATCCCCAAATCTGAATGGTCACCAAACCATAAGCAAATAAAATACCTCCTGTATGTGCATGTCATCCAAATGCAGCAAACATAGATCAAACAAGTGCAGCAAACACAAACAAATACAATTTATGCAATCGTATACATGATGCAATGACATGGTCACCCCTGACGCCAGTCAGCCACCATCACTGGTCATGGGTGAGGTCGAGTGGGTAAGACTATGACAATTATATGCACTCTGTCATCATTGCTCTTGAATAATTGAGTGGACAGGATGCTGGCGGGGGTCACCCGTCCTACCCCAAATCATATGGGGGAGCACCACTCTCATCTCCTCATACCACGAGAAAGAGAAGGGATCCTTGTCTACTACCACACTGCATATACCACTACCCATGAGTGACTGAGCGGAGCCTTGATAGGGCGACTGCACACACCTTCCTAATAGTACCACTAACCCATGAGTCGTAGTGCGTGCAGATCCTGATATGACTGACGTTCTGTCTCAATCACAAGAGAGCCAAGGATCGTCAGTTATGTAATAATGCAAAGATAGTGCATGACACTAACACCCATCAAGCAAACCTCAAAATGATATACACTGATCTGAAACATAAATCATGATATACAAATAACCTACTAGGCATGTAATAATGTCAGGTATCGATAAACATGTGTACTCTCTAGAATCTGATTATTAAGCATAGAGACTGTATGAAAAATAAATTCGATCATGTCAAAGAGTCAAATAGTAAGTACCAAGCAGGATAATTAAAGGCAAATAAAGGTACATCCTATTACTATTCATAAACGAAATCATGCATTGTAGCGGTCCCGCCTCTATGGTCCCCGCAGGTAACCCTCTAGGTTGGCAACCCTACGGTCTTCCCACCCGTGGCAGTGGGTTTTTGCCTTTCCCAGGATTCGAACTCTAGACCTCCAGGCTAAGTACTAAAGTTCCTGAATCCTGTAGGTCAATTGGTACCAGGATTCAGGAACTTTAGTACTTAGCCTGGAGGTCTAAAGTTCGAATCCTGGGGAAGACAAAAACCCACTGCCATGGGTGGGAAGATCGTAGGGTCGCCGACCTAGAGGGTTGCCTACGGGGACCATAGAGGCAGGGCCGCTATATAAAAAGGCGCCTTTTATTGTAACGACCCGACCCCTTGGCCCCTTGGGCGACCCAACTGGCGGCCCACTTGGCGGCCCTTGGCCCCTTGGGCGGCCAAATCTCATTTGGCGGCCCCTTTGGCGACCTCTTGGGCGGTCGTTACTCACAAGTACTTCCCACCCCTTGCCAGTGAATTTTTGTCTTCCTCAGGATTCGAACTCTAGACCTCCAGACTAAGTACTAAAGTTTATGAATCCTGATACCAATTGAGCTATAATGTGATGTAGAGTTGCTGGTTAGTGCTTCAGTCATGCAAGGCTGAGGTTGGGGGATCAAATCTTGCCATGCTAATAAAATTAAAAAATTTAATTGTCACGCCCTGAGACCTAGGAGCCGCTGGTCCAATAGAAAATCGGACAGCACCTCCCCTATTCGGCGGACAATTTGCACATACACACAACATATATATCACAACCACGCAGTTTATATGGGCCTCAGGCCCCAAATCCAAGCAGAATAGCAATATATATGATAATATGCTCATAAAATCAAAACCCGAACTTACCGGAGCTGCCAGGGGCAGGAATACAGCAAAACCACACACATAGTCCAACATAGGACTCAAAAGTACAATGTCATAAATAAAGTCACATACTACAAGTTCACGGAAATCCAATGCAACAAAATAAAACCTAACATGGTTCAAAAACAGAAAGAAACTCATAAAAACCAAATCGAATGTCGTCTCAAGCATGGGACTGGCGACTCAGACTCTCCTAGCAGATATCAACCTGAAATCACAAATATGGCAACGGTGTGAGTCCATAAACTCAGCGAATACCTAGCAGATATGCATAGTGCGTTACAATAACAATAAGGCTACGTTTGGTAGGGGGTAATGTAATCCGGTCTGTAATGTAATCAAGTTTATAATGTAATGCAATGTAATCTTGATTACATTGTTATGTTAGGTAATGAGTTGTATGTAATCTTTGATAACCATTACAAGTTGGATTCTTTTATTTGGTGAGGGGCAATCCATCGATTCTTTTGTTTGGTGAGGGGCAATCCATCTTGTAATGTAATCAAGATTGACGACCGGTCGGCCGGCGGCGGCAACGGTGGCCGGCCGACGACTACCGACGATTGTCGCCGCCCGGCCGACGACTTTACAAACTGTAATGTAATCTAGATTACGGAGGTTTTGGTTTGTAATCCAGATTACAAATCATCAACCTCTTTTGTAATCGAGATTACATTACATTACAATCTTAAAGTGATTCCAAACAAAGAAATTCAACTTGTAATGTAATCTCGATTACATTACAGGGTGGATTACACCCTATCAAACGCAGCCTAAGGGTCTACGCTAATACAGTCTCATATAAACAATCGGAAAGGGGATATTGAAGATTCTAAATACAGGTACATACCCGAATCCATCTATCCTATAGAGGGTGAAATAAATCCCTATGGAACAAGTATGACATATAATCCAAGATAAACAAATATCCAATATATGCATGTCAATCAAGTGCAGAAATCAAATGCAGCAAACAATGCACGATGCAAAATATGCACATGGTGCAATGACATGTGTCACCCCTGACGCCAGTCAGGCACCGTCCACCTATCATAAATGAACGTCCGCGTGGGTAGGTCTATGACAACTGTACACACCCTGCTATCACTGTTCCTGAGTAACCGAGTGGACATGATGCTGGCGGAGGTCTCTCTCCTACCCCAAGCAATGGGGGAGTCTAGCTCTCATCTTCTCGTGTCTCAGGACGAGAAGGGATCCCTAGCTGCTATCACGCACCGGAACCACCCTCCAAATAGTTACCGTGCGGAGCAATACAGGGCAAATGCACACACCCTATGGTAGCCACTACCCCTAAGTGGATGTGTGTGCATATCCTCATGTAACTGACGATGGACTCAGACTACATAGGAGCCGATGATCGTCAGCATGCAATAATGCAAGGATGGTGGATGACCCAAACGCATATAACACCCACCAAGTCCTCAACTAACACCTCAGTGTGCTAGGTATAGGTCTGAATCCTATATCATGGGATACAAATATCCTACTAGGTATAATGGCAAGGTAGCTAGTGATCCATAAATGTCAAATGATAAAAAGATATATCACTACTTCTATGCACATATATACACAAGACAACAAATGAGACTGTATGAATATAAACGGGAGATAACCTCAAGGGTAAGCAGCATGTATCAGATACAGGTATACTAAGGCAGATATAGCATACAATCTTACTGTTATTTATAACAAACCACGCATAGCAGTATGACAATATCTAAAAGATAAGTCAAAGGGTACCCGCCTCAATCGTAAGATGCTCGTATCAGAAAGAACCTCCTGTGCAATAATCAGAAATGATAAATCCAATCAACGCCCTGTATCAAAGGCATAATGTTTAGCTACAATAATATATAACTTATAGTTATACGAACTATCTCAAGTAATTAGAATCGTTCTAATTATCATCGTTTCATCTAATTAACTATAATTAGATGATTAACCCTTAATTATCTCAATTTACCCCGATCAGATTCCCATTATGTTTTAGAATCTGAATTATCAAGTTTAAGTTATTAGGTTTAATCTCAAATTAAACCTAATCCGTAGTTCAACCAATAACTTACCTAACCTCAAATTACATTCCACATTATTCTACCCCATCAAACCCTAAAATCCATAATAACCCAATTGGTTAAGCTACTCCACTTACCAACTACATTAATTCATTAATTAATTAACCAACCTAATCAATATGCACATGATCACAATACAACTAAGCTAAACCCACTAATTCTCCGATCCAACTTCCCGTCTAAATACGTGATTAACCATCTCATTAACATGCTTTATGGAGTGTTTAGGAGAGCTTTTGCTACCTGCTTTTTAGATTCTGGTTACACAGAATCACTTTTGAGTGTTTGGGAAGGCTAGATTCTGCTTTAGCTTATGTTACTTTTGCTCAGAAGTTAGAAGCAAGAATTTGATGCTTCTACCTGTTTCTGCTTTTTTATTTATGATATAACATTAAAAAATAATATTTATATCCTTAAATAATATAACATTTTACATGATTGCCACTTGCCACTATATATATATTATATTTATATAAATTATATTATTTTTTATTTTTGATTAATTTTATATATTTTTTTAAATATTCAAATTATAAAAAAATTAATTTTAATACTATATTTAAAATATAATAATAATTATATCACTATTTAAAATATAATAATAATTACGTGAACAAATTATTGATAGTATCGAAATTATATTTAAATAATTAAAAAATGATTAATTTATATAGTTTAAGGATATTATTGTCTTTCAATTAAAAATTAAGCTTGGAAGCAATTATTCTCCCAGACACTCAAACTTTATCTTGTATCAGTTTTTGGCTTCTATTTTCAAACACTGCTTACTTTAGCTTCTTACTAACTTCAAGATAATCACTACAAAAATCACTTTTCAAGAAGTAAAAGCTCTCCCAAACACTCCCTAAATCCAATTCCTTTAACTTGTTATCCTTAACCAAATCAACATCCAATCTCTAAATAATGAAATCGAATTAACACTGGTCTAAACCAAGCAATCACATCATCTTCCAATACAATCCTAAACAAGTAGACCTTACCCAATTTTTGTGTTGTCGACCTCCACCTTGCCGAATCACCAAACCACACGTCTCTGCTCAGGTTTGGCTACGAATTCCGTGGAAACTTTGGCCAGCCATTTCTCCTCAACCCTAGGTCTACTCTCGAAAGAAACACCCCCTGCCACGGCAAAATTGATGTTGCAAAACCAGTGAGGATTTCGGTTAACAGAGCAGGGATCCACCATATCACAAGTAGGAACCCGTACCTCACCTTGGCCACCAACGGGGCAATCACAATCGAGGATGGCGCTAACAAGCAACTCGTCGGCTAAGCTTCGGCTTCAATTAGGGCTCGCGAAGGCAAGGGGAAAGAAGCAGAGATCGGGTTGGATTAGCTTCAACCGCGACCTAGGGCTCGCACGATGAGGAGAGGGAAAGAGGTCGTCGCTCCACAGCAGGAGAAGGTGCAATCGCCTGCTGATTTGCGTGGAGAAGAGGAAGAACAGGCGTCGGGTTCCCTCTTGATTGCGGTCGATTGAAGGAGTCGGCGCTTGGATGTGGCTAGAGCACACGAAGGGGAGAGGAAACGGAAGAAGGGGTCGGCGCTGTGGCTAGGGTTCACGAGCGGAGGAGAAGAGGGGTCGACGCGTCTGCGGCTTCGCAAGGAGAGGAAGGGAACGACGGCTGTGGTTTAGGCGGGTTAGGGCTCGAGGGGAGAGGAGAAGTTATAAAGGAATATAATTAATACTTTTCCTTTTATAACTATATATATATATATATATATATATATATATATATATATATTCCGAAAATTCAATTTTTCTTAAAATAATTCAAAACCAACTCATCTTGCATTCAATTCTCCCTACTAATATTTTCAAAAATTCAGGAAAATTATTTCAAAATTTTCCCTCTAATTGTTTTTTCCCCGTATTTTACATGCATAGAAATCTAAAATATCTACAGAGATATGTCAGAAAGTATCCGCCTCGTAAATGCAGTGTATGTATCAGACCTCCCGTCCAGGTGTCTGAAATAAATCAATGTCTTGTATCAAATGATATTATTTAGCTATTTATATAATTAATCAATTAGCTAAACTTCTTATAAGCAAAAATTAGGATCATTCTAATTATCATATTTCATTTAATTATCCTAATTAGATGATTGATCCTAGTTAAACTTAGTCATCATAATTGGGCTCAATTTCCTTATTATCCTAACATCCCTAAATTTCACTAATTAACCCATACCTAAACGTCACGTGATACATAGGATTACCAAATTAAACAAAAACTCCCAATTAAGAACTCACGACCCATCTACCAAAATTCCTAGTTCACAACCAAACTTAACATGTACCCTCATCCAAGGTAACCACTCACCACTCAACCTCATTATCTAGATTAATAGTTGTACACACAAACAGAGCAGCGATCAAAGACCAAACTGCAATTTAAACTCCAATGCACAACTTCGACCATTGCATGATTGCTATTCAAGAACCTTATCTGAGCAAAACAAAACCATACAGTGCTGAAATCAAATTCTACACAAGGTATCCCAACCCAAATCCACCTTTGAAATCTGCACCAAAATTATAGAACCAAAACCAAACGAAATCCACCCCTTAACAGGAAGATCGCCAACGCCGACGTATGCTGGGTCGCAGGGAGAGGGAGTTGCTATTGCGAAGTCTGCCACGTACCGTAGGCTGCTCGACACCATTGCTCCGCAACAGAGAATGCCCACGAGAAGAGCTCCGACCAAGAGGAAGATTTCAGTGGAGGAGAAAAACGAGGTGAGAGTTCGCGTGGGAGAGGAGTCGTCGGTGCTTAGTTGAAGAAGAAAAAGAAGAAGAAGGGGAGTGTTAGAGGTTGCAAGGGTGCAAACTTAGTCCCACATTGAGAAACACATGGGAAGATCATTGGTTTATAATGAATATGATATCTCCATTGGCAAGAGAGGCCTTTTGGGGAGAGTCCAAGAGCAAAACCATGAGGGCTTAGGCCTAAAGTGGACAATATCATGTCATTGTGGAGGTATCCTAATTCCTTTTGGTCCTAACAAATGGTATCAGAGCCAGGTTGCTCTTCTTGAGCCAGATCTAACCATGTGCGTTAAGCCTTAATAAAGGATATGTTGACTCACATGTCTTGATCAAGAGAACCAGTTTTAGTTGCGGCTAGGTGGTGAAGCCCTAGTAGGTCAGGTGGACCGAGGGGCAAAGTCCTGGTGGATCAGACATCTAAACGGAAAAGATTTCCGCTTGTGGTGGGGGCATGTGGTCCTTTGTTTGAGGGAGGGATTGTTAGGAGTTGCAAGGGTGCAAACTTAGTCCCACATTGAAAATCACATGGTTGAATCATAAGCTTATAAGGAATTATGTATCTCCATTGGCATGAGGCCTTTTGAGGAGAGCCCAAGAGCAAAACCATAAGGGCTTAGGCCCAAAGTGGACAATATCATGTCATTGTGGAGATACCCTAATTCCTTTTGATCCTAACAAATGGTATCAGAGCTAGGTTGCTCATCCAGATCTAACCATGTGCGTTAAGCCTTAAATAAAGGATATATGGGCTCCCGTGTCTTGATCAAAGAGGACCAGTTCTAGCTGCGGCTAGGTGGTGAAGTCCTAGTAGGTCAGGTGGACCGAGGGGCAGAAAGTCCTAGTGGATCAGACATCAAGAACGAAAAAGGTTTCCGTTTGTGGTGGGGGCATGTGGTCCTTTGTTTGAGGGGGAGATTGTTAGAGGTTGCAAGGGTGCAAACTTAGTCCCACGTTAAGAAACACATGGGAAGATCATTGGTTTATAAGGAATATGATATTTTCATTGGCAAGAAAAGCCTTTTGGGGAGAGCCCAAGAGCAAAACCATGAGGGCTTAGGCCCAAAGTGGGCAATATCATGCCATTGTGGAGGTATCCTAATTCCTTTTGGTCCTAACAGGGAGAAATATTTTTTCCTTTCCTAGAAGATTTTTTTATTCCCTTCTCCCATCGAACCTTTTTCTCCCTCTCTCTTTTTCTTCTTCCTACCCTAATTCCCTTTTCTTTGTTCTTTATTTCATATTCTTCTTCCTCCCCTAATTCCTATCCTTTTTAATCCTAATTTTATCCTCAAAATCTTCCGTCGCACATTATTTTCGTTGTCATCCACATCGTTGTCGCCACACACCACACGCCGTTGCTAGCGCCGCTGTCGTTTGTTGCTAACGTTGTCATCATCACTTCGCCGATGCTCCACAACAAATGTCTTTTGATTGAGGTGAAATTTTCTTGCTTGATTTCTTTCGATTATTGATTTAAATATTTAAAAATATATAGTGTTAATTTTGTATATATTTATAGTTGTATTTGTTAGTCAATTATGTCAAATGTTTATAGATATTAAGATCTTTCGTGCATTTGATATTTGATTTATTATATGAATGTGATTAATTTTATTGATGATCAAATTTGATCAATTGAATCACATTGTTTATTGTATGGATAGCTCATCATATAATTTACACGAACATCTTATAATAAGCACATGCATATGAAAAAAAATCATCTTTACGATAATAATTAAAATTGGATAATTATATAATTAGAAAGTGTGTGAAAGTCTCCTATGCCAGAGCCAAGTCTCATCCTTATGTGTTAAAAGATAATTTGCTAGGGGACGGGTTAACCTAATTTCATAGATGCTATTGTGTCTATGCCCTCTAAGTGTGATGTTTGGGTTGTCAGTGTGTTTGATCAGACATTCATTAGATAAGAACCTAACCTTATACCCAGTGTCACACAATTGGCTGATACTTAGTAAATTGAAGTGAAAGTTTTCAACAAGTAAGACATTTTTAATTATAAAATCAGACTCAAGTTCAATGTTACCTAGGCTAATTACCTTAAGTTTACCGTTGTTTTCAAACGCAACGGTCCCTAGACTTTTGTACTTGAGTTTTGTAAACTTGGTGGGATCCCCAGTCATGTGTCTGGAGCACCCACTGTCGATAATCCACTTGTTTTCCTACAGTTAGGTAGGAGATTTTTTAGAATTTAGTTTAAGTTTTGAATGAGTTAAAGGAATGATTTAAAGAAACTTAAGAAATTTGAACCCCAAAAAAACTTAAGAAGTTTAAAAGTTTGAATTTTTAAAACGCTTAAGAGAATTTGAATTTTGAAAATCCTTAAGAAATTTGAAGACTTGAAATTTTGAAAAAGTTAAGGAATTTAAAAGATTTAAGGAATTGAAAATTTTGAATTTTGAATTTAGTTGTCCTTATTCATCTCACTCGATCTAAGTTGTCGATTAAAGGGATCCTATGATTTGTGTGAGATAAGTTTGAGTTTGTTTTATAAAAGTTAATCTGACAACTGTTAGATTCAGGTTTGACAAGAAGCAGTTTAAAAGTATACTTCCATAATTGGTTTCCAGGCCGTGGCGAGGCACAGAGGTCTTCATTGGCCGAAGCCTTATTGGATCAACAACCACTTTCTAGGCAAAATCGCTTAAGGAAGTTGTACTTTTAACCTACCTATTGAAACTCCTTGGTCTAACTAGTCTAGGATGTGGCGGGGTAGCTTCGGCTAGTTCCACTGGGCTAAGAAGACCAAATAAAGGACGCCTTCCCCTACCTGACTCCTTAGATAAGCTTCCCTAACGTACTATCAGCTCGCCCTACCCTGGTACTGAGTAGGTCAAGTGTCAGACTAACTTTTGAAACTAGTCCTAGGTACCCAGACGGGTAAAGGGTGACTTTGAGGTGCCAACTAATTTGGTGTCTCCTCCTAAATTATAGGTAGGGTGTTTAGGGTCAATGTAATGAATGTCCTTCTTGGGGACATAGTATTGGTTCTGCCCTACTTGCTTTGTTAGGTAAGCTTTCGGGACCCACGCTTTTCGTCGGGTTTCACGTGGGTGGACAAATGAGATAAAGGATTTTTAGGTCGATCCTGTTTTATATCCTATCCCAGATTTATTATACACGCCATTTTGAGATCCAAGAATAAGGTCAAGATTCTTGGACTGGGTTGTAAAAGTTGTTAGTAAATCCTTAAGGTTTTGAACTTTACCCTTTAGGGTGGAGCTATCATTTTCAAGTTCAATTGTTCTTTCATTTTGAGTTGTTTCAGTTAAGGTTTTGGTATTAATTATTTGCTCCTTAAGGTCTTGATTTTCCTTAAGGAGCTGGTCATTCTTAGATTCAGATGCAAACAATTTTTTATTTAAAACAGAGATAATCTTAAAAAACTTTTTATTAATTGAATCTAAGTATACCTCAGTCGAGCCGTCCGAAAAGAGTTCGATCTCTTGGCTCGACTCGTATTCGGAATCTTCGTTGCTCTCCGAGTCCGATCCAGGTCCGGTTGCCATTAGCGCAAGGTAACTCGAATTTTTTGGTGGTTCATTATCGGAGTCGTCCGAGCTCTCGCCCCAGGTGGCTTGTAAAACCTTCTTCTTCTTGTTCTTCTTGGGTTGGTCCTCCTTTTTATAGGGGCATTCATGTTTGAAGTGCCCTTTTCTGTTGCAGCTGAAGCAGATCATTTTACTTTTACCTTCATTGTTGATGGGCTTCATTATCTTTTGGAGTTCCCTTTTTGAAAACTTGTTCTTCTTTTTGGCAAATACTTTTCTTACCAAGTTTACCATATGCTCCTCGTCGTCTGAGTCTGACTCTGGTTCTTCTTCGGATTCTTCTTGAATATTCTTCTTCGACTTGACCTTTCTTGAAGAATCTGCAAACAAAGCAAACCCTTTCTCGGCCTTGGCGTTAGTTTGTTCATGCAACTCTAATTCACAAAACAGTTCATCTAAATTTATTTTGGAAAGATTCCTAGAAATTTTATAAGCATCTACAATGGATGCCCATAATGAATTTCTAGGAAAGGCATTTAGTGCATACCTTATAATGTCTCTATTTTCTTGTTTGCGCCCAATCAGGTGGAGTCCATTTAGTATGTCCTTGATCCGAGCATGAAGTTGACTTACAGATTCTCCTTCCTGCATTTTCATATTAAACAATTTATTTAAAAGCAAATCCCTTTTTGTTACCTTCGCATCAGTAGTGCCTTCATGCAATTCAATTAGTTTATCTCAAAGTTCTTTTGCTGATTCGGTTGGTCTGATTCTGTTCAGCTCTTCTTTGGTTAGTCCGCACTAGAGGGTGTTCTGCGCTTTGAACTCGATCTGAGCTTTTTTCTTCATTTCCAGGTTCCATCTATCGGGCTTCAATGGCGCCTTGTTTCCCTCGTCCATTGGTGGTTCGTAGCCAGTTTGCACCGCGAACCATTGATCCATATCAGTTTTGAGGTACACTTCCATTCTCCGCTTCCAGTAGGGGAAATCTTCCCCGTTGAAGAGCGGAGGACGAGCAGTGTTGTAACCTTCACTCTGGGCCATCTGTGATTTACAAAAAAAACAACAAAACTCGTTCCAAGACTAAGTCTTGGATTAGTGGTGTGGTACGAAAAAAAAGGAATAAGAGAAGAGTGACTCGAAATGGTGTTGCACCAAATTCGAGTAAAACTGAACGAACAAAAGAAAAAGATCTAAATTTAAGCAACAATACCTAATTTAGATTGTGCAACGAAAAACACAAAATACGAAAAACTGGATCTCCCCTGGCTTTTATGGTGGTTGCACCGATTCAGAGTGTACCAGTGCTCTGATACCACTTGTAGGACCGATGCACGTGAGAGGGGGGGGTGAATCACATGACTTTTAAGACTTTCGTTTTAAAATCAGAGTTGATAGAAAATTGTACGATGCTTTGAAAAACATGTGCGGCGGAAGAATTAAAACGAAACACGAAAGTGAAAAACAATAAAAAATAAGCGATGAGTTTTACTTCGTTCGGAGCCTTCGGCGACTCCTACTCGAAGGCCCAGGCTCCTTGAACCTTTCCTGTGGGCAATCCACTAAAATTCTCTACCGTTAATGTAACGACCCGACCCCTTGGCCCCTTGGGTGGCCCAACTGGCGGCCCACTTGGCGGCCCTCGGCCCCTTGGGCGGCCAAATCTCATTTGGCGGCCCCTTTGGCGACCTCTTTGGCGGTCGTTACTCACAAGTACTTCCCACCCCTGGCCAGTGGATTTTTGCCTTCCTCAGGATTCGAACTCTAGACCTCCAGGCTAAGTACTAAAGTTTATGAATCTTGATACCAATCGGTCAACGTGGCCTCTTTGGTCGTCGACCGTCGTCACTCCCAGTAGAGCGATTCGAATACAAGATTAAGCGGAAGTGTAACAACCCTACACTTCCCTCTTAAATAATTTTAGTGCAGACAGAACAAATAAAAATACGTTACCCAACACTTAAGATTATCTGAAGCAGCTTGAGTGTTGGGAGCGATCTTCCGGTAGTAGTCGGACAGCATCGAGTCAAAGCACAAACTGCAGCAGAGGAGCGTGGAAGCCAGAGAGTGCCAAAGCTTGAACCAAACTTAAAAAATATATATCTGTCTTTAGAGAGCTCGCTTGCTTCTTTTTATAGTGCCTCGAGCTGCCAATATTCAATCCGATGCATGATCTTCTCAACCCAAACTTTATCCATCAACAAGCTATTCTTAAATAATTTAAAAATAGCTAATTAAATTAAGATAAGAATGCATTTAGAGTTAATTAAAAATGCTCCACTTAAATTAAGATATGAATGCTCCACTTAAATTAAAAAAAGAATGCTCCATTCAAAAAATAATTTAAATAAAGTTAGCAAGATATTCTTTGGAATAATTCAAAGAAGATAACGTTTCTATCCTTTGCTCCACTTAAATAAAAAATAATTTAAATAAAGTTAGCAAGCTATTTTTTGGAATAATTCAAAAAAGATAACGTTTTTATCCTTTGCTCCACTTAAATTAAAAAAATAATTTAAAGTTTAAACTCTCGTACAGAATAACATTTTATCATCTCAAATAAAATAAAAAATATGAATAATTTAAATAAGAGTTTATCCTCCACCGAGGCTTTAGATGAGGAATAATTTATAATTTTATTCTCAAATAAAATAAGAAATACGAATAATTTAAATGAGAGTTTATCCTCCACCGAGGCTTTAGATGAGGAATAATTTTGTAAAATTTACCTACAAAATCTAATTAGTTCACATATCAAATAAAACCTGTAAAATAGAGTTAATGCAATGGACTAAGATAAGAATGCTTTTAGAGTTAATTAGATCCCGTCCAAACCTGGATAAGGATCTAACCAGGACTCAACCGAGGTCACCAAAATTGGCCTAAGTTGGACTGCGCCTACAGTCCTAAAATAGGACCCGTCCTCACTGGTTCACTCCTCCAGTGACTTACCTTACTTACCTCGTGCAACTCTACTCAACTTCTTAACCCACCAGGTCTTCCCGCCAGGGCTCAACCACCCTGGTCTTTTTGTCAAGTTTCAACCAACTTGGGCTTCAGCCAGTTGTCAGGCCTTGCGAACCCAACTGGACTTCCCACCAGGACTCGACCACCCTGGACTTCAGCCTGGTGTCAGGTCTAAGTCTTTCAACCCTGCACACTTAGTAAAGAGGTCAAAACCAAAGGCAAGCCTAACTTTAACCTATTTGTCATTCATCAAAACTTAAGCTTAACTATTAGTGCAAATTGCACCAACAACACATGCACCCAAACCAAAATCATAACCAACCAGTATGCAACTAATCTATTGGGTAGGGTATATCTAATGTCAACCAAAACCTAGATAGGTCACATGACATCACTAAAGTACACGCGTACTAGCAGTACTCTTCGGATTAGAAAATAAGAGTCGAGATTGTACAACTAAAAAATTAGATTTTTAACTCAAAGATCAAGTAAGAATATGTGTTAAGCAGGAAAACAAGTAGAATGAAGGTAAGGTAAATCAATCTAATCAGAAAATATAATAACCATGCATTTAAGGTAAAATGAAATATAGAATCAAAGGAGAAATACCGACCTCATAAATATGATGTGTATCCGAAAAATCCTTCGCGATCGAACACACGCAAACGATCAGTGCCCTATTTCAAGAACGGGTTTAGATATTTATAAACTTAACAAATTAGCTAACTATATACGGATAAAACTACATCCACATAATTAAAAATATAAAAATAATTTATGGGTTCGTTCATAACAGTTTCTTATAGTAATACTTGGTTAGGAAATTCTAGGAAGCTTAGGGGCGTTTGGTTTGCTCCATTTTCTATTTTTATTTTTCAGAAAATCACGTTTTTTCATTTCTGGAAAATGACTTTCTTTCATTCTCTAGTTTTCCAAAAAATGCTATATCTTTTTCTGGAAAATAAGGTTGGAAAATGCAAACCAAATACGTTTTTCAGAAAATCGCATTTTCTAAAAATAAAAAAATAAAAATAAAAAATAAACCTACCAAACACCCCCTTAATATTTAGCTTGAAAGAGTACAACTTCTCCATAATTCAATGCAGGTTAGATATGCACCCTAAAATAAGTGTGCTACAGGTAAAATAATCGTTTCCCATTTTAATTTATATTTGAAAGGGAATTATTTGGCTTTATTAATGGTATCAGAATACACCATCTGGGAATAGGTCAGTAATTTCTCTTCAATTAAACTTGGAACATAAATTAATCTCCTCCAACAACCCATATCCTAAGGGGCAAATACATCAGATTGTATATGGAAAGTGTCAAAATTTTGTATCATCATCAATGCCTAAAACTTATCTCAATCAACCATATTCTTAGCATGAGGTGGCTAGTGCATGGCCTATCTGCAAAAAACATTGTCCTTAGTGAGTTCCTCTGGCTACTAACCATTGACACCAATTGTTTTATCTAACTCATTGGCTCACTGTAAATAAATGATACATTCCTTCACACGTTGCTATCAAAGTTTCTGCAACGTCGATACAATATTTCCCACCTTTCCAATTTAACTGGACCAGGGAATGATTTTTGCAGAGATCCTCATCATGGAAAGAATTAATTCCACCATGTAAGTGTGTGTCCTAAACCGTCATTAAACGAGAATAATCCCTATACAAGTTACTTATTAAAAATAACAAACAAAGCAGATTTATTCTTCGCTCATAAGGGAAAAACTGAGTAACTAATTGACCTGTCCTTAAGCTCCAATTCCAAACTCAGTGAACAAGGAAGACTCAAACACCTTCCAACCATATCGAGATAAAAGGATAGACCATCACGCAAAGTTAAGGCCACAAAATTCCTTCATCCAAACTTCCAGAAAGAATCAGAAATCAATTAATAACCTAGCACACTCACCTAAAATGCCACCGGCTTCGATCGAGGGGGGAGGAGAAGAAGAAGATCGCAAGCGAGGAGGCGCGATTAGGGGTCGGCGCAGAGAGGTTTGGCGAAGGGGCTGCAGCGTGGTTTTGTCGTCGGTTGAAAACCGCAGGGAGAGGAAAACAAAAACCAAGTACATAAATTGTGGTGACATTTTTGCAAAAAGACCTTCCAAATTCTAATATTTGCAATCCGGTTCCTAAATTATGATTTTTATTGATATTAGTCCCCTGAAAATTTCATATTTAACATATATTATGTTGATGATAAATTAGGTGAAATAGCAATGTTGAGGTATTTTAAAAAAATACGAGATGAACCTACTTCAAACAAGTCATCTCCTCTTCCACCACCTCCTCCTCCACTTCCTTCACCACCTCCTCCTAATGTTGACTCAAATGAATACTCCTGGTCTAAGAAAGCATATCCTTGAGTATAATATTAATGAAAGGGAGATTATTTGATGTTACTATTTATAAAAAGGTCCATTTCAACCTAAGAATCAGGAAGTTCGTTGGCGTTCCTGTTCAAAGGAGAAACGAAGATTTCGAGTTATATGGTTTATTCTTCGGCCTAATTGGCTAGAATATAGCATCGCAAAAGACACGACCTTCTATCTTTATTGCTATTTATTCAAAGCGGATCATGGTGGTCAAAAGTGGTGGAGATTCGGATCATGGTGGTCAAAAGTAGTGGAGATTCTTTTGTTACTGAGGGATTTAAAAATTAGAGAAAGAAAGAAAAATTTCATGGACAGTTGGAAATTGGTGTAGCATTCACAATAGGTGTATGATGATGACTTATGACTTGACGAATCAAAAATAACATACTGAAACTTGTTTGGTCAATCAGTTTAGTCAAATAACTGTCGATTATTGTATTCGTTTGACAATATCAATTGATTGCATAAGATTCCTTGTGCGTCAAGAATTAGCATTTTGTGGTCATGATGAATCAACAAACTCACTCAATTATGGAAATTTTCTAGAACTGTTAAGATTTCTTACTGACCATAATGAGGATACCAATAGAGTTACACTGGACAATACTCTTTCAAACCTCAAATTGACATTTTCTGATATTCAACAAGATATTATCAGATCCATTGCCTATTTAATTACTAATTATATTCTTGGAGATCTTGGTGATGAATTATGTACTATATTTGTTGATGAGGCTTGTGATATATTTGTTAAAGAACAAATGGTAGTTGCTTTACGTTTTGTAGATGAAAGGGGAAAATATTGTTGAACGCTTTCTAGGTATTCTACATATAAGTGACACTACTGCCTTATCACTTAAGACTGCTATTTATTTTTTGTTGTGCCAATATGGATTATCTATATCTAATTTGTAAGGGCGAGGATTCAATGGAGCTAGTAATATGAGAGGAGAATTCAATGGCTTAAAAAGCTTAATTATGATGGAGAATGATTTTGCTTATTATGTTTATTTTTTGCTTATCAACTGCAACTTACATTTGTAGCTGTTGTTGAAAATCACATGAGAATTTTTATTTTTTTATGTGGTTACACAATTGAACAATATTGTTGGAGTATCATGTAAGCAAAGAAACATACTTCATGAGAAACAATTTGAAAAAATTATTAAAGGAATTTATAATGATGATATTTTCACTGGACAATGTATGAATCAAGAGAAGTTATTAAAAAGTGATGGGAGTATACGTTGCAATTCACATTATAAGATATTATTGAGTTTGATATGCTTGTATCATTCGATTATTAATATCCTTTTATTTGTTGAAGAGGAGGGAAAAGATCACAAGCAAAGGGCGCAAGTAAATAATCTGTTGGAATTGATTGGAAAATATGAGTTTATATTTCAGATACACTTAATGAAGAATATCTTGGGAATCAAAATGATTTATCACAAGTTTTACAAAGAAAAATCAAGACATTGTAAATGTCATGATTCTTGTAAGATCAAGTAAACATCAACTGCAAACTATGAGAGATAATTATTAGAATTTGTTACTGAATAAAGTTTCTTTATTTTGTATTAAACATGAGGTATTCAACCTGCATATAGAAGATTTATTAGTCTTCTATGCGAGATCATGACGAAATATTGAAGGAAGGACAAATCTTCACTATTATCGCATTGAAACATTTTATGAAATAATAGATTTGCAACTTCAAGAGTTGAACAGTCACTTTAACGAGGTAAACATGAAATTGTTGTTATATATGGTTTGTCTTGATCTATCAAATTCATTCTCTGCTTATGATAAGAAAAAATTGTTTCAGTTTTATCCGTCCAATTTTCCCCGATGGAGTTGATGCATCTTGAGCACCAACTTGATAATTTTATTTTTGATATGCGGAGTAGCAATCAATTTTCTAAGGTTGTGGGGATTAGTTAGCTTGCTAATAAGATAGTTCAATTGAAGAAACATCGACTATATCCTTTGGTATATTTACTTTTGAAGTTAGCATCGTTATTACCTGTTACAACTACCACCGTAGAGAGAAAGTGTTTTCAGCAATAAAATTAATCAAAACCTCACTTCGAAATCGGTTGGGAGATGATATGATAAATGATTGTTTGATATCATTATTGAACGAGATATGTTTGATATCCTTGATAATAAAGTTATTATTAAGCATTTTCAAAGTATGAAATCTCTAAGAGTGATATTGTAAAAATATATGAAGTTAATATATGACTTTTATTATACATTTGCTATGTTGTATTATTTTTTTTTTAATTTATTGAATTCGCCCCTATTAAAAATTTTAGCTACGCCACTGAACACGGAGGAGGTAAATCATGGAGACTATTAGCCCGGATAATAACTGGCGTACATATCCACTCTCCACTTCAAAAAGGTAGATCGCTATCTTAACGACCTCCTAGAGCCGACATTACGGATATAGAGGGAGGTTTATGCAGGTATACAAACAACAAGCATATAGTGGGATCGAAAATGCAAGTTATCACCTCCTGGGGATTAACTCCTGGCTATTATGTCAGAAATGTCATACGCCCACCATCTGTGCTACGCCCTGGGAGCCCACTATCCACTTCGAGATCTTATGAAAGAGAGATAAATCATCATATTGAATATTGAATGATGTCGAAGAAATTTATTTTCTAGAGATCTAGAGGATTTAAACTTTACTTTGATAATACAAATTTATCATCCCTACATATTAGCCACAACATCCGGACTAGTAGCCCTCGTGATTTATCTTCTCCGTGTTGGCCCTGAGACGAGTTAGTGGGGGCGCTGGAGATGAACGAATCGTCTTTTGCCACTATGAGGATCCATCAAGTTTTTCTTTTATCTTTACAAATTAACATAATTGATATCTGTATGAGTGATTATTAATTAATTTTTAACGGATATAAAATATCTCTTTAAATATCTGATTTTCTTCGTTAAGGAACGTAACCGTTACACTTATAAATATCTCTTATGATTTATACCGTTTTAGAAAATATAAAACCGTCCTACAAAAAATCGCTAAGGTGACGAATTTGGTCCATCGAGCAGCCTCATGAGCTTTCGTTGTGTGCATCAATATTTGGAAAATGTTTCAATTAATGACACAGTCTTCGGTTCAATACTGAACATGAGGAAAAATAATTGAATAGTAAAGGCTCAAAAATAATTTAAATTTCAGATAAAATAAATATTATAAAATCCGATTTAAAAATATATATAAGTTGTTCTTTAAATAATAGATTTATTATAATTTTAAAAATAATATGGCACTCATAATATATATTATATTTCCCATTGCAAAAAAAAAAAATCAAAACTTACCTTAAAAATAAGAAAAATTGACTCAACTATTTTAAATTTATGTATAAAAACTATATAATTTATTTCAACCATTTAATCAAGATTTGCCCAAAAACATAATTGAGTGTAAACATGTTTTAGCTATTTTTTATGAGTGTCACTTAAATAGTCTATTATAATGACTTATAATCTTCGCTACAAGATTTATTTGACACTTAACTTATAAAAAAAATCATAAGTTGTATTTTATTTTTATTTTAGATATTTAATTAAGTAGGCAAAGAATAGTGCTGAGGGTATTTAAGAAAAGAGTACAGAAAATATATATATATATATATATACCGAGGACTTGTTTATGGATAATGCTGAAGATTAAAGTAATTAAATCTTATTAAACTCAAAGGCCAATTAATGATTTTGATAAACTTCTATGGGCTGATTTGTTGTCCTGCTTTTCGATCCTTTGGTTTTATTCTACACCTCGATCTGATGGATCGATCCTTCGTCTTCGATTCGTCCATTCGATCTCTCTGTTTGTTTCCTCGAAATCTTTGAGAACAAGACTCCTCAGTCGCGCCCAAGCCCGGTCTCCGCCCGGAACCCATAAAGCTAGGGTTTTTACAAGCCCTAGCTAGGGTTCGGCGGCTGATCCGGTTGTTCCGTCTATTTGCTTGATTTTTGTTGTGAATTTTGCGTTTTTTTAGGGGAGGGGGATCACGCGATGTCTTTCCATCATCCGGGCCCTGGCTCGGCCTCCGGATCGGCATCGAGCTCCAGCTCCGGGTTCCACTTCTTCAACTCCCCTTTCGGGGATACCACGTACACGAAGGTCTTCGTCGGGGGTCTCGCATGGGAGACGAGGAGCGAAGGGTTGCGCCGCCATTTTCAACAATTCGGCGAGATCCTCGAGGCCGTCGTCATCACTGACAAGAACACCGGGAGGTCGAAGGGTTATGGTTTCGTGAGTATTGCCAACCCTTGCACTTCAGTTTGTCGGAAGAACAAATTTTGCTTCGTGGATTGTGATTTCTGTTAGGGCGAGTGCAAAATTATGTTCGGTGTTTCTGATTTTTATGGAGGTATAGGTGACTTTCCGAGACCCTGAATCTGCGAGAGGGGCTTGTGCAGACCCTACCCCAGTCATCGATGGCAGACGGGCGAACTGTAACTTGGCTTCACTTGGTCGGCCACGACCTTTTCCATCCCTTGGTGGTAAATTCCCTATAATTTGTTATTGTTCTCGCATTGTGAAAGTTTTCGTTGACTTCTCTCGAGGAAAAAATTTTTCCTTCTCTATCTGGTGTCACATGACTTATCGAATGTAAAGTTTATCATGTCATTCTTTACATTTCCTCCTATTCTTCTATAGCCATTCTATGCATGGCATGTTACATTTGAATGTTGATTTATTTGTTTGATTACTTTATAGTGTACCCAAGGTCAGGCATCTACTATGGAGGTGCGTCAGTTCAGCGAGGGCCATATGTTGGAAGCCCTGCTCATCAACAATCAGTTCCATTCAGCTACCAAGAAGGATTATCATACCCACCATATAGGTTAGTAGATCTTATGGATCATTTCAGAACAGTGACCATGTTTTTATTAGGAAACAAAATACTGATATTTGGCTTGTTAACTTGATATCTTATGCTTAAGTTGATTTCCTGTGCTACTAGGTCACTTTCTAAAGCCTGATTTCGTTGATGGATAAGCACCATGATCACTGAACTAATATTTTTTGTGGAGCTGAAAAAAAAGTTAATACTCTCTGTTTGTTTGAATCATTATTTGTTTGATATCTTAGCTTTACTTTTCCTACTTATGATTAGCCTTAATAGAAATCGGGAATATAAATGCATATATTGTTGGCTGTTAGAGTCTGTTTGGTGAGGGTTGAGGAAGTTCAGTTGAAATCGAACACCAATGATTCAGTGGAAAAAATTAGAAACACTTTTTACAGTGTGAACAATATCCATATGTATGTTATCAGACTCAGCATTAGAGAGTGCGTTTCCTGTGTTTCATGAGTGTAATTGGTGATATCCAATCAATCTATGGGGTTCCTGATTGTGTCTTTGAGATCCTTTTGTGGTTACTGATGACAAGATCATTTGATGTTGTAGGCTTCCATTTCCAACATTGGAAAATGTTTCTAAAATTCTGCATGTGCAGTTCTATATACATTCGAGCTGCAAATATCATTATATGTTTTAGCAAACATATCAAATCCCCTAAAGTATATCCTGCTGGTTTTAGTCTAGGTTAAGTGGTGCAGAATAATAGCTATGATTTTATGGGATTATGGAGAATAAGTGATGCAGAATAATTCCTAGTATCATAATGTGTTAAAACTTAGGTGCTGACAGGAATTATAAATGAGTAGCCTTTGACTTGCATACAGGTGAGTTTTTGCGATTTGCACCCCCACGAAGGACTAGTTAAAAATTAATTTTTGTTTTGCTCTTCATGAACTCGACATAAAATTAATGTTTCTTGAAACTCCAAAGATATCTTATGATTCGTGATGGCCCAGAATAAGTTTTATCCATAATAAAATAATTTTCATAGGTTGAACATTCAAAGGATTTGTTTGTTTTCTTTGACAGTTACAATCTGTATGGACCGGAGTACACCTATCCACAGGTTCTGATCCCAAATCATCTCAATTCTTTGTAGATTAGGTTCTGTTTGGGGAATTCTGCAACCATCTTTGTGAGTTCTGATATCTTTCTTTGCAGAATTTATACAATTCTTATACAGGGCAGCATTACGTTCAAGTTTATGGTTATCCTGGAGCTGTAAACACAGCTGTCTACCCTCTTGATCAATTTGGACAGCCCATCCCTGCTGGACCTGGTTACACAGCAGTTCAAGGGTATGCACTACCAGCTCATCCAGTTGGGCAATTGGGCGGACAACATGTCAATGGAATGCTGGGTGGACCAAGATCTATGATTCAATCACCCTATCCTGCTGGTATATTTTCTTTCCAAATATTTTCCACCTTTTTGTATCCTTTTTTTTGTCAGGCAACAAGACTATAGTCCTAAAAAACAGAAAGTAAGCAACATGATATTAATGGATTGGCTTTTACTACACTGGTTGGGTAGATTATATTATGACTTTTTCCTGCTGGAGCACAACTTGAATTTGGCAATTATTTTATCTTAATGCATGAGCCACTGAAGCATCTGAGACCTGCATACACTTTATTGTATGGCTTAGACTTGAAACATCTGAGATCTGGGAGTTGAAAACATACATGCACTTTCCTTTTTAAAATTTTCTGAGCTTGTTAACAAGATTATATCAATCTTAAAGGAGAGTAAATAAAATACCACTGATTTTTGTTTTTGTTGCATTCCTTTTCTAGCATCATACATTTGTTGGATTTTTCAGGACTGACAGTACAAGTCCCTGCTCCGCCGCACATTGCAGTTCCTGCCCGATCACCACAGTTTGTTCAAGGTAGCAGTCCTGATCAAACGGCAGTTTGAATTGAGTCTCTTCATAACATCATGAGGTATACATTACATATCTTCCTTAAGGCTATTGGTGCTATTTTGGACTGACCAAGCTAATTACATATATCTGATAGATACCCTCAGTCTCAGATTGCAGCAGGACTAAGAACAGCAGTAGTGCCATGCTAATGGCATGCATTCTTGCCTTGCAAGCTATCATCTTTGCTTTCTAGAGGTAAATCCACCTAATAGTATATGTTGAGAAGTCTCGTATCTGTTTTTCTCTTGGAGAGCAGTTTATTACATGGATGTTCAAGGCATTCATTCTTTTACTTTCATATACTTGTGTTTTTAGTTTTTTTTCCAGCCCTTGGTTGAATTACTAGAGAAAAAAAATTGAATGGTTCTTCTAATCCTCTCAAGTATATACCTGTTTGACTTTGGAGTCCGTGATCCATGCATCTAGAATTGATATATTAAGCTTCCAAGGCATCGGCTTATCTATGTTACAAAAGAAACCGTGGTGGATTCTTGGTTTTATTTTGGAGTTTGGCTCTAATATTATGACATTTTAAAGGTACTCGATTACTCTGCACAGACAAATTAAATCAATTGAAGTTAAAAAGTCTAAAAGGCAGATCCAACAAAAAAATCTTACTCTACATAATTAAAAACTGATTTACAAAATCTAATGTTGCTAATGATAAAGTATCTCATATAAGTGAAGCATTGTATATGATTCTTGTAGTTGACCACAAGTAATTGACAATTGGTTTATGCTGACATTTTTCAACATTTTTGGCACCAAATGAGAGCATCAATATCATTTTCTACTTTGATATCTGATGACTTTCAATGGTAGAAAATCTAGAATCTATTGATGGATATTTCTTGTTTTCCATATGTCATGGTCAATATCTACTCTGAATGGAAGCTTTCTCCTTGTGTCAAGCTACTTGTCTTCTACTGCTATAGTGATCCTTCTGATGTTAGAACCATAAAATGACTGATGGGTTTTGAACGCAGGTTGTTGTAAGTCTCTAAGTTGCTTCAATGGAGGAAGCTTTAGCGAAAGAGCATGGCTTTTGCTCTTTATTGCTATGTCTGTAAAGTTTCTTGTCTTCTCGCCGATCTTGAATAAGTGTTGGCTTGGAGCAAAGTCGATGGATGCCCAAATGGTATCCATCAATCTGTATGGTAGATATTGGATGCCGGAGTTGGAGTCCGTTGATCCAAGAAGGTAACTTAATGATTCTCAGGAGGAATCTGAATGAAGTGTAGTCAATATTGTACGTTAATCGACAATTATCTATTTGTTGTAGCAAATTGTGGGCATGTAAATAGCAACATTATGTTCATATGTCGTCTTCATCACGTAGTCTAGAGTACAGTGTATTTATAGATTTTTTTTTTTAAAAGAAAATGGGTCTTGAATGCTTGGGGACCAGCTCTATGTTCAGCTTTGAATGATATCATTAGGTGTATAATTTGGTTTTTTTATTCAATGTGATACAGGGATTCGTCATTCGTGGTTGATGATAAAAAGATTAAGCAAATATAATGAGTAAATATTATGAATTATAGTTTAAAATTGGCTGGTCACTTACAACTCAAAACTGATTCCGTGATTCCATAGGAGTAAGCCGCTAAGAGCTATTCAAAATATATATATCAATTGCTTAAAAGATATATCGAGGTTTGGATTCCTATTGATGACCGGCATTAAATTTCAATGGTACTTTTAAAAAAAAATTCAAACAAAAAAGAACTAAATTATTATGTTTTAATCGGTCAAGAACAAATTATTATTATTATTTAAAAATCTGAATCCGAAATATGTTCATTTTGAAGTATAAATTGAGAGAAAAATCAAAACTACAAATACTTTTAGCACGTTGGATATTTCATGTTTGATAACAAGGTGTTTTCGCCGAAAGCTTACAAGGAATTTGGATCTTTGTTCTACTTGGCGGTTTGGGTGACATTGGGAGTTCGTCTGCAAAAGCCATGGATTTAGTATATGTTGGATAAGTTTAGTATATACTCGAGAAGCCATGGATTTCCTTCTGCTCATCTGCAGCTGTCTTTATGCTTGATTTAAAATAACTAATTTAAGAAGTGTTCTTAAAATTTAAGAAAACTCCCCAACATTAAATTGGGCTTTGCATGTATTTCCCAATCGAAAATTTCTTTGCATGCACTCTTTGATGGGATTGACAAGACAGTTTTGTGTGTATTTTTTTTATCAATATAAAAGAGTAAAAAATCAATATAAATCGTAAAGATTTGAGTATAAATTGTTTGAGATTAAGTACTAATTTAAAAAATTTGAGTATTATTTGAAAAAAATTGAGTATACATTGTTTCAGTACATAATAAAAATTTCAGTATACATTATCAAAATTTAAATATGAATTGATTTAGATTGAGTATTATTTGAAAAAATTTGAGTATGTGAGCTTGCATCCACCATATCAAGATTTTCACATGAGGGGGTACCGAAATTTTATACTCAAATTTCTTAAATTAGTACTCAATCTCAAATAATTTATACTCAAATCTTTATAATGTATACTGAGTTTTCACTCTTTTATACTCACCACATCCAGATTTTCACACGAGGGATCACCGAAACTTTATACTCAAATTTCTTAAATTAGAACTCAATCTCAAACAATTTATACTCAAATCTTTACAATATATACTGAATTTTTACTCTTTTATACTCAATCCATCATGGAGTGAATGTAAAGAATTTATCAAATGGAGAGTGCATGCAAATACCAATTTGAGATTGGAGAATTTTCTTCAATTAACCGTTAAAAGAAAAACACAGTTTAAAATTTTTAATTTATAAATTATTAAATTTTATTCGGGTCGTCTGCTCGCAGTCCACCGGGCGATTTTTTTTACCAAAACTATGAAAATATCATAACGTTTCAGAGTTTGCAAAATTGTAACCATTCTTCTATTTTTTTAACAGAATGTGCAAAATCAAGCTGGCAGTTGTACATGACTGATTTACGGAAAACACACTGCAGTTTACATCAGGTTCAATGAATGAATAACAGAATGACTATGAATTTCTGAATCACAAGGTTAACCTTACAAGAGCTGATATTGTTGGTTACAAGGTCATGTGACCAGCAACGAAGTGAGAAGTGTAAATCGAGTAATCTATGTAAGAGGGTAACAACATCTCTCCTATATCCCCTAACTATCAGCATCCTTGGGCACATTCTCAACTAAGAGATCCATGTACTCCATGTAGAAGTAGGACGGGTGGTTCAACCGGTGGTGGTGGGAGAGCTGACAAGCACAACGGCTGCCATCCTTGAAGTACCTCAGTATGGTTGAATTCAACTTCAAGGTGGTGTAAAGGAACTTGTCCACCTGTTGCTCGTTTACCACTACCTGCTTTCCACTGGCCATCAAAGGCGTTCCTTGTTTTCTGGCTGTTTCCTTCATTTCAGCTAGGTAGGCAGCAATTCGGCGTTGTGCACTAGTGAATGCTTCCATTGAATCATCCTGCTGAACCCCACCTTCAATTTGGGCCTCCCATGACTTCATTGTTATCACAATCACCTCGGCCTGCAGCGGAGGTCATAAAGGAACTTTTTAACATCAACCTTCAGCTCCTCGGCTTCTGTATCCTCTTCTGCAATACAGAAGACCTGAATCTTGCAGCTCTCAAGCTCTCTTTTGTAAGCAGCAGCTGAGATAACAGAAGCATAAGACCCCCATCCTTCACGATCCAGTAGAGATCAATTGTCCCATATTGTTTCTGATACTCCCCTGGCCATTCATCAAGGCCTTTGACAATCACGACTGCCTTGTGGCAATGATGCAGTCATTAATAATGCTGACAAATGTTGATGGAATCTCTGTGAGATTTTCCCTACGCCAAATCTCAGGATACCGCATAACCACAATATTAGGCTTAAGGTTGCCAAGTCCATAGTCTGAATTACACCACGGAAAACATCAGACATAGTTGGAGCAACTACTATCTCAGCTACTCCTTCGCAGCGCTT
>JAGFNQ010001553.1:246089-315065 GCA_024364735.1 Boesenbergia rotunda
TTCAGTTTATAATTTATTTGGTGACCCAACAAATCTGCGCATTAATTTAATATCAAAAGCCTCATACACTGCACACACAATATTTCACAGTTTCTGGTTGCAATGAGAAGTCATTTCCATGTTTTATACAGCCTTCAAATCATCATAAGGAGGAATCAAAGATAACGTACCTCCTAAAGATCGAAGACTACGCAAAGCCAGTTGAAAATAGGCGCTCTTGAACCCATCCCCCCAATCTCCAGCCTTCCCCTTTATGCTCACATAATAATAAATGAGACCAGCAAGTGCCAGAGACACCACCGTGAATGACCAGGAGATAAGGAACATGATAACTGGATAAATAAGAACTTTTAGAAGGAACATATTTATTGAACAAAATATTTATTCCCTGCAAGCCCTATATATCAAACACACGCATAAGTTCCAACTCTAAGGGATCAGCGTTTTGTTTAACATTTCCATTGATAGAAGCCAGCACAACAGAAAAAATTGTGATCTACTATCTAGAAATGTGAAAATCTTATACCAGGTGGTATTAATTCATATCATATAGCTTTTCTTAGCAAAAAGGAAAGGTCACTCTAGAATGCACCTAAATCTGAAAATATTAACATACCAATACAAAGCGATGCTCCAAGAAGTGAAAGGCTCCAATGATGAAACTTCCATCTAGGACGCCAGCTAGGAGCATCAAGTAGGTCCAGAAGAAAGCAAGACAGATTCCACTCCAGCATAACATAGAAGGAAGAACATAGTAATAGTAGGTGTGATTAGATCTAAGTTCCCGATTACCACACAACCAATACAAATTAAGGCTGTAAAGAGAGTTGCTAGATGAGGTTCTCCTCCTTCTGTAACTTTGAAATATTTGAGAACAGGAAGAATGTCATCGTTTGCAATTGCAGCAAGCAAGCGTGGTGCACCTGTCAAACTCTGAAGTGCTGCACCCAAAGTGGAAAGAATAATCCCCACATATATAATTGCTGGAAGAGGCCAAGCAACTTCAGCAGTCAGAAGCCTACACAGAATCTGAATCAGCAACTCCGAAAAGGAAATAAAACAAAGAAGACCACATATATTCTCATCAAAAGCATACACCAGAGCAATACACTAAAAGAACTCTCATTCTACTAAGAACTAAGATTGAAAGCTCAAAAATGTATTTCAATCTCACTTTCCAAAATGCTGTAATCTTCCCACCTGTGAGAACTTACTACACACACTAGCATTTTAACTAATAAGCAAACATCTAATTCGACAGTAAACAGCATACATGCCATCAGGCATTTGGTAACCTTAGTAAAAGTTTAGCAATGATCAGCCAATGCAGCAAGGCACCAAGTAACTCTTAGAACTTTATTGATTTATATTTATAAGTACTTTGTTTTATGTCAGGAAGAATAATTCCATGAATACCAAAAAGAACAAAGCAGATCTAATTGATTCTTCCTTAACACAAATGACAATCTGGTGATGGATTGGTGGTGCACTAATAATATATTAATAGACAAGTTAGATATCCAGAAGATGATAAGTTCATCAAACAAATTGTGTGAGAATTACCAGTTAGTCCTACAAGTTCACAAGATAGTTTAGTATTGCAGGCGAAATAGCATCTGCCTGCCAATAGAGTACAATTTCAAAATTTGGGACATTTAGCTTATTTAAGATGAACTCCGGATGGGAAATTCAGACTACTGTCAAGCAGTGTGGCTCCAACAAAACAAGGGCTATTTCTACTTTGGATTTTTATTTTTATATTCTATTTTTAAATACCATTTCAGTCAATCTGAGCATCGTAAAAGCATTTTCTAACAATTAAAACATCAAGAATGATGTTTGGAATGAAGCCAGAAAATGAGATACATAGTGTTACTAGATTATACCAACTGGAATGTTACCGGTACGTTGGGACAAAAAATTAAAATATTGCTCCTAAGATTAAATATCATCACGTCTTCAATCTACAATAAACCACAAGTCCATGTCGCATAAGAACACAACAAATCAACTTTATCAAAGTTATATTTCTATATGCTGTAATCATATGCATCCTAGCTAATACATGTCACATAAGATCAAGGTTATCTTATAAACACCTACATAAAGTTCAAAGTAAATTTATCAAAGTTATACAACAACAACCAAGCCTTTTCCCACTAGGTGGGATTGGCTATATAACTTTACCAAAGTTATATAAACCATAATGATATGCATCCTTGCTAATCATTTAAGATGCCCACTAATAAAAAAGAGCAACCTGGTGCATGAAAGCTCCCGCCATGCAGGGTCTCAAGGAAGAGTCTATTGTACGCAACCTTACCCTACATTGTAAGAGACTCTTTCCAGGGCTCGAACCCGTGACCTTTTAGGTTACAAGGCGGCAACTTTACCATTGCGCCAAGGCTCCCCTTCATTTAAGATGTCCACTAACATATGAGAAAATATAAGTTATCTATGTTAAGTGCAATATTTTTTTTCTTGGATATGGGATTATTTCATCAGTAGATTCATCAATCCGTTTCATATCCTACAGCTGGTAGTGCTGAAAGCTACACTAAGGTTTCAAATTTTCAGAAAAGTATGGAAAATATTCACAAACTAGTCATTTTATAGCATTTATTTTTACAGCATTCGAAGTAGTCAGAGGTTTTGAAGAAAATGCTTGTACCGGTTTGTCAACAACTCATCTCTTGTGGCTAAGGCTCCAAACAGAAGTACTGATATCAAATATAGGAAAGAGGTGGTAAGTGTTGCAGCTAATGTTCCAACAGGAATAGAGCGCTGTGTATCCTTCAATGATGCAGAGCGATTTGAACCAGCCATAATTCCTGTTACAGCAGGAAAGAATAGACCTACCAGTGCACTAAGGACAGAAAAATAGAATATACATAAGAAAACAGTTATTATATTTGCACTAAACAAAAAGAAAAAGAAGTTGAAATTGTAAACATGCTTAGTAAGCCACTTGCAGAATCTTAGCTAAATTAAAATGTGATCCCATCTCATATTGTTCCTTGTGAATTCCCTAAGAAAATGTACGAAACTACCAACTAGAGCAATAAACATCTGAAACTTGAATAAATTTTACAACTGCCTACTTCACATGTTCATAACACAACTTATTTCATCAATTGGAACTGCAACATTTTATATTTGGGTGGGTAAATGACAGGCTGGCTGTCCCACTATCTTGGTTTTTGCAACATTCATAAAATCAAAAACAGCAATTACCACATAAGGCAATTTCATCTTGTGTAATTGACAATGATACATTGGATTGGGTCCATCCACATACCATCATATAATTGTTAAATGCCATTGTATACAGGCCTTCAAGGTCATGTTTCCTGTGGCAAAAAGAAACTCTGACAAGAATAAGGCGGCTCAAAGATTTCCCCAACCTCCCTTTTCTTGTTTCCTTTGACAGAGATGGAAGAAACATCCGAAAATTTTCTCCCCAATTTGGCCCAAATTTGCTTCCGATTTGGGCGGAAAAGCACTATTTGTGTAATAGAGCTCAAATCCGACCTAAACATATTAAAAATTATTTTTTTATACAAATCTATATGTGATTTATATTTTTAATATGTTTCTAAGGAATAAATTTTTGAAAATTAAGCTTCCCTCATTCTTTCCTTCCTCTTAAGGAAAGAGACATAACAGAAACTCTACTTTCTTTCTCTTCAAGTAAATACAAACTAGGGAAATAATTATTTATCCTTTTCCAATGTTTTTTTTTCCTGTTTTTCTTAGTAGTTGTTATCATTCCTGGAGGAAATTGGACCATACATTACACAATTCAGTATTAGTTAACCAAAATTGGTAGCCAGCTGTCGTAAGCTATTGGATTGAGATTCAGCCTATATAGTGGTGAACTTGCTCACAACTATAACATGGATGCAAGTGCATCTCTCTCTAAAGGTCTATCTACACTTGGGCGAATAACCTCTGTTTCACCTGATAAAACTTCTGCTCAGAAGAAAAGAACTGCATCTATATAGGCTTACTTGAAGTTCCAATATATAGATCCTTCGGGATCAGGTATTCCAGCATTGGTAGTGCGCTGATAAGCAGAACTCCAATTGTCTCTAAATGTTTGTGCTCTCAACCCTGTTATGCCACCTGCGCCAAACTCCAAAAAGAAAGCATCATCTGGATGAGAGGTCAAAAAGGAATTTGGAAAATGATGACAGGAAGAAACCCTATGTCCAAGTCAACACTAATAATCATATGGACAAGAGAACTATACAACAAATGAACTTACTTGAAGCATTACTCCTCGGAGCAGAAAATATTCCAATGAATATGCAGAAAATTGAAAAAAGTACAGGAATTAAGAAAGCTGGAGCTACCCGGTTTATGATCTTGACACCACCAAACACAATGAAGCATAGAAGTATAGTGACAATTACTCCGTATACTTGCAGATCATGCAAACTAGGAGTAGACACAGTAGTTATAACTTCAGTTGTTGTACCATTAGTTGAGGTACTATTGCTGACTACCATTACTGACTCTGTAAAAAGAAAACCCCAAGGAACAAATTTAACAAATTATGCATATAAGCAAATATTAAGAAGAAATGAACACTTTTACAACTAGAGTGAATAGAACACCATAAGAAACTAAGAATCAGATTTGTTTTTCGTGAAAACATTAGATAAAAGGAGCAGAGCATGATTTTCAGCATCAAATTTTGTAGCAATGCTACCATGCACCCCTATGCAACTTCTCCCTTGTAAGCTTCTACTATTTCTGTAATTTGATAATTGTTATCTTATTTAAGAGATACAAAGATTAGCCCTATTTATATACAAAAACTAAGACCTTTTCAAAAGGAATAAATCAAATCCTATCAATACTTATCCCTAATATTTAGGATATTCTAACATCCCTAATATTTAGGATATTCTAACATCCCTAATATTTAGGATATTCTAACACTCCCCCTTAAGCTAGAGCATAAAAATTATATGCACCTAGCTTGTTACATATGTAGTCAATTCGAGGACCTCTCAGTGACTTAGTAAATATATCTGCTAGCTGATCATGTGAGTTAACAAAACTAGTAGATATTTCTCCAGATATGACTCTCTCTCTGACGAAGTGACAGTCGACTTCAATATGCTTTGTCCTCTCATGAAAAACTGGATTTGAAGCGATATGCATGGCGGCCTGGTTATCACATATAAGTGACATTTGTGTGACATCTCCAAACTTTAACTCCAGGAGCAAATGTTTAAGCCATATAAGCTCTTGACTGGCTATAGCCATAGCTCGATATTCTGCCTCTACACTGGATCTTGCCACAACATTCTGCTTTTTTGCTTTTCCAAGAAATAAGGTTACCTCCGATAAATATACAAAAACCAGAAGTAGATCTCCTATCACTGGGAGATCCTGCCCAATCTGCATCAGAATATCCTATGATTCGAGTATGTCCTTTGTCTTCATACAAAAGGCCCTTTCCTGGAGCGCCTCTGATATATCGAACAATGTGAATTACAGCATCCCAATGTTCTTTACATGAAGAGTTGTGAAACTGACTTACTACACTTACTGCGAATGAGATATCTGGACGAGTAACAGTAAGATAACTTAGTCTCCCTACTAATCGCCTGTATCGTTCAGGATCTGGTAGAGGCTCCCCCTGATTTGGCAAGAGCTTGATATTAGGATCCATAGGGTTGTCAACTGTCTTTGAGTTTAACATTTTTGTTTCTTCTAGAATATTCATTGCATACTTTCTTTGGGATATAATGATCCCATTTCTGGACTGTGCTACTTCTATTCCCAAGAAATATTTAAGTCTGCCGAGATCCTTTGTCTGAAAATGTTTGAAAAGATGTTGTTTCACCTGTAAGATCCCAAGATGATCACTACCCGTGATGACAATATCATCAGCATAAACCACTAGGTAGATGCGACCAGTAGATGAGTGGCGATAAAAGACAGAATGGTCAGCATTGCTTCGAGTCATGCCAAACTGTTGAATTACAATACTGAATCTACCGAACCATGCTCTGGGTGACTGTTTGAGACCATATAAAGATTTTCGCAAGCGGCACACAAGACCAGAAGACTCCCCCTGAGCAACAAAACACGGAGGTTACTCCATGTAGACTTCTTCGAGCAGGTCACCATGTAAGAATGCATTCTTGATGTCCAACTGATATAGAGGCCAGTGTTGAATCGCAGTAATGGACATGAGTAAGCGTATAGAAGACATCTTGGCAACAGGAGAAAACGTGCCCTCATAATCCAATCCGAAGACCTGAGTATAGCCTTTAGCAACGAGACGAGTTTTAAGTCGATCAACCGTTCCGTCTGGACCAATCTTCACCGTATATATCCATCGACAACCAACAACTGACTTTCCTGGTGGTAGGGGAACGAGGTCCCAAGTCCCACAGCTCCGTAAAGCACTCATTTCGTCCAGCATAGCATGTTTCCATCCCGGGTGAGCAAATGCATCTCCTGCATTCTTCGGAACAGAAACAGACGACAAAGAGGAAAGACAAGAATAATAGGAAGGAGAAAGACGATGGTAACTCATAGATACATAATGTGGAGAAGGATTACGAGTGGAACGTATACCTTTCCGAAGTGCAATGGGAATATCAGATTCAGACGACTCGACCGGAGGAAGGGGTGTAGGATCTGGCTCCAGAGATGCTCCCATGGCTGGCGGCAAAGCTGGCTTAGGACGACGCTGATAAACCTGCAACGGTGGAGAAATTGGAGCTGGAGGTGATAGAGAGTCCTCCGGAGGATAAAAGACTGATACAGGCACAGAAGAAGGAAACTCGGAAGACGATTCTGAAGGCCCAAAGAAAGGAACCGAATCAAAGAACGTGACATCAGCAGAGATGAAATACCGACGGAGAGTAGGGGAATAACACTTGTACCCTTTCTGAGACCGTGGGTACCCAAGGAAAACACATTTATGCGACCGAGGAGAGAGTTTATCAATTCCAGGATCAAGAGCATGAGCAAAACATGTAGAACCAAAGACCCTAAGTGGTAAAGGATGAAGGGACTGATTTGGATACAGTATATGATAAGGTATTTGACCCTGTAAAGTAGAGGAAGGCATGCGATTGATAAGATAACATGCAGTAAGTACGACTTCTCCCCAAAACCGTAAAGGAACATGAGAGTGGTGGAGAAGAGCCCGGGTGGTCTCTAGAAGATGACGATTTTTGCGTTCTGCAACTCCATTCTGTTAAGGAGTATGAGGACAAGACTTCCGATGTAATATGCCGTGAGTTGCCAAGAAGGTCTGAAACGGAGTAGATAGATACTCACGTGCATTATCACTCTGTAAGGATCGGAGAGGGATACCAAATTGTGTTTTTATTTCATTAAAAAAAGATTGGAAAATAAAAAATAGTTTGGATCGATCCTTCATCAGATATAACCAAGTACAACGGGAGAAATCGTCTATAAAAGTAACAAAATATCGTGACCCTAATGTAGAGGCAACACGACTTGGACCCCAAATATCGGAATGAACCAAAGCAAAGGGAGACGTAGCTCGATTTATAATGCGAGGAGAAAACGAACTACGTACATGCTTACCTAACTGGCATGACTCACAAGATAAAGACTTTAAGTGAGATAGACTAGGATGTAATTGTTTTAACTTATCGAGACCAGGATGTCCTAACTGAGCATGAATCACAAGTGGAGATGCCGCCGTTGTACCAATGAAAGAGTTTTGGTGAAGTCGATATAGACCATGAGCCTCACATCCGAAGCCAATCATCCTCCCCGTATTCCGGTTCTGCAATGAAACAGAGGATTTAGTAAACGAGATGACACAATCAAGAGACCGAGTAAGCTGACTTATTGATAATAAATTAAAGGGAGCTCCAGGGACATAAAGAACATTCTGAATGGGAAGAGATGGAGAAGAATGAATACTACCAACACCTTGGGACTGAGTTTAAGAACCATTTGCCATGGTGACAAAGAGTAAATAACCGGAAGTAGATAACGAGGAAAAAAGAGATCTATTACCGGTGATATGATCGGTGGCCCCAGAGTCAAGTACCCAAGGACTCGAAGAGCGAGATATGCCAGCAAAGGAATTACCAGCTTGTGTAACAACAGCAAGGGAATTAGAATCCCGTCGATCCTCATACCATTTCAGAAAGTCATCATAGGAAGGCTGTGGAGTCGAAGCCGGAGTTAACTGTGAAGTGGAAGCTGAAGAAGTGACAGGACATTGGGCGATCTGAGCAGCACGCGGAGGTCGACCATGGAGACTCCAACATTTATCAATCGTATGTCCTGGTCGGTGACAATGATCACACCAAGGACGTCCTTTGCCACCCTTATGAGGTGGAGGTTTGTTATTGTTCCGAGAAACCAAAGTCGAAGAGTCAACAGGAACAGAAGATGGAGTTGCCGAGATTTTGGCTGGGACACGGAGGAGAGTCGCCCAGGTAGAGTCCATGGTGGCCTCTATGGGGCTGCCTAGGATTTGATCACGAATATGAGAGTAATATGTGGGCAGACTATATAAGGCCAGAGACAAAAAAATTCTTCAAATTTTCAAGCTCTGCAACGGGAGTGGCCGCAGGAGGGAGCAGGTCATTGAACTCGCATAGAAGGCTAGAGACTGATCCCAGATAAGTTGACATAGAATCTTCGATCTGACGGGTACTAAGGATATTCATGAGGTCTTCATAAACTTGATAAAGTCGCCGAGAAGTGTTTGTAAACAGTTGTTGAGCCTGTATCCAAACATCCTTGCAGGTGATATGAGTGCGGAAGACATCCCTAAGAGATGGATGAATAGTAGCCCGGATAATACAACACAACTGAGCATCAACCTTTTTCCATAAAGGACGATCTGTGACTTGAATATCCTCCTCAGTTTGGGTGAGATGTGTCTCATAACCCTGTCCAACAAGCCAGAGTTTAATGTGAGAGGACCAAGAGGAATAATTCTTACCATCCAACAACTCCGACGATAGCGGTGCCGTGACGTGGTTGGTAAAAATTGAAAGATCCGGTTTCGTAGTGCCGGAGGTAGTCATGGCAAATTAAATCGGTGCTGATCCAATGAATATAAGGAGCGTTCAAGGGAAGAGATTCAGCGATAGGCGAGGGCAGCGGCGTGCGTGCGCGAGTAGCCGAGAGGCGCAGATGTGCGTGAACGACAGTCGAGGGCGGCGGCGTGCGCAAGCGGCAAGAGATCAGGCTCGCTGATGCTGTGCGCGGGGCAGTGGCGACCCGTGGGCAGGATCTCGCTCCCAGGTCGCGAGCGAGATCGAAGGCGGCGGCGGATGTTGTGCGCGGGGCAGCCGATGCGAGGAAGACGCTCGGGGAGGAAGGTCGCGCGTAAGGGGGAGAGACGTTCGGGAGAAGAACGCGCGTCGAGAGAAGCCGCGTCGTGATAAGGAATCGCGAATACGAAACCCTAACGCTCTGATACCATATAATTTGATAATTGTTATCTTATTTAAGAGATACAAAGATTAGCCCTATTTATATACAAAAACTAAGACCTTTTCAAAAGGAATAAATCAAATCTTATCAATACTTATCCCTAATATTTAGGATATTCTAACATCCCTAATATTTAGGATATTCTAACATCCCTAATATTTAGGATATTCTAACAATTTCTTTACTTACTGTTTTTGTCTATTCACATTTTAGTGCACTAGTGATACTCGTACATGATGATGATCAATTAGCTTTTAGCTTTTCATGCTCAAGGCTTGTTTGTTTGTTTATTCAAAAGGATTAACACCAAGGAGATTATACACACACACACACACACACATGCAAATCCCATTATCAAAGTGATTTCCCAAACCTTACTAGTGGAATACATGTGGCATCTATCGGGCATTTCACTGTTGTTTAGTCAATAACTCGGGTTTGAACAAACAAATCTGGACACAATTCATTTCTTTACCAAATCCCTACATCAATCTTTTTTCTTGATTGTGTGCTTCATCTTGGCCAGAAACTCAAAAAATATCTTCTGCTATGCATGGCGGTATAACTCCCTTTAAATGCATCTATGCTATGACAGTCCACTTTTCTGTATTCAATTTTCTTGTTTTTGGTTGGATATGCTATATTATTCTTCACACAACACTTTTACAAATGTTACTTATTTTCCCTCTATTTCCTCCATTCTCTTACCAATCATCAACCTCTTCTTCTCATTGGCATGCCCTGAATCAGTTAGAATTAGCAATGCATAAGACCACTTACGACAGAATAACAGTTTCATTTACCTGATCCAACCTTCTACTTTAATACCTCACTGTCAGTGTTATCTTCTAGGCGATTCTTATGACTATGATACCATGGGTGCTTACACTTATTGCCACTCAGATTTGTTCCTAACCATCATTGTCACCATCTTAATCAATTTATCACTATTAAGTTGTTCGCCCCAACAGATGACTTTAAAGTGCATTCTTAGATAGGATTGCTCTGCCATTCAACCAAAAAGACTAATAGATAACCATGAGGCAGGCTCTAGGGAGGCCGTTAAGGTAGCGGATCTACCTTTTTTTTAAAAAAAAAAAACTAACAGTTACACAGGTTTACTGAAGTCAAGAATCTTTTTGATAAAGTATAAGATCTTATTATTTCCAGTGAATTTTTAGTTATATTACATTATTTATATGGCATTAATAACTTGCTACAGTTACCTAGTCACTGCTATCAGTTTGATGCATTGCATTGGAAGTTTTTCTTAATTGCTTCAACAACAAGCTTAAGTCCTCCCCTTGGCATTTCTTATCCCTTAAATGATCTCTTAAGCACAACTAGCTGGCACAATTATGATACATTGAAAATCTAGCATGCACGCACGCACGCGCGCGCGCGCGCGCACACACACAAATAAAAAAAAGTGTGCATGCACACAAAATACAAAAAAGACAACCATCTGATTAGTTTACCTCTAAAGAATCCAGCATTTGGCACAGCATCTAAGAAAGTTTCCACAGCACCCAGGACATACCTGAATAGAAAGGAAGTATCAAATGATTACATGGAAAAGAAATTTCATTTAGCAAAGAAGGGAAACTGATTCCAAAATGACACTTGAATCTAATGATCAGAAAAAACACATGTAAATACACCCAGATAGCAGAAACAGAACTTTGGTCCAATCACATTAATTGCACCTAAAGTTAACTTCATCTCTCCTCAATGAGCATGTAAGCCAAGTCAGTTCTCCAAGTTTGGATCCAATCCAACCCTCTAGAGAATACATACTCAAACGCAGACCTCTCATCTGACATATCCGGATTTGTGCATGGCAACATCAGCAACAAATAGACTCAGATCATCTCGATAAATGTGTTCATCAGAAAATTACTTTGTTTAATTTTCTTAGTTGAAGTCAATTCTAGGCATTTGCATAGGTTTTCAAACAAAATTGTAGCTCACAAAATAAAATAAAATCCCATCCCTAATTCACATGCTCCTTAAAGGTTAAGACTCAAAGGATGTACAATTATTCCTCTCATTGTAAATAATGCCTTAAATTAATGACATCTACAATTTGCTTGAATTCTCCTTGAAGGGGGAAGACAATAAAGTTCAATTTGGAATCTCTAAGGTAAAAGGTTTTAAATTTTGTAAGTTTTTCACAAAGCTGTAAATTTAATTTTAAAGTGATCAAGACAAAGCACAAAAATTTGTATTAGTAGTATAAATTATTTTAGTAACTAGCCATTTGTTTACCAAATAATTAGTGGATAGATTAGTGTTCTAAATGGCGGTTGAGGTGGCCACCTAGGCGGGAGGCAGGAATCAACCGCACCGCCTTTGCCTTAGGCGGTCAAAGATGAGGCGAGGCTAGTGAGGCGGGCGAAGCGGCATGCGAGGCAGCGGGTGAGGTCGTCAAGGCAATAGGTGAAGCGGTCAAATAACAAAATTTTAAAACCCCTAGATATATTAATACACTTTCTCTCCTTTCCAAAACATAAATAACTCCACCAACGCACCAAATCACCCACAACCCACCTCTTTCCGCCTGCAACCGCCCCCACCACCACTGCGCCGCCACACCGCCATCGTTGTCTAGCACCATTTATATACTTATTTGTACCTTATATAAATTGTATTGTATGAAGCTTATTTATGCATAAACATCAATTAATTACATATATTACATAAAGAATGATGATTATTTATAATATTACGTATAAAAAATAATTTAAAAAAAAATCAACCACCTAGGCGGTAGGTGGCGGCCACTGACTGTCGGCCACCTCCTACTGCCATTTACGCCATTGGAATAGATTATTACTTGATTAACTTCTTGGGATAATAGGTGAATGTTGAGGCCTTTAGAAAAAAAAGCTCTAACCACTTCATTTACAAGATCTTCCACTTAATAAATTTTAAGTACTTTTGTTAGTTAAATTTTCTATACCTACAATTGTTTGTTCTTCATGCTGCATCAATATTATCATCTATTAGCATTCATATTGCATCTTCTGGTCCCCGGATAGTTGTTAAGGAATATGAGCATTGTTCATCTGAAAAAGAATATATGAGCATGGATTGAAATCTCGTGTTGTATTGGTCCAAACTTTTAGATCCGCTCGTTCATAGGCACCGGCACGCCCTGCACAAGGGCGTCGCACGAGCTTGGCGCTAGCGGCGCAAGCGCAAGGTGTCGCACAAGGGGGGAGGAGGTCGCAATCCACTTGTGAGATGCAGAGGGAGGTCATGATCCACATCGCACGAGCCTGACACGGAGGAGGTTGCGATATGCCTGCGTGACACCTAGGAGGTCGCGATCTGCTTCGCATGAGCATGACCGCAATAGGCGTTGCTCGACGTCGAGGAAGGGGACCGCGAGAGAGGTCGAGCGAGCGAGAGAGAGAGAGAGAGAGAGAGAGAGAGAGGAGGGAAGGGGTTGTTTTAATTTAATAACTTTATTAAACTTATATTAATAATTTCAATCAACTCTTAGGCTCCTAGCTATAGCAGGAATAACCTTTAAACCATATAAAATTATCTTATTAATTATATATTTATAAAAATATATAATAAAATTTTTATTTACTTATTTACTTACCATATGGGAGTGTCGTGATCCTTTTTTTCTATTTAAAAAAATTATTTTTTGTATTTTTTATATTTTATTTTTAGTTAATATATTTTATATTAAAAAATACCAAACCCATATTAGCACAGCACGATACCGAAACCGTATCGTTCCGGTCATAACTTGAAACTCTGATACTGCTCGAAATTTTAAATCATGTGTATGAGTACAGAAAAAAAAACACAAGGTATAAATGCACTATTCCATTTGCAAATAGCATCCTCATGTAAGGTTACCTTGCAAAAATATAAGAACTTAAGTGGATCCTTACCATTAGCTAAGCGTCTAATAGTTCATGCAGTAACAATCTAATAGTCAATAAGAAGACTTGAACATTACAAAGATCTCTTGTAAATCTTTGCATAAAAGAAATATAATTTTAGATGAACTTGAATGTGCTAAAGGAAAGACAGAAGAATTATGATGATAGCCACAAGGTAGACTTACATAGAACCAGCAACTGCATTACCAAGGAAGAAGCATAATCCAATACTAACTCCAACTTCTGGACCCAAAGCTCGACCGATAAGATAATATGGTCCACCGCCCTGAATGTTGAAGTCAAAGAATATGAAAAACAATATGATATGACCATTATTATTAGCAGAAGAACTAACAAGAATACAATAGTTCATCAAACACAATCCAGCTAGTTCTGAATTGAACAAGGACCCATACAGAAATAAATCCGAGTATCAAAGCCACTACTGTGATTTTGGGAGATTTTTTTAGCAACTCTTCCAACCTAGCATACTTGGCACTTGACTTATTGGAAACCAAAGTCTTATGGAGAACTGCAAGGAAAATTTGACAGAAACCAGTACCGCCAATTTCTCAAATTATAGTGATAGCACAATTCTTCATTTTACTCCTGAATCATCATAATCCATTTTAAATGGTACAGAGAAATATTCTGCTGCTCAAGGATAAAGTAGTCAGCTATTCATCTTCTGAAAGGTTATAGAGGTAACCTTAATCCAATAGATATCTCATTTCTGAACAAAATTAATGAACCAAATCATTATGTACTGAAGTTTTCTAACAAAATGTTGATAGAAAGTAAACAGATCACAGTAGCAATGAACCTAAAGAATGAACTTTGACACTTCCGTTAACGTTGCCTTTTTCTCACACTTTTATCAGGATATGTGAAAATGCCTAGCTCTGAAATATTAATCTCATAAAGAAAACCTAAGGTCACAAACATGACCCTTTTGTGATATTAACATACAATTTCTTAATACCAAGGACTTCAGAAACAAGTCAAAGAAATGGTTCTAAGTGGGCATCCTATAAATTTGGATAAAGCAAACTAAAAAAATTTCCCTACAAAAGGGATATAATTGTTTTAAAGCCTCATGAGTGTGACCATGAAATTTATTAGTCCTAAGGCCAAGACAATGCAAGCTTTGACTCCAGATATTCAAAATCTCCTTCATTCTCATATCCTATCATTAAAATTCAATATGCACATTTTTATATCATGTGATGGATATTATGACAATAAAAACATTGCATGTTATAGTTTTGTCATGTGGGCTAGGTTTTATAAATTTTTGTATTACTATTGTTTTAGTATTGGTGCAAATACTAGTATCTTCTGATTGTATTAACTGATCTAGGATGTTACTGGTTGTTTACTTAACTAAAGAGCA
This sequence comes from Boesenbergia rotunda, assembly GCA_024364735.1. Classification (NCBI taxonomy): domain Eukaryota; kingdom Viridiplantae; phylum Streptophyta; class Magnoliopsida; order Zingiberales; family Zingiberaceae; genus Boesenbergia; species Boesenbergia rotunda. The sequence goes on from JAGFNQ010001553.1 coordinate 260,850, forward strand.
TATTCCATACTCTTGCTATAATGTCGACCCTTACCAGCAGTTCAGCATTATGGTCTTGATGAAACAAATCAAACTCATCTAAAGATAGGATTGTTTAATTATGGATCATGATACATGTTAAGCATTAGTCATGCTCTTTACAGGTCGCATATAATATTGGTGTGAGCATCAATTGAATAATGTACAACCAATTCAGTGAGTAGTTTATCAACAACTTATTTTACATATCTAAATTTTTGGCATTGTAATTGCATATATTTTTTTCCGAGCTAAGCCATTATTAAAAGAACCTACATTTCATTAACTAGGACGCATGAGGAAAAACTAGGCTTTTCATGAGAAAACAAATAATTTTTTTGTGAGAAAACTAACCAAATGCTAAATTAGTTTAATGCATAAAGTTTCATGACTCTCCTCCATCTTTTACATGCATCAATTGAATAATGTACAGTCAATTCAGCAAGTAGTTTATCAACAACTTATTTTAGATATCAAAATTTTGGCATTATAGTATCAAACTTGCTCTGAAATTTTGGAATTCTAACATTACTAGCTTCTTGAGCATGTTTGAGTAACATGCCTTCTCTAGTCATGGTGGAGATACTTAATGTTGATGTAAAGGCATTGAAAATAATGAAAACTATTAAATTATCAATAAAATACAGTATAATAAGAATTGCAGATAGTCTTTCCGGGCTAAGATATCATTAAAAGAACCTACACTTTGTTAACTAGGATGCATGAGAAAAAATAGGCTTTTCATAAGAAAACAAATAATATTTTTTGTGAGAAAATTAACCAAATGCTAAATTAATTTAATGCAGAAAGTTTCATGACTCTCTATCTTTTACACCTTCAATGCTAACAGATTAAATTAGTAAAACAATAGAATCCGTCATATTGAATTCTATCGCCTTCAATACAATATCTTTTACATCTGAAACTATAAAATTGGATGCCTTCAATAACCAACCATAGTGGCAATGAGCAACTCAGCAAAAAATCAATTCAATGCTCACCTTCATTGCCCCATTTGTTGCAATAGCACTTAATGATATTCCAGTCAAAAAGGTGCATGAACCACAGAAAGCGACCAACAAAAGTGCCTCGCCTATCCCAGACATGCCCACAATCCTAAACAAAAATGACAGAGATACTGAGTTCAATAGTTTTGCAATGAAACTAATAATGAAAAGACTAAGAATCAATACAATTCCTTTTTTCTTTATATTGTAAAACATTCAATCACATTAAATCAAGATCCTGTACAAGATTTATATAACCCGTCAAACCCTAATGACACAAAAATAGGAAAAGACCTAACTGCCCTTACAACTCAACTCACAACACTCCCCCTCAAGTTGAACATATATATCAAACATGTTTAACTTGCTAAGGACAGAATTAAACACAGCTTGGGGTATAGCTTTAGTAAACATATCAGCAAGTTGATCCTCGGATTTGACATAAGACAAGCATAGTTCTCCAGAATCAAGTCTCTCCCGAATAAAGTGCCGATCAATCTCGATGTGTTTGATTCGGTCATGTTGAACTGGATTATTTGCAATATTGATCGCAGCTTTATTGTCGCAATACAGTCTGAGAGGTAATTCAGTCTTTAATCCCATATCTTTCAACAAGAAGCTCAACCACAACATTTCTGCAAGACCATGTGTCATGGCCCGATATTCTGCTTCCGCACTGGACCGTGCACAAACACTTTGTTTCTTACTTCTCCAAGTTACCAAGTTTCCTCCTAAGAAGGTGCAATAGCCAGAAGTGGATCTTCTATCATCTCTAGAACCAGCCCAATCAGCATCAAAATAACATTCCACTTTCATATTACCACCTCCTTTAAACAGCAAGCCTTTCCCAGGACATGACTTTAAATACCTTAAAATCCTGTCAACAGCCTTCATGTGGATAGTTTTAGGAGCATGCATGTACTGGCTCACTACACTAACAGCGTAGGTAATATCAGGCCTGGTCATAGACAAATAGAGTAGCTTTCCAACCAACCTTTGATACGTTCCCTTTTCCAGATTTGTTAAATCTTCCCCATTAGAACTAGTAAGATCATGACTTACTTCTATAGGTGTCGATGCTGGCCGACAACCCAACTTCTCTGTCTCCTTGAACAAATCCAACACATATTTTCTCTGACATATATAAATTCCCTCTTGAGATCTAGCAACTTCAATACCAAGGAAGTACCTCAATAGTCCAAGGTCTTTAATTTCAAACTCTGATATTAACTTGGACTTAAGAGTCTGGATTTCAATCTCATCATCTCCCGTAATTATCATATCATCAACGTAAACCAAAAGAATGGTAATTCTGTCCTCTTTCATTTTCACAAAGAGTGTATGATCAGCATTCCCTTGTTTAAAGCCAAACAATATCATGACTTTGCAAAACCTATCAAACCATGCTCTGGGTGATTGTTTAAGTCCATACAAATCTTTTATCAGCCTGCAAACCTTCCCTTTTGTTTTGATTCCAGGAGGTGGTAACATGTAGACCTCTTCATGAAGGCTGCCATTCAAAAAAGCATTTTTCACATCTAGCTGAAATAGTGGTCAATCATACTGAGAAGCAAGAGAAAGAATCACTCTGACTGACTTGAGTTTTGCAACCGGAGCGAAGGTCTCCAGTAATCCACCCCATATGTTTGAGTGAATCCCTTGGCAACGAGTCTGGCTTTATATCTGACCACTTCACCCTCTGAGTTATACTTAATAGCATAGACCCATTTAGAACCAACCAAGTTCTTCCCCTTTGGGGGATATACTAATTCCCAAGTATCATTCTTATTAAGAGCCTCCACTTCTTCATTCATTGCTTCCAACCACCTTGAGTCCCTTACAGCTTCATAATAAGAAGAAGGTATAACATGATTTAATAGTTGTGAAACAAAGGCATGATATGAAGAAGACAAACGAGAATAAGAAAAATGGTTAGAGATAGGATGTTGAGTACATGACCTGACCCCTTTCCTAACAGCAATTGGAAGATTCGGCTCATCCATATTCAGGAGTGTGATTGGTTCAACCAATGAGGATACAGGATCAGGAGCCAGAGCATCCGATTCAGCTAGCCGATTAGTAGTAGGTCCTTGCTTATGTCTTCGTCACTTGTAAGTAATAATTTCTTGTGAAGCCTGCGAGCTCAGTAATGGAGCATCCAGTAGTGGAGCATCATTTTTTATATTTTCCATGGCATCCAGTGAAATAGGAATAGGAGAAGGAACCACTTGAGGCACAAGGGAAGAGGTAAGATTCCCCCCTGAGGACGAGTCTGGGGAGAATAATAGGACTCAGACTCAAAAAAGGTAACATCCTTCAATACATATCTTGTCCTAGTGATAGGATCAAAGCACTTGTAGCCTTTCTGGCAAGTGGAATACCCTAGAAAGACTCCCCGTATAGAGCAAGGATCAAGCTTAGAGGACTTGGTACCAAGAACATGAATAAAACAGAGACAGCCAAATACTCGAGGTGTAAGAGAGAACAACGTTGTGTCAGGACGAAGAATAGTGAGAGGACACCGGTACCCTAGACCTTTTGATGGTAGACGATTAATGATATAAGCGGCTGCAAGGATAGCATCAGCCCAGAAATATTTGGGTAAGTGGCGCTGAAATAATAATGCACGAGCTGTTTCAAGGATATGACGATTTTTCCTTTCAGCCACTCCATTTTGCTGTGGTGTGTAAGGACAAGATGACTCATGAAGAATTCCTAAATCCTTTAGAAAGGTATTTAGAGACTGTGTAAAGTACTCCCGTGCATTATCAGATCGAAGAGCTTTCACTTTTGTGTGGAATTGAGTTTCAACCATTCTGCAATAATGTTGGATGAGTTGAGGAACTTCGTCTCTGCCTTTCATCAAATAAAGTCATGTACAGTGAGTGTAATCATCAATAAAAGAGATAAAATATCGATAGCCATCCAAAGAAGGCACAGGAGAGGGACCCCACACATCTGAATGAACAAGGTCAAACGGAGACGAACTTTTATTCATGGACTCAGAAAAATGAGTTCTACAATGTTTGGATAACTGACAAACTTCACATTGAAGAGACTCAAGAGAAACAGAGGAGAAGAGACTAGGAAATAGAACTTTTAAGGATCGAAAAGATAAATGTCCCAAACGAGAATGCCATAATAAGATTTCTTGATGCTTATTTTCTGAACACTGGGCTGTAGACTTCAGAGCAGATATTGTTCCAAGATGATAGTAATAAAGACCTCCTACTTCACGGCCAGTCCCAATCGTTTGCTTGGTCTCGAGATCCTGAAAGACACAATGATCCGGGAAAAAAGTTACTGAGCAGTGTAGTTGTTTAGTAATACTACTAACAGAAAGTAAATTAAGAGAAATGGAAGGGACATGAAGTGCAGAGGATAGGATAAAGTGATCTGCCAGTTGTATGGAACCTTTACCAGCAACAGTGGCTTTGGTGCCATCAGCAATAGTCACTTTATCCTGCCCAGAAGACAAAGAATAAGAAATGAAGGAACTAGCAAGATTTGTCATATGATCTGTAGCTCCAGAGTCAATAACCCAGGGGCTATAAGATCTTGACCAAGCAATACTTAACTCCAGGTCACGAATATCCGTGTGCGCTTGAGACGAATTGGTAGAGACAGAGGATGAAGTCTGAAGCCGTGATAAAAGGTCCTGAAGATTGGCAATATCAGTAGATGACAACTTAATATTAGAAGGTACCGAAGAATCAGCAGTCTCCCCATCCACTAATTTCTGGGCAACAATATTTCCACGACTAGGCGCCTTCTTGTCACTGTATTTGAATTTTTCAGATTTTTTTTTTTGGATATTTCTCCCAACAAAAATCTGAATCATGATTAGTCGTCTTGCAGTGCCAACAAAATTTTCCACCTTTTCCTTTTATCCCCCCAGACTTGAGCTTGTTAGCAAAACTGACAAAGGCAGAAGTCTCCCCAATTGGAGTGCTTGCTGCAGAAATATTACTCTTGTTGTTCATGGTCCTTCTCCTGCCTTCCTCACTCAGAATCTTGTAGTAAACTTGTTCTAGAGAGGGAGTAGGATCAAGACTAAGAATTTGTCCTTTTAAATTTTCAAACTCTGCATGAAGTCCATCAAGAAACTTAATGATTCTATCCTTCTCCAGAATTTTCAAATATCTCTGATGATCATCAGTGGAACTCCAATTATCCATCCTGTAGTAGTCAAACTCATCCCACAGCCCTTTTAGAGTAGCAAAATAATTTGTAACTGACATAGAACCTTGTTCAAGTTTAAAAATTTGACTACTTATCTGATAAGTACGCAGCATATCATGCTTGCGACCATACATCTGCTCCAGTGTCCTCCACATATCACCAGCTGTTCTGTTATGAAGAATGACCTGTTTGATGCCAGGACTAACAAAATTAAGGATCCAAGTCATTACCAGAATGTTGTCACGCCTCCAAGTACGAAAACTGGGGTCCTTTTCATCTGGTTTCACTTTTGTACTGTGAAGAATATCAAGTTTATCATGGCCTTCAACATAAAGTTCAACAGCAACTGCCCATGATGCATAATTCGTCTCGGTCAATTTTTCCGAGGTTATTTGAAGACCAGGTCCTCCGGTTCCTACCATTGTGAAAATTGGTTGTACCTGTCCAGAAGAAGTCAAAGGATCTGTAGACATCCCAGAGGTTTCTCCAGAGGTGTCCGCCATAACAAACCACAAGAAGAGATGGTTGTTCTTGTAGAGAATAGAGAACCAGCAAGGGAGCAATCTGTCTGCGCAAGAGGGAAAAAAAATCCTTTTCCACCAATAGAGAAGAACAATCCGGCTAGGAAAAGGAAGAGGAAAAAGAGGTGGCAGCCGGTCTTGGTCTGCTGCGCAAGGAAGAAAGGAAACCAGATGCGTCGCTAGGGCTTGGATCAAGGGTCAGGAGTTGCTTCGCGTGCAGAGTAGGGCTTCGAGGAAGCCACTGGGTGGCGTCGAGCAGCGCCTTGGCTCGCGCGTGTGCGAAGAGAGGGTGGCGAAGTCGAAGCTCCAGGAAGGAGAAGTCGCCGGAAGGTTCAGCTCGCGTCGACGCCTGATCGCAATAGAGGGTGGTGGCGCCTGATCGCAAATGAGGGTGGCGGCGCCTGATCGCAAATCGGCATCGGCTCCCGTCTGCTTGATCAGGAGAGGAGAAGTGTCACGCGAGGAGATGAGAGGTCCGCGCGAGGACGGCGTCGAGAGGTTTGGAAAAAAGCAGAGGGCGGCGCGCGAGTAGAGGAAAAAGAAATTAGGGTTGGCATAAAATCTGCTCTGATACCATGTTGTAAAACATTCAATCACATTAAATCAAGACCCTGTACAAGATTTATATAACCTGCCAAACCCTAATGACACAAAAATAGGAAAAGACCTAACTGCCCTTGCAACTCAACTCACAACACTTTAGATTCTCGAGTCTTGATTCGAATGTACTCTAAATCACAAACTAGAGCAGTGAATGATTCATATGTAGCCTTTCAGATTAAAAGAACAAAAATCAATAAACTGGCTGCAAAGAGATCAAACTCAGAACACGAATATCCATTCAAAACTGTTCTTAATGCTCAGAAACAGATGTTTAAAGAAATATAGAGAGAAAAAAAATTGCCATCACTTTTCATAAACCAAACATTAGTCTCGTCAAGTTTCCTCTTAAGGACCAGTTAGTTGTTGAAAATAATAATTATTTAGAAATAAAGGGATTTGGTCAAAATAGTAAAGCACCAATAGTATTTCAGATTGCCTTGGCAAAGGAAAACAAAGCAAGCAATAGGCACAGACAATAAAATCCTCCTAAGCTAATAAAAAACTTGGATGTGTCACAATGTAGTTGATTTTCCTGTGTATTTCTGTCAAATGAAAAAAGAAACAAAATAGACCAACATATATCTAGAAAATTGTATTTCTTTCTGCACTGCGGTACTATATAGAAGAGGGAAATTTTGGCATCAATAAAATTGTGGCATTGTGAAGTGTGAACATCCTTTTTATTATATCATCATATCATCAAGCTGTGAATTCTAACGATTCGGTCTGCTACATGAATCTTAACCATTCATTCAGCTTTCTTAAGAAAATATCACTAGTAATATTCAAACTAAAAATATCACACTTCTAAATAGGATACAGTATACTTATGTTAAAAAAAAAAAAATAGGACACAATTATCCACATGGATGAAAGGAAAAAAGGTAAAGTCGTGGACACCAAATACAAGTTTGATTTACTATTAATGCTATCTCGTGATTATATACTGTTGCTATGCTAAAATCCAGGCAATGGATATGCAACTGCTAACAATATAAATATATAAATTGATACCTTTAGGCCTTTACTAATGAGCTTGAGTTTTGGCACTGGTTAGCTAAGTCCCTTTCCTAATAAGCTCAAGTGTTTGGAATAAGTTGTTAGTCAGTCAATTTTAACAACTTTAAAAGGTAAGCTTATGCAAATGTTACGATTGAATCAGCAGTTGTGGGATTAACAAGGTAGAATAGCAGACGATTTTTGAAGTGACTTCAACAAGTTTAATGGAAGAACCCTCAATTTATGCCATTAAGGTGACATTTATCTACTGGATAAAAGAATAGGTGGTCATACAGATATGAGAAAGAATAGGTAGTGACTTAGGTTCTCACTAACATCCAAGAAATGAGTGAGATTAGAATGTACTTACCAGGAAAAACGGATATAGTATATGATTCCCAAGATATTCTGAAGACAAGGTACAAATACACCCATCATGGTCCCTAGCTTGGGGATAGCGACCTGCAAAAACAAACTGTTAAATTCCAGCACATGGATAAGTAATTTGTAATTTCAGATCTATAAAGATCTCTACACAAAGTGGCATAAGAAGATATTGACGAGAGAACAGCAATCCAAAACTAGAAGGTCTAAACAGCCAAAATACCATGAGTGTGTATGGAGAATAAATAAAAAATTACTTCTTGAACAAAATCTTTCCGAATCCAGAATATAAGAATCTACAAAACTATGGCGGTGTTTCTTAAACAAGCAAGGATACAACAAATCAACACTAACAAGCCATGATAGTCCCAAACATTTGAGGTTGCTATTATTCTACCGTTGAACTCTATGTAAGAAAGATCATATGACAGTAATTTTACAAGGATAGTTAATTAAAACAAGATAGGCATTCTACAGCAGGAAACAAAATTAAGATTCCAACAAAAGAAAATTGTCCAGAGACACAAAAAGTAGTCCAGATTACAGGGAATACATTGTACCTTCCACAACTCATCAAAAAACACTTTTGTTTTGTTGTTTAAGGTCAATTTCATAATCCTCTAGAAAGATATTTACAGTGAGCACATTGTTAAAAGACCTCTGTTAACTAGTTGGTTTGGAAATTGGGCGCATTTGAATAATTCATTTCCAAACAGATATATTACAGATTATATCGACTTAGTGTATGATAAAAGACAACTGTTATTGGACCGGTATAACAACAATCAAGCTTTGATACTTACCCCTATAAATAACAGTCAAGCTTTCATAGAATCATCATCATCAAGCTGTGTAATTCCAAAGAATTTGAGGTGAGCTACATGAATCTCATCCTTCCACTAAACTAAATAATATTCAAATTAATTAAATTTCTTGTCCCATTAACTAGAGTTTGTTTTAGGCTCCCTCTACACCCTAAACCTTCAATTCTAAATAACTCTCATCAAATACAAGATCTATTAACTTGAAAAAGATCCAAATCTAAATGTAAAATCTAGTGCTCTTCTTTGAACATATTCAAACCATCTCCAATATTTTCTCTTATTTCATGTCCTATTTGAGCTTTAACTAATTTCTGATAGATACTAATATTTATAAATATTTTCTAAAGAGGGCAAACATCTATCTTAGCATTCTCATCTCTCTTTTATATGTATTCTATCTTGACATCCCAACGCTCTCATCTAGTAAAATGTGATGGATCACACCCCATTCTTATAATAATATATTTTTATCCAAGCGATTAGGATACATAGACAATCACACAAGATTTCAAATCTCCTCCCAGTTTCAATTTCCAATCACTCGATGTTTATCGTAGGATATTTTTATCCTATTAATGTTACATACATCAATATCTTCTTTATCTTGAATAACACATTTAAGATATCTAACAGTTTAAAACTCTAATTATGAGTCTAGACCTGTCTATTTCAATTATCATTGATTCTTTTGTGAACCTCATCCACGAATATTCATTTTAAATTTTGATTAACTCAAAGTCAAGATAGTGTGCTAGGTAGTGGTATTTATCAGTATCCCATGGCATGAACTAACCGTGCACCAAAAGAAAAGGAAAATAGGGAAAACAGATAACAACAACAAGAAGAGTTCCAGCTTAACAAATTAAACATAAAATCTATCTTACCAATATCTATCTAGTGGCATCGATTAATTAGATTAAGGAGGAAAATTATAGGGAAAGCAACAAAGAGTTTCAAGTACACAAAAGGAATTACACTGGGTAACCAAAAACGCTAACCAATATACCTTTGGGAGTCCAATGGTGATGGATATATCCTCGCCACCATCTCTCGGACTTGGGGGTGCCGGAATTTGTTCCCCTGTCATACTGAAATGACTTAATCAATTAAAAAATGAACCAGAAAAATATGCATCTACCTAATGGATTATTCAACATTGAAAAAATTCACAACTGGTTATGAAAATTTAAAGAGGAAGAACTAAAATTTATCTTTGGACAAAAATTATACACACAATAAACTGAAGCAAATGATGAAGAACCACAGATGGTAATGCTTCCACATACCTTTTAAGTCCCAGTATATTAACAAGAGAATCAAAACCAAATAATTCCAACTTTGATTCTCTCCGAGTGTCATGAGGCTCGTCATGCCCATGAGAAGTCCCTTCTATCACATTGGAAACAGTCTCTGACGGTGACGCAATCTGAATTTTTCTATAACAAAGTACCTCTAAGAATGTCAGCGTCCACTAGTAAAATATTGAAGTAAAGGATGAAGAAAACGGTAAAATTGAAGAGAAAGGAAAAAAATTTACTCACTGTATAACAAATTTCATATAACTTGAAAGAAACTAAGAGAGGTGTGTGGATGAATTCAACTAGAATGGGAAACCACAATGGAAGGACAAGTTTATTCATAGCAAAATCTAGGACAAGCGATGCTCTAGTTCAGATAATAAACAGAAATGTCAGAAAGATGAAAATAGCACTTTAGTGACCATGAAGTCGTCAATTAGTACCCAAACTGTGTGTGCGCACGCGCATAACCAAAGAATATCTATCTGACAACATTAATGGGCTATGTAAAGTGCACCTATTAGGTTCCCTTGTTCAATGAGGTCTCGTCTTATTCAAGGAATTTAGCTAAGTTGGTAAAAGGAATCAATCTCAAGCACCTTCAGCAGCAAAAGTACCAATAGAAGGTCAATCAGACAAGAGAGTAAGCATTTGTATACGATCTGAAGTCAAAATTCAATCCCTGCTAAATCAAAGCCCAAAAAACCTGTGCATACACTCACAATGGGTGGTTGTTTCATCACTCTGCTAAGTTACATAAATGCATAATTCATTATAAATATTTTAGCTACTAGGGATTTTTAAAACGTCAATTAGGATGCCTTTTCAGCAACATTAATTTCTTATTTCATATTGACTACAACTATATCCATGATGATTATATGAAAATGTCAATAAAATGTACTTGTTTGCCATGTATCATATAGAACTAATTCTGTATCAGTGTAAACTAATTATAAAGAGGGAAAAGACAGATTAAGCTTACATAATGAGCTTCTCCAGGAAAAAATAAAATAAAGAAAAGCGCATAACAAAATTAAGCCAAAGACAAGCAATACCCATACAACACAAGCTACTTGAAGAATGACAAAAAATTCAATGCGGACTCACTTTAGTTGTACCTCTGAAGAAAATCCAGGCTCCATGGAAGTCATCTGTATACTTGATTTTTCGTGGGAAAATACTGGCCTGTACTTCTGACCACTATGAGAAGGCATTTCCTCATCTGCACTCTCGATTTCACCATTGTCCATGGTTGTCTATTTGGTTGACACTTGACAGTTCAGCAACTCCAGGAACACAAAATTAACATCAGATAGCAGATCGAGTTATCAACCAAAACACTGCAAAAAAATTTTCTACCAAACACAACATGATCTAAAGAAGAACATGTCAATGGAAACTAAGACCAATCGACTTGAATTCCGGAGTCCACTTATAAACAGATAATTGCTTGTTGTGGGCTTGTGACCGTGTTGATCAAAGGAACTAGTAAATGCTAAGACATGAGACAGATTATGTTCTACTTTCACATTCACTAACCTTAAGTCAGATTCTTCAGCTTAAATGAGACATGCATATCTCGCATATCTCATTCTTAAAAGATCCAACGAGTACGAAAACAAGAGGAAGGCAGACGGACGGAAGGAATCGTTGAAGCTTGTCGCCACAAAACCCGCAGGTTGAAGAACAGCGGATCTATAGGCGGCAGCTTTTGGAGAGAGAATTTATGGATTTCAGAAACAGTAGATTAGGGGCTTTTTTATTATAGATTTAAAAGAAAAACAAAATCTAATCTTGGAATCAGCAGCGACGCAAATTAATCAAGGAAAGTAATCGTAATCATCTCATATGTAGTTTCCTTCCAATTTTTGTAGAAAGGGGAAGTCAAGAAAAGGAAGGGAGTTGAATAACCTGGTATCACTGGAGCTCCTTCTTTCCTGGTCAGATCTATTCCCCCGAACAGCGGCTACTTCTTCGACGTGGGTGAGATCTGGCAGCGGCACCAACCCTTGGTTGGCTGTTAAACTTGTGGCGGCCGCTACCACGAAGGACCGAACCCTCCTCCTCCGTGTTCTCCGATACGCGTAAGCTGAAGGCGGCGGCGAAAATGAAGCGAAATCAAAATCCAAGTGAATAAATATTCAATTGTTCTTCCCCCTTGCACGAGGAAAGACCGTCCATTTTTAAAATCCAAATTCTCAGAAAAAAATATTATAAGTAATCACCTTTCTGTAATTTCGTCAAAATTATTAAATTTACCTAGTAAAATTATTGAATATATAAATTTAAAAAATAACATAGAGTACGGAAAATAAAAAAATATGATATAAATTATTATTATAGGTGGTAAACGGTGATTCATACGTTGGTCTCAGCATTTATCCTACCTGTCTTAGAACCAATTCAGAGAAGATAAATCATGAGAACTACTAACTTAGATACTCGCTAACCCGTCTTATGACTAACACGGAGGAAATAAATTACTAGGACTACTAATCTAGATGCCTGCCAACCCATCTCAGACTCAGATGGTCAACAACCCATTTTCATGACTAACATGAAGGAGGTAAATCACGAAGGCTACTGGCCCGGATGTTATGACTAATTGTGGAGAGGGGGGGCACAACTGATTCTGTCAGATTTTGACCCTTAAACTTTAAGATGGTTATACTGCACGCGTTAGTCATCAGTTCATCTTGTAAAAACTTATAAATTGTTGTTATATATAGGTGGCAAAAGATGATTCGTTCGCTCCAGCGCCCCCGCTAACCCATCCGACGGTCAACACGGAGGAGATAAATCATGGGGTTATTAGCTCGGATATTGTGGCTAGTACGCGGGGAGGACAGGTACACTGATTTTATCAGATTTTGGCTCCAAGATCTTAAGATAACAACACCCATATAATTATAAATTGTTGTTATAAAAAAATGATTAATGAGCTTTGTCCAATCTCAGACGATCGGTCCGGCTCCGTGAAAATTTTCCACCGATCGTATAAATTGTTGTTATAAATGATATCCATGGATGTCATGATCTTTTGAGTACATTTATGAGCAATAAAGTTTAGGTTAACATAAATTAGAGGTGTCTTTTCATTACTTTTGATAAATAGGTATTTTTATAATCTCATGTGTATATAGATTCAAAGAGAAACAAAATTACTCTTCTCTTATTCTCTTTAAGTTTTTCGATTTTCTAGATATTTTATTTCACGTTATCAGTATATTAATTTTGATCACAATTTGGTAACATATACAATTCAAACACCAATAATTCTTTAAGGTCGTGATGATTTTATTTGTCATCAGATTATCTTTTACACATTTTTTTTAGTAATTAAGAATCTATTTCCTAATTTATCTCACTAAAGACAATCTTGAAATTTACATGGTATAGTGGAAATGTGCTAATCAGATTACGTTGTTGCTCCTTGTGATTCTTTTGTGCATCTCGTGTGTCAATTTGTTTAAGTACTTTTTAGTATATTTATTGTCTAATAATTTCTTAACGTATTGCCACTAATAATATATTTTAATAACATTTGTATATATTATTTTCTAAACTATATTTTTGTATTTATGCGATAGTACTTTATGGAAAATCTCACCAAATTTAGTTTGTGGTTCTTTCAGGGAAAAAATTACATGTCATAGATCCTTGATACTGAAATCCATTGAATGCAAATGGACTAAAAGAAATAATTAAAGATTGAGACTTTATAAAATTTAACCAAGGTAATAATTTTTCTCGATCACCGCCTCCATACAAATTTGAAAATCAAGTCTTTGACCATAAAAGGGCCACTTGAATTATGGAGAATTTTAAATGAAAGGTTTAACCACCCAGGAATGGTAATGCTCCCTCAAGCTTGTTATGATTAGATTCATTTGAGATTCAAGATTTTAAATTTGTTAGTGAATATAATTGAGATGTTTTCAAAATTAGTTCTCAATTAAGATTACGTGGAGAGAATATTACTTATTATGTTAGAAAATATTCACCTGCAGTAGGAATATTGAGAAAAAAATGTTTAAAAAATACTTGGAACTGATTTCTTGATTACTTGTGGCTAAACAAAATAACGAGTCATCAATACAAAATTATGGATTTCATCTAATAGGCTCTAGTCCATTTCTTGAAGTGAATGCGATAACTCACAACAATTCAACTTAGAAGTGGAAATAGCTGTGGTCGAGGACGTGGTCATGGTTATGGTTGAAATGTTTACTGTAATGATCGTGATGTACATACAAACCACCATAAGTAGAAAAATAATGAGACAAGACGAGGAAAAAATGAGTTTAATCAGAATATTGAGAATAAATGTTATAGATGTGGAGATTGGACATTGGTAACTAATGTGCATATTTTATATAGGTTTTCTTAAGAGTGATGATAGGGAGAGTGAATTTGGGAGAGTAAATGGGAGAGTGAATGATGTGGCAGTTATTGTATACACGTCCGATCGACGATCGGACACCACCGGCGGCCTTCGGCCGCCGCCCCGAACCAAACTACACCCTGGGGGGCACGGTGAACCCGTCGGGGATCGCCACAATTGCGATCTCGCATCATTAACCGTCGATTTCGATGGGTTCACCGTTGCCGGCCATCCTGACGAGTTCACCGTCCTCCCAAGGTATAGTTTGATTCGGGACGACAATCAGAGGCCGCCGGTGGTGTCCGATCGTCGATCGGACGTGTATACAATAACTGAAAGTTATTCACTCTCCCAAATTCACTCTACCAATCATTACTCTTTTCTTAAATCATATTTCGATATGCATCTAGTCCCATTTTATATGTATATATTTCACATTTTCTTCTCTTTGTGTTTCGTTTCGATGCTTTCCTATTTCGGAGAGATGCTCTTATGTATTTCTTTGGATAGGGCGTGAAAAGGAGTTAAAACAAAGCCTAAAGACTAATTCTCGGAGTTCAGCGAACCGACCACGAGCCCCCGTGCAAGCCGACATGGCATGTGGCAAAAGAGAGATCTTCTTCCCCTATTCGTCGAGCTTGCCACATGTACCTGTGTGAGTCGGCTTGGGTCGTGCCTCACTCACCAAGCCGGCGCCAATCACGGGTGCCCGTACCCGCCAGCACGGCTCATGCCCAGCCTATTGGGACTTGATCGTACGGCTAGAGGGGATGAATAGCTGATCACCTACTTGATTCGCCGGTTCTTTATATGCGTGCTAGTACACAGTGGAATATAATACAAACTAAAACTAACAAGGAAGAACACAAACCAATTTAACGTGGTTCGGAGATAAAACTCCTACTCCACAACAGTCCGTAAGGTGGACGATCCCGATCCGTCGGTGGATGACTCCCCGAAAAGCCTCCGACTAGCTCGTGTTGCTCCTTGTGGGTGGAGAAACCTTGCTACAACCTTGCAACCACACCTGAGAACTTGTAGACTACTAATAAGCTTTACCCAAGCTTATTTCATCAACCTTTACCCAGCTAAACCGAGCTCTCTTAAATAGAATTCGTTGTTGTTCCAACCATTATCAGTCAACTGGTGCCAACACTAGTCGACTGGTCTACCCGAATTCGAACGTTACAGTCCAACGTTCAAATTCCAGCCGACACCAGTCGACTGCACTGAAGATCAATCGACTGATATTCTTTCTATGCCCAACACCAGTCGACTGTTCCCAGCATCAATCGACTGCCCAAATCCTAAACCTAGGGTTTCAATCCCGAGTACAGTCACTCAGCACTCGTCCGCATCCGACCAACCTAGACCTAGCTTTCTAGCCTCCTCCATTAGTCTTGCGCCCCTCAGATGCCTCTCCATCCTTCATGCCTTGCCTTCTGGAGCTTCCTTCGGCCTCAGTCTTTGTTATCAGGTCTTCTTTTGCCAAGATGTCACTTGGACTTTCTCCTTCATAACTGTATCCTACATTCTCACAATGCAATATCAAATACAATAATAAACCTAACTTAAACCTTTGCTCAAACATCAAAACCTAAGGTACCTAGATTGCTCCAACAATCTCCCTCTTGTTGAAGTTTGACAACCCGTTTAAGTTAGGGATGTAAAATACGCTTAATTAATAATATAATTATAATAATATTAAAGATATAGGATGAATAAAAGAGGTATATAAATAAATATATATAGTTATATATATAAATTTATATATAATTAATATAAATAGGAATTAAAAATTTAGAATTAATCATGTGAAAAATTTTGAAATAATTTTCTGAAATTTTTAAAAATATTTGCGGAATTAATTGAGCATTAGTTACGAATTAAGTGAGGAAAAGATTAATTTTTCCAAATATAAATAATAAACTTTTTCTTTAAATATCCTACCCGAGCCCTAACAACCATCGTCGATCCCTTTCTCCTTCCCTCTCGCCTGAGGCCGCAACTCCTCCTTGCGATCGCGTTGCGCCGCCCTTCGTCGGCACCTCCCGATCTCCGGCGGGCGATGGTCACTAGGCTCTAAGTCCAAGGTTGCGCTTCATCTCTCCGTCGCCTCCTCCCCTTCCTTGTGACAATCGTCGGCGCCGCCGCATGCGTCGCCGATTCGCTCACCGTCGACTCCCTCTCCTTCCCCATTCCTTTCAGTCTTCTGCGGTCGATCCCGTCTTCCCTTCTCGCGAGCTAGCTACCCACGACCTCTCCGCCGTGAACCCTAATCGGTGTCGCAACTCCACCGCGATCTCTTCCTCGCGTCACAACTGTCGTTCGCCACCCCACCCGTCGATCACGTCGACGCCGACGACTCCTTTCTGGCCAAGCTACTCCCTTCATCGGTCCGGGATTTAGGAGGGCTTGTTGGGGGGTTTTTCTTGCGGGTCTAGCTGTGGTGGCCGGTTCATCAGCTTTGAGCAAAGAGGTCCTGTGTGCGGGTAAGTTTTGATTGCCTTCGTTCGATCCTTGAATAAAATTGGATTTGGTAGAAGAGATATTGGATTGTGTTTTCGATGTGGGTTGGAGTCTTGCTGATTGAATTAGATTTGGTTATTATTTTGATCAGGTTTAGTTGGAAATTAATCACTAATTTAAAGAGTAATTAAGAATTTTTATTTATTGTTAATAGATTAAGTCATTTGATTATTTAATTTAATTATTAGATAATCAGGGTATTAATTAATGAATTGTTGATTGAGGAGTTAATTAAGAGAGTAATTAATTAACTATTAGTAGCTTAGTTAAGGTGATTAATCATTGATTAAGAAATTAATTATAATATTAGAAGATTGATTGGAGGCCTACTCGACAAAATAAATAATGGGATTAGTTAAAATACCTAAATGATTACTCGAGGGGAGAGTCATTAAGGTTGGTTAATGGATTGGTTAATAGTGAAACTAACTGATGATTAAATTAGTTAGTATGAGTTAGGGTTTGGATTTCTTCATTCGATCTATAATAGGTTTATGTGATGATTGGGTGTAATTATGACAGGTTTTTATACGAGATAGGAATTCTTAGCTGATACGAGGTCTACATCAAAAGTGGGTACTTCTCCCTTGATTCATGTAGTTTCGTTTACCTTAAATGCATAGTCGTTTTACTTTCTGAGTAGGATTGTTTTATCTTAAATCTATTTGCCTTGTTTTCCTGCTTGATACTTATTCGTGCTTAACCTTTGAGTGATAATTCCAAGTTTATTCAGTTATACAGTCTCATCTCTTGGCTTCTGATCTAAAGCGTACTGTGTGTACGCGTATACTGTAGAATAATTATTTGACCTATCTAGGGTTTAGTTGGCATTAGATAAACCCTACCCAGTAGATTAGAGCATGTCTATTTACTTTGGTGTTGATTGTACTTTTAGTATGTTTCCTTATTTTGGTGCTATTGGTGTTTTCTGTTTCGCATGGTTTTGGGTTTGATGGAGGTGGTATATAATAGTGACATGCATCATAGCATTCAGGCCGACGACTGCGGGCTCCTTGGTGGTTGAGACGGGTCGTCGAGTATTTTTTCCTGTTGTGCCACGCTCAGTTGGAGTTGTGTGCAAACAGTTGATACTCCCCAGGTGTTTGGAGGTCCCCCAGACGTTTCGGGATTTTTCGTATCAGGGCCGCAGTTGTCATGGTGTATTTGCATAGCCCCAGGTGCTTGGCGCTTGTATCTTGTCCACTCAACCTACCCAATATAGCGGAGGTTGGTGTGTGTACAGTGCAGGTCATGACATCATGTGCATATTATGCATTGTGCATTTTGCTTGTGTTTGCTGCATTTGTTTGAGCTATGATTGCTGCATTTGTTTGACATACATATACGGTTATGATTTACATTTTATATGAATTGGATATGATCGACAGTATTAGCTATTTATGGAGGTGTTAGGGGGATTTCTGATTTTACCCCTACTTGTTACTGTTGGAACCCGGATGGCTAGAGAGGGGGGGTGAATATAGTCAAATACTTGGACTTTGACACTTATCAAATTTCTACACTTAGATTTGTTAGTAGCACAGCGGAAGTAGCAAACACAGAGTATGCAGAAAAATAGAAAACGAAAGCAAATTAACACAACTAGCAAGATTGCTAACAATGAGGGTTTACAAGGTTCGGGGATAACTTGCCCCTACTCCTTGGCGTGCCCGTAAGGTGAGCGATCCCTTGATCATCGACAAATCAAGCCCCGGTAAACACCGGATAGAAAGCAACCTCCTTCTCGGTGGAGTAATCTCTCCACAGCGTTTCAATCAAGGATATAGTTTAAGCACAAAGAAACCCAAGAAAGATCTTACTTAGCACTTAGCAAAGACAAGAACACAGCAAGCTTCTCTCGAGCTCCACCCAGCGACGATCTCATGCAAGAACCCTTTCCCCGTGTCTTCTCGCTGTCGGACTCAAAGCCTCTTATTCCTTCCTCCAAGTGCTCAAGTAAGGGACGGTTGCTTCACTGATTTCAGATGCTTGCTCAAGATGATGAAACTTCAGAACACGCAAGCAAGGATGTGGAGAACACAATCGCGCAGCAAGAACAAGCCAGAAGAACGTTTCAGCGAACTCCTCTTCTTCTGCTCTTCTCCTCTCCGCTTTTTGTTTCTCCACTGAGCACAGGTGACACCATCTCACAGCAGCCTCCAGCTGCTTACCTGCCAACGCCAGCTACCACTGAGCTCTCCCTGGACTCCCTGAGCTTCCCTCAGCCAAGCTCCAGTCTGCAGCTCCAGCCGTTGCAACCTGAGATGGAAAACGGACAAACCTGCTCCAAGGAAAGACCACCTTTGACTCTCCTTGAGTGTTTGAATCCTTCCCTGTCACCTGCAGCTTAATCAGATCATTAGAGCAGTATATCAAACAGAAAATCAAGCATCAGAGATGAAGCGCAGAGAATCAGATACGTTCAGACGCGATTAGAGCGTCTGACAATGCATTTTGAATTAAAGTGATCGGTCACCGGACCGATCCAGGGCTAGTGGGTCGGTCACCAGACCGATCCACCGCTTTGCTGGGACTCCCAGCTCTCGCGGCGGCACAAGCCTGATTGGTCACCAGATCGATCAGAACAGACACTGTCCGATCAGGCTCAAGTCTGATCGGTCCATGTCTGAGTGAACAGTAACCGCGGAAATCAAATCCTAAGTCTTTGATCGGTCACCGGACCGTTCATGTACTGATCAGCGGGATAACTCAACTCACCGTGGGCTCCCTGATCGGTCACCAGACCGATCAGGAGCAAGGTAGTGAGGAAGCTGCCTGCTCCCTGATCGGTCACCGGACCGATCAGGAGCCAAGCAACGAGGCAACAGCCTGCTCCCTGATCGGTCACCAGACCGATCAGGAGCCACACAGTAAGTTCCCAACCTCACTGTGCGCTCCCTGATCGGTCACCAGATCGATCAGTCATTGCTGGATCGGTCACCAGACCGATCCACGAAGGAGCAACGTGCCAACTTCCCTGATCGGTCACCAGACCGATCCAGGCAAGCCCAAATGCACTCTAAGTCACGAGAACAAGTCTCCAGCCCTTCTTTGACTCGAGCCATGCCCAGCTTCACTCACTGGGACTTCAACTTAGCCCTCCAAGCTAGGACCTGGCTTCACTCACCAGGGTTTCGGTCACCCCGCTTCACTCACCGGGACCCGTCTTCACTCACCGGGATTTCCATCACCCGGCTTCACTCACCAGGACCCGGCTTCACTCACCGGGATTTCCATCACCTGGCTTCACTCACCAGGACACAGCTTCACTCACCGGGATTTCCATCACCTGGCTTCACTCACTAGGACCCGGCTTCACTCACCGGGATTTCCATCACCTGGCTTCACTCACCAGGACCCGGCTTCACTCACCGGGATTTCCATCACCCTAGCCCTCCAAGCTAGGACTTTTCACCTAACCATCCAAGTTGAGACTTTTCACCTAACCCTCCAAGTTAAGACTTTTCGCCTTGCCCTCCAAGCTATGACTTTTCACCCAACCCTCCAAGTTAGGACCAAACTCAAATCATAACTTAAATTGGTGTCAACACCAAAATAACAATCAGGGTCAGACTGCATCAACAGTTACATGGTTTCCAGGTATGTTTTTTTGTATATATGCATTTTGTTTATGCTCTTTATTCCGGAGGCTGTATATCCTTTGTTGTCTTTATGCTTGTTTTACCCTTTTATATACCATGCATTTATCTGTTCTTATACCCGCAGAGTTCCATCCAGAATTCACCACCCCTTGTTCTTCTTTTTGTTTCAGGTAATCGATAGTTATGTCTCATGGCGCCAGGAGAGGATCCAGCTGCCAGTCTCCCAGTTTGAGTATTTATTTTTATTGGTTTTTCGTATACTTATAGTAGCTTTATAGTATTAGTGTCATTTTTATTTTAGTATCGTTTCGGATGGTATATGATTTCCTTTGGACGAGTATTTATTTATTTCCGCTGGATTTCGGTTTGCTGCGCTTAGTTATAGAGATTTATGAATTATGTTTATTATACGTTAGTTATTTTATTTAATTGCGTGGTTGAGGATGTGTGAATGCCAGCCGAGTGTGGCTAAGCTATATATGTGTGGAGTGATGTATGTAAAGTTTCAGATTGTTCACCGTACAGGGGAGGTGCTACCTGATTTCCGAGCGAGCACGGGCCTCTGGGGGCGTGACAAGGGAAATAATAAAGCAAGTCAAATCATGGAATCTACCCTTAGGCTCCCCCTTCACCTAAACTCTCCCTTGAGTAGGTTTTCCTTGCAAACGTTCTTCTCCCCCTTTGCCAACAAATGCTCCCTCTTCACCTAAGCTCCCCCTTGAGCTTGGATTTTTTGCAAAGGTATGTTGGTTTCCCACTTAAACCCAACACTTCTCCCCCTTTACCACACATCAAAAAGAGCTCCAACAATATCCCAATTATTGGATTCATTAACCTTTAATTAACATAAACATTATGTATTAACCCTCATAAGATTACACACACGTTACACTCATTTAGACATATTCCGACTTTGCTGAAAATAATTTCAGCCTATATCAGTCGAAAACCCAACTTTACAGAATTATCAGTCAACTACCCCTGAACCAGTCGACTGATACCCTAATATCAGCCGATTTCAATATTTCTGACCCAATTTCAGAAATACACTAGAAATTTCATAATTTTCCAAAACTTCCCAAATTTTACGGAGTCATTTGTGGTACGCATGTCTACTTGGAAAAAATACATTTAAAAATGTATATATCTTAAATCCCACGATTGACACAAAACCCAAAACTATCTAAATTGTTCAATAAAATATTGACCTAAAGTCCTAGTTTTGATCTCTTCTTAATGTATCTGCCTATACCAAACCATAATGCATTCTTGGCATTGGTTTAAATGATATCTATACATCAAATACTAATTTTCATGTAATATGACCCCAATATTATATTTTCATGCATGAAATTCAACCCCAATTTGCCAAAACCCAAGGATTGAGACTCAAAACCATCTCCAAATCCATTGACATACTCTATGGTCTATCTAGACTTCTGGAAGAAATCCTCCTGAGATCCATTTACCATGGGTCCCAATTTGACTCTTAGAGCTCCCCCTTGAGCTTTTAGCCTTAGCCACCTCCCTATATGACTCTTCTATAATTACTAGGTCACACCAGTGTATCTCCAGTGACTCTTGGCCTATCAAGTTAACTTTCTTCACCTTGGACACCTTGTCCTTGATTAAGTTCTTCTTTCCGTTAATTTTAAATGGCTTATTCTTACCATTTTTAGACTTTCCATCCTTGCCATAGTTGTATGATACCTTAGTATATTTTTTTCATTGGCCTTGGATGTACCCAATTTGACATTTTTAGATTTTTGACCACCCAAACACATGTAAAGTCCTCTAGGTCCAATAATGAACATATCTAAGACTCTCTCCATTTCCTCAAGCCTTGTCTTCAAGACTTGATTTTCTAATTCTAAGATTCTAACCCTAGAGTCAACATGTCCACCTTGGACATTTTTAGACCTATCCACCTTTCTAGGCATATGTCTCCCCTTCTTGGAATTAATGCCTTGATCATTAACTACCTTCCTCCCCTTAGGCATGGTAGTTTTGGTCTTATTAGGTCTAGCCTTGGGTAATGATTTCTTAGGGTTATCTACCTTGTTAACCCTATTCCTATTATTATACCTAAATCTATGATTATGCTTGAGTAAAGAATCTATATTATTTTTAACAAGCATATATGAATTAGAAATTGGATTGAATTTCAAATAAGGGATTACCTTCCCTTTTACCTTTGAAACTCCTCCTTGACTTGAGCTCTTCTTTTTCTCCAATTTCTTCAAATGCCCTAGCTTCTCAAGTTCTCCTTTCCTTGGACATTTTGTGTGGTAATATCCATGCTCATCACACGTGAAGCAAATTATATGCTTCTTATCCTTAGCTCCATCCTTACAACCCACATTAGTTTTTAAATGAACTTTATCGGGTTTAGGGTTTACCTCTTTTATCTTCTTGAGTGAAGAACACCTACTCTTGTAGTGTCTCATTTCCCCACACTCAAAGCATTTGATGTGGGATTTCCCACTTTTCTCGGTAGATGAGGTCGAGGGTTGAGCTTCCAAAATCTCCTCTACCTTAGATTGCTCTCCTTTTTCCTCACTTGAGGATGTGGACGATTCCACTTCCTCCTCTTTAGATGTTGAACTCGATTGAACTTCCAATTGGTTCTTTTCCTTTTCTTAGACCAATGAGTCCTATCCTTGGACTCCTCCACTCCATGTCCTTTTATAGAATTTACGTGTAGAGCTATCACCTTTCTCTATAGCTCATAAGCATTCTTGTATTCACCTACACGGGATGCAATATTAGAAGGTAATAAATTTAACACAATTCTTGTTACCTCCTTATCCGACTCCACTTCCTCCTTTTGATCATTTGTCCAATATCGAGTTCGGAGGCGTTTCCCCTTTTTGTTCATTGGAGCTTCAAATGAAACCTCTAATGCGGTCTAATGGTCCCAATCCATTTGGAGCCAAGTCTCTAATCGCTTTGTCCAATAATCGAAATCGTCTCGATTATATGGAGGTGGGAACCGATTATCCCATCCTAGCGGACCTTCGAAATCCATCTTCCTTTAGCGCCTTTACTCCTTTGGCGGTTAGTCCAACAAAAGCGAACCTTAGCTCTGATACCACTTATTGGGACTGGATCGTATGGCTAGAGGGTGTGAATAGCTGATCACTGACGAGCCCAAATATACTAGATTAAATTGTCACGAAAGTGTGGGCTCATCAGATTTAAATATGAATGAATGCTGGAAACCCTTTTACAATCAAAAGTATGAAAATGTAATATAGGGGCCACAGGTCGTATTTTTCTCGGGGACTAGTCGAAGGTTTGATTGATTCGCGCTTGTATTTATGTGTCGTTTGTGTTTTCGGGTTTCAAATCAAAATTGGGTTTTGGGTTGCAATTGGAACTGCAAACATCAAGGGAAAAAGCAAGGACTCGGCTATGGCACTTAACCCAAGTGATTCCAACAATGAACTCAAATAATTTGTAAGCTTAAATGCAATTTACCCTAGTTGGAAAATAAATCTGATGTGGAAACAATTCAAATTTTGAATGATACTAATGCAAAGAACTTCTTCAAGAGTTATTACACCAAACAAACCAAATGGAAATCAATCTTCAACCAAATTGATACAAAACCAATGCCAATGTTGTACTTGATACAAAGTGCAAACCATTTACACATGAGATTGCCGAAAAGAACAAAATGAATTGCCAACAACTGCAGAAATTCAGAGAACATTGAATGCAGAACTTCAAATGCAAGAATTCAGAATGCATAAGCTGAAGATTTCAGAAATTAAAGGTGGATGGCAGAACTTGGAAACTTGAATGATAGGACTGGATTCAGAAATTCAGGAACAAGATGCAATATTTCAGAACTAAATTGATCTCACTTGGAAAACCATGCTGAAAGAAAAATTGCTGCGCATGAATGGGTTAAGAATTCAGCAATGAAGGCAGCAAATGCAAGACAAACTCAATGCAGTGTGGAATGTGCGGAAATGCAGTGAAGATATGGATGCAGAAATTCTGGATGCAGGGTCAAACAAATACTATTTTGAATGCAATGGAAATCCATTTTCTAAGCTTCACTGATACCAACTTCGGAACTACAACTGAGAATGGTAGGTAAATGAATTAACTTGCAGGCATGGGCTTGATACGCATGGAGGAAATCACTTGTGCCAAAACTGTATCAGATCTGCAATTTCAGACCAAATGCAGAAATTCAGCAGCAGTTTTGGACACAAACCCAGAAGATGAGCTGAAATGGATGCATAATCCTAAGGATCAGCAAGGCTAGATAGAACTCACGTTTATTTGACACAACAACTCAGAAATCATGAGCTGAAAACTCAGAATCAAGCTGAGTTGCAAAAATAAGCAGAATTTGGCAGAATTGATCAAAAATGCAGAAATGAAACAGTTAACTTGGACACAAAACAAGCAAATGACTGAAATGAATTGCTACTTTGATGAACAGCAAGGCTTAAGTGGAATTCTTATTGTATGGACTTGAAACACATAGGTAAATGAGCTGAAATTTCAGAAACAAGCTGAAAATTTCAGAATAGTTGACCGCAGGAATACAAGAAATGGATGCAGAGATTCAAAGCATTAAATGCAAACACGAAAACAAATGAATTCAAATTCTCCAACCTAATATTCAGGCAAGATTGCAAAAGAATTAAGCTCACTAATGTAAAATTTCAGAAACTGCGAGAGAATGCAGAAATGGAATCGGCATGCTACTACAACTTGATACACAACAACTTAAGTTGAAATAAACTGAAAATTAACTAAGTTAACCATTAAACAAGTTCCTAACTACTCGACTTGAAGGCTTTAAAGCTAGATTACAGCTAGAACAATGCAGTATCGAAATTAACCAAGTCTGAAATCAAGACAGAAATCGAAATTACAGCAGTAATGGAAATTACAGCTAATAAACGTAATTACAATGAGAAAACTAAACCCCAATCCTTCCCTAGCTCGAATTCTCCTTGTTCGTCACGCAAGTGTGAGCCTCGAACCCGCAAGCTCAACAAATCAATGAGAAAACTCAATCTGCGCTTGAATTCAGCTCACTTGCTCAAATCTGAAACTTCCATTCGATTTCTTGGATTTAACTGCGTCCGCGTGAATTGGTGAGTGGATGATGATCAAAGCTACTCAGGGAACCCCTCTGGATAGCTCCGGTGGAAGGTAATAGAGCACAGCCGATCCTAAGGTATCAAATGGTAGAACTGCGGAAACCTCTCAACAGCCCTATTTCTTGGACAATTTGAGACTGAAAACTTCACAGATGAGTCTTCCTAATGACCTAGAACACAAGATAGTGAAGGAATTATGGTGGCCGCGCCTCGAATTGAAGAAAAAATGAAGAACTAGCTGAAAACTCGAAGAAATGGAAGCTTGAGGCGAAGACGCGACGGGGAAGAGCTGCTGCGCATTTCTGATTAAATAGAAACAAATGGACGGCTCAGATTTCTTTGATGAAATCCAACGGTAGATCTTGATCTGATTTGAGCCAAACTTTTATGATGATGATCTGGGGGTCAGGATCTGCCTTGTGGTAGCTCAAATCCTCCAGATATGCAACGGATGGTCCAGATCAACTCTATCTATGAATGGACGCTCTAGAACCCTCCTTGCTTGATCCAACGGTTGATTTAGCTCTGATTGGGATGAAACCTTCAGATCTTGATCATAGAGCTTGATCAACCCTAACCCTAGCTCGGATTGCTTCAGATCGTCCCGGATGGCTCAGATCTAGCCGCTCTTGAATCGGACGGCCCGGATTAATCGTAGGCTTGATAATTCGATCCGGTTCACATCCGACTCAAGTTTGACCCAGTATGCCCTAGGTCCAGGATCCTTTCATGCCTACAAAAATATATCAGAAAATTAGTGGCCAAATAATCCAAAAATTATGTAATTTTGCAATTAAGTCCAAAATAAGATAAAGTTCCAAAACCTAGGGTAAAATCATAATTAAGCAATAAAAACATGGTCAAACATGGATTTTAGCAATTAAAATAATCAATAAAATGGTGCTTATCAACTCCCCCACACTTACCTTGAGCGTCTCGCGAAACTACTAATAAGTATCCCCTAGATTTCTTAAGCATAATTAGAAACAAATGAAAAGAAATTACCTAAGGTGTCAATTCTTATAAATCTAACTCTATGGATTAGTATCTTGTCCTTAAATCAACAACTTAGCCTTTTCATCCATCATGAGTCATTGAGATGAATTTAAATCACTAGCCTTTCAAGGGAAGTTTTGGTGGCTCTCTCCTTAAGTCCTAAGTTGATGATGGAAGTGGAGCTCACTCTTACACATGCTTCTTGCACTACCATAGGCTTGCTTATTATCTAATCTCCACCATTATCATGATTAGGATCAACAACTATAAAAACAAAGGAAAACATGAAAAATGGTGAGAAATGAATAAAGATAGAAAATGAAAAATTTGATAGAGTGGAGGACTTGGTTGTTTAAAAATGTTTCCAATGTGCTTTGCCCCTCTTACAGTCCTCTAATGATATCAAAAGCGTGGTGGAGTAAATCTTGAGTAATTCCTTTGATTTGGATGAAAAACCTTTCTTGATTTCCTTGTGCCAATTTTCCTTTTGTGTGCCATTTTTGTTCTTTGTTTTGTTCTCTGAATTTCTTTTCTTTCTTTCTTTTCTCTACTGCAATCAGAATGATGGTGGAACAATCTACAATTTGCATGAGCTGCCGTGAGCTTCAAGAATAGCAGAATACTTAATTCCTTGATTCCAAGCCTTGGAAACCCAAATTCCAGCTTCTTCTTGGCATAAACTGCCTTGTTTTTCAGCTTCAAATGTAATTCCAGTTTCAGCTTCTTCTTCTCAGCTTTTTCTCAGCTTTAATTCAGATTCAATTCGCTTCAATCCTAACTTCATCAGCCTTCAATTCAGCTTGACTTCAGCTGGAGATCAAATTCCAGCTCTCGGCAGAATTTTCCAATGCAATGCTATTTAGATTTTCAGCTGCACAAACTGTTTAAGTATCAGATTTCGGCTTCTCAACATTGGTTTAGATAATTCCAGCTTCGACTCAGTCTCTACAAGATGTTGCTGATCTTGGCCTCCCAAACTTCCCTTTGCAGTTTTTGATCCAAATTCTTTCTAATCCAAGTTAAACAACTCAAGTTAACTTCATTTTGGCAAAAACTTTTGCTTCATTCTCTTTTCTTTTTCTTGCATTGCAGATTTTTTTCTTCTTTTCATTGCATGCCACTTTGATCTTCAAAATGTAGTAAAGAATCTAAGTCTCCAATGGCTCCCACCTCTCTTGCTCATTTTTGGCACCAAACATCACTCACTTGGCACATGCAATTTTTTTTTTTTTCGAATTGAAGTGCCTCCTTGATACCAAATCTTTCCAAAAAGCTAGTCACTCCCCCACACTTGAATCTTTGTCTGTCTCGGGCAAAATAACATCAAGAAACATTCCAAACAACAAGTCCATAGAAAAATGAGGGTAAGAGTAGGAAATAAGTAAAGAAAAATGGAATGAACATGATTTTTGCCAAAATTGATATGGAAAGGAAAACAAATGGATTATTCTCTATAGATGTGATCCAATCATTGAAATATGGTTTTGAAAGAACCTAAGCAAGTTCTAGAGTACAATAACATGTATGTCTCACAAATACAAGGCTAAACCTCACTAGGTAAAAATAATCCATCTCAAATCCTCAATCAAGCATCTAAAGCAAAGTAGTACTCAAGCATCCAAGATTTCATCCATTAGCTCAAATCCTAAGTTATAACAACCAAATTTAATTTATTTTCCAAAAGATTCTAAAATGCTATGGAGATAACCTAGAGGGATACATTTATTTCCACTCATGCAAGAAAAAATGCTAAAAGAAAAGACATGGTATTTACAATGTCTATTTATTCAATTTACTCTAAAAAACATAAAAGTGAAACATATGATAAAAGAAAATGCAAGAAAAATAAACTCCCCTTTATTCGGGTGGACGGAGCCTATCAAGCAGTAGCCTCCATCTTGGTAGTGGAGGACCATGGGTAGCTGGGAGAATTAGGACTCCCCCACACTTGAACTTTTCAAAAATTTGCTCTGGTGGCCTAAGGCGGTTTAGGTTCAGGAGCCATTCAAGGATGGAGTGCTTTAATTAAAGTCAGATCATCTCCTCCTTCTTGATGCCCTTCAGAAGTCCTTCCAGGAGGCTGGAGTCTGTTCAGTTGGAGTACCCACTCTGGAAGTCTTCTGGACCCTGCAAAACAATGTAATACCTTTCTCAAGCGTTCAGGGTCAGAAAGAAATGAAATAATATCAGTTTCTGCATAAAATGAATCCAAAACTGCATCATGTCCAATTAAATCAAATTCTGGTATCTCAATGAAATTTTCAAAATCATGTTCTACAAAATTTGCATCCAGATACTCATCACAAATAAATGAATCAATTTCAGGCTCATCAATAGAAATTTCACAATTATCTTCTACAAAGGATGTATCAAGCAAAGGGTCACAGCCAATCAAATCAATATCAGATATCTCCATGAGTTTTTCACATTCAACCTCAGCATATGACATAGCAAGAGATTCATCAAAATAAATAACATCGAATTCAGGCACTTCTAAAAAATTTTCACTATCCATATTCACAAAAGATGTATCTAAAGATTCATCATAACAAACTACATCAATTATGGGTGCCTCTAAAATTATTTCGCTATCCATAGCAAGAGATGTATCAGGTAATGCAGTACGATCAATGAAATCAATGTTTGGTACCTCTATTGGATTTTCACAAACAATTTCTACACAAGGTATATCAATAAATTCATCAGAATCAATAAAGTGAGCACTAGGTACCTTTTTGAATTTTTTTGAACAAAGAGGAGAAATACTTACCTGAGCGTGCTGGATAATACCTGGAGGTTCTATAATAGTAGATATATCTATGGTCTCCTCCTGGTCATGTACATGCTCCTCTTCAGCCTCAGGCTCTGGTGGACAATCAACTGGTGATCCTTGGGTGCTTGCTTCCACCATGCAAGTCCCTACACTTTCTGGTTCATTCTCTGAGTCTTGTGGTGGTCCCTGGGGCTTAGTGCAATCCCCTACACCTATGGAATCATCTCCTCTGCATGCTTCTCCTGTAATATCTGCAACAACAGTATCAGAAAAATTAGGACCACTAATAACACTATCATCAGAAAATAAAAGTCTAGAATGGTCCTGTGGAGCTTCAGTTTCTTCTTCTGGAGCTGAAAAATTTGGAATTGGATTTTGAATAGGAGTCTCCGAAGGGATGCATGCTGTAGGTGCCCAGACTTTAATGTATTCTTCTTCTTCTTCTTCTAAAATTGCAAGATCCATTAAAGAAAGATTTGGCCTTGCGCTAGGGTCACCTTGAACTTGCATTTGATTCATTTGACTAGCAATTTGTCCAACGCCTCTTTCGATGTCTTGAAGCCTTTGCTGCCTTTGATGATATTGTATAACTTGTTGATAAATCTCCTCCAACCTTTGTTGTTGCCTAATTTGTTGCAACATTTCCTCGACCTTCTGTTGGAGAACCTTTCCTGCACTAGAACTCCCATAGCCTCCTTGGTTAGCATAGCTCCTTGACTGACCTTGAAAGGATGAAGTAGGCTGAAAATTTTGAGCTTGCTGAATTGGTTAAAAACATGGCCGTTGAGGCTGATTAAAGGGCTGATATTCTTGGAAACTTTGCTGGGAGTTGTAGCCTTGAAAGTTCTGATTTTGGTGTGGAAAATTCTGTGGCAAGGGCTGAAAATTCTGATTTTGAAACCCTTGGTTGTAAGGCTGAAAATTTTGATTCAAGGGCTGTATGGGCTGATAAAATGGCTGGTTTTGAGGCGGATCTTGCTGAAATGTTTGACACACTTGCTGCCCCTGTTGATATGGCTGAAATTGAGGTTGAAATTGATTATTTCCATGCTGAAAATTTTCAAAAGGCTGCTGGAAATTTTGGTTAAAATGCTGAAATTCTTGCTGAAATTGTTGGAATTGTTGTGGTGGCTGAATTTGAGGCTGACAAAACTGATATGGTTGCTCAAATTGGGGCTGATAGCTCTGAAATGGTGGCTGCCCGTTCTGAAAATACTGATTTGGTTGAAAATTTGGAAATGATGGTTGATCTTGTGGCTGAAAAAACTGATTTGGTTGCTGAAAATTCCAATAGGGCTGTTGGAATTCTTGATTTAGCTGCTGAAATTGCTAGAGAGGCTGAAATTGTGGCTGAGGTAGCTTCTGATAAGTAGATGACTGAGCTTTACGTTCAAGTTGGTAGTCCAACCCCTTTAACACATTTTTTAACTCCTCCAATGCCTCTTCTATCTCTTTTGACCCCATTTTGAATTTGCAACCCTGTCACCAAACAAACAAGAAAAATGGCAGCAACCGTATACAAAAGAATAAGCAACAAAAAATAGAACCCAATGATATGTCTAAAAGTATACAAGTAAAAATCAAACAAATCAACTAGTTGCTTCCCCGGCAACGGCGCCAAAAATTTGACAGGCCCAAACTATGTGTCACGAA
Organism: Boesenbergia rotunda; assembly: GCA_024364735.1. NCBI lineage: Eukaryota > Viridiplantae > Streptophyta > Magnoliopsida > Zingiberales > Zingiberaceae > Boesenbergia > Boesenbergia rotunda. The sequence goes on from JAGFNQ010001553.1 coordinate 291,755, forward strand.
TGTGGGCCTCAAATTTAGAATTTATAAATGAAAGCTGGAAACCCTTTTACAATCAAAAACTGAAAATGTAATATAGGGGCCACAGGTCGTATTTTTCTTAGGGACTAGTTGAAGGTTTGTTTGATTCGCACTTGTATTTAGGTGTCGTTTGTGTTTTCGGGTTTCAAATCAAAATTGGGTTTTGGGTTACAATTGGAACTGCAAACATCAAGGGAAAAAGCAAGGACTCGGCTATAGCACTAAACCCAAGTGATTCCAACAATGAACTCAAATAATTTGTAAGCTTAAATGCAATTTACCCTAGTTGGAAAATAAATCTGATGTGGAAACAATTCAAATTTTGAATGATACTAATGCAAAGAACTTCTTCAAGAGTTATTACACCAAACAAACCAAATGGAAATCAATCTTCAACCAAATTGATACAAAACCAATGCCAATGCTGTACTTGATACAAAGTGCAAACCATTTACACATGAGATTGCCGAAAAGAACAAAATGAATTGCCAACAGCTGCAGAAATTCAGAGAACATTGAATGCAGAACTTCAAATGCAAGAATTCAGAATGCATAAGCTGAAAATTTCAGAAATTAAAGGTGGATGGCAGAACTTGGAAACTTGAATGATAGGACTGGATTCAGAAATTCAGGAACAAGATGCAATATTTCAGAACTAAATTGATCTCACTTGGAAAACCATGCTGAAAGAAAAATTGCTGCGCATGAATGGGTTAAGAATTCAGCAATGAAGGCAGCAAATGCAAGACAAACTCAATGCAGTGTGGAATGTGCAGAAATGCAGTGAAGATATGGATGCAGAAATTCTGGATGCAGGGTCAAACAAATACTGTTTTAAATGCAATGGAAGTCCATTTTCTAAGCTTCACTGATACAAACTTCGGAACTACAACTGAGAATGGCAGGTAAATGAATTAACTTGCAGGAATGGGCTTGATACGCAAGGAGGAAATCACTTGTGCCACAACTGTATCAGATCTGCAATTTCAGACCAAATGCAGAAATTCAGCAGCAGTTTTGGACACAAACCCAAAAGATGAGCTGAAATGGATGCATAATCCTAAGGATCATCAAGGCTAGATAGAACTCACATTTATTTGACACAAAAACTCAGAAATCATGAGCTGAAAACTCAGAATCAAGCTGAGTTGCAAAAATAAGCATAATTTGGCAGAATTGATCAAAAATGCAGAAATGAAACAGTTAACTTGGACACAAAACAAGCAAATGACTGAAATGAATTGCTACTTTGATGAACAACAAGGCTTAAGTGGAATTCTTATTGTATGGACTTGAAACACATAGGTAAATGAGCTGAAATTTCAGAAACAAGCTGAAAATTTCAGAATAGTTGACTGCAGGAATACAAGAAATGGATGCAGAGATTCAAAACATTAAATGCAAACACGAAAACAAATGAATTCAAATTCTCCAACCTAATATTCAGGCAAGATTGCAAAAGATTTAAGCTCACTAATGTAAAATTTCAGAAACTGCGAGAGAATGCAGAAATGGAATTGGCACGCTACTACAACTTGATACACAACAACTTAAGCTGAAATAAACTGAAAATTAACTAAGTTAACCACTAAACAAGTTCCTAACTACTCGACTTGAAGGATTAAAGCTAGATTACAGCTGAAACAATGCCATAAATGAAATTAACCAATCTGAACCAAAATGCAGAAACAGAACAAGTGAAGAAACTAAATTACAGCTAGGAAAACAGGAAAATTAGCTAGATAAACTACTCCTCAATCTCCCTAAGCTCGAAATCTTCTTGGTTGTCAATCAAGAGCCGGCTTCGAACCCCTAGGCACAGCAAATCAGTGGAAGAACAGCTTCAATCGATCACTCTGCTCAAATTGAATCAGCTGGAAGAAATTCCAGTCCAATCTCTCTTGTCTCGATGGATGGCTCGCGATTGTGATTTGAGGAACATCTGAGCTCACCTGAGAACCCCTACAAGCAGCTCAAATGGTCGGAGGTGGCTTGTGGTAGAGACACGGTCGATTGGGTAGCAAAGATGCCAAAACCCTCAAACACCCCTGTTCTGATGCCAATTGAGCTGAAATCTCGATCCTAGCTACCTTCCACTGACCTAGAATTCGATCTAGTGAGCAATCGAGGGGTCGCGCCCCTTTGAATTGAAGAAAAACGCTGAAGAACTGAAGAACAAATGAAGAAGACGAAGAACGGCGAGGAAACGCGACGAAGAACAGCTGCTGCATGTTTTTGATTAAATAGTTATCAACGGACGGCTCAGATTGATCGGAGGAGATCCAATGGTAGATCTTGGTCTGATTGGAGCCAAACTTTTATGATGATGATCTGGGGTCAGGATCTGCCTTGTGGTAGCTCGGATCCTCCAGATGTGCAACGGATGGTCCAGATCAACTCTATCTTTGAATGGACGCTCTAGAGCCCTCCTTGCTTGATCCAACGGTTGATTTAGCTCTGATTGGGATGAAACCTTCAGATCTTGATCATAGAGCTTGATCAACCCTAACCCTAGCTCGGATTGCTTCAGATCGTCCCGGATGGCTCAGATCTAGCCGCTCTTGAATCAGACGGCCCGGATTAATCGTAGGCTTGATAATTCGATCCGGTTCACATCCGACTTAGGTTTGACCCAGTATGCCCTAGGTCCAGGATCCTTTCATGCTTACAAAAATATATCAAAAAATTAGTGGCCAAATAATCCAAAAATTGTGTAATTTTGCAATTAAGTCCAAAATAAGATAAAGTTCCAAAACCTAGGGTAAAATCATAATTAAGCAATAAAAACATGGATCAAACATGGATTTTAGCAATTAAAATAATCAATAAAATGGTGCTTATAACCCTCCAAGCTAGGACTTTTCATCCAACTCTTCCGGATTAGGACTTTTCCAAACCTAGCTCTCCAAGCTAGGACCTGACCCTCCAAGCCAGGACTTTTTCACCTAATTCTCCAAGATGGGAATTTGCACCTAACCCTCCAAGTTAGGACTTTTCACCTAGCCCTCCAAGCTAGGACTTTTCACCCACCTCTTCCGAATTAGGACTTTTCACACACCTAGCCCTCCAAGTTAGGATTTTCAACACCTAACCCTCCAGGTTAGGATTTTCCAACACCTAGCCCTCCAAGCTAGGATTTTCCATACCATGCCTGATCCATGACCAGGACTTAATCATAATCATCATAATCATAATCAACCTAAACTAAAATCGATGTCAACACCAAAACAACAATCAGAGCTAGACTGCATCAACAATCTCCCCCTTTTTGTTGTTTGACAATCCGATTTTAAGTTTAGGGATTCTCAATCAATTGCTCAACTTTAGAATCATAGGGGAATCCAGATCCTCCCCCTACAACATGATCATCCTAAACTTAACTAACCAACACTCTTCCCCTTTGTCGAACACCGAAAAGGGGTCTAGAAGGGCTGTTAAGTTTAACTATACTCCTCCTCAATCCTAGGGGTATCCCAAAACAACAATTTGATTTTTGATAAGCATATGAATACATATGACAAAACGATATAGTCATGGCAAAACAAACATATGTATCATATGAGCATGACATCATAAGCATGAAGATAGCTATGGATCAAATATGGAGATAGTACATCATAGCATCAACAATAAGCAACTAAAGTAGGATTAGACATGCATCAAAGTCAGAAAAGATAAGTCATAAAACATCCAGAGAAATCACACGATGCAAGACAGATGCATCAAAGTCAAGCTACAAACAAACATGTCACTCATCATAAATATCATCAATCCCCTGCGTGGTCATCATCTGAGGAATCAGTTATGTAGATAACGTCCTCTGGTAAAGGAATGCTGGGGGACCCACCACCAGGATATGCATGATGGCACCACTCCTTATACCACGCATCCTGGAATGAGCTAATCTCGGAGACATCAGACGCTAAAACATCGAGACGGCGATCGAAAGACTGATACTCTGAGCTGACCTCCTGTCGCCAGAGCACAGAGATATGCAACTCGTGCTCTATCAGCCACTCTATCTCCGTAACCTGCCAGCATAGGTCAGGAGCCCACCCGTCGTAATCTATAGTATCAGCTGGCGGCCCCTGGGCATGAGTTGCTCTCGGTAGCTTCTCCTCACGTCTGCGATTCTTCCACCTCAACCCCTGGGGCCCGAGGACAATGCCGGACTGAGCAAGCATGCGACGATCCAGATGACAGTCCTGTCGAAGCATGGGCACAATGCGGCCCTGTGAAACGTCGATGCCAACCTATTCCAGCCAGGCAGTAATGATATGGCCGAATGGCATGTGGACTGACTGGGTGGATGACATGCAGTGGACGATGATGGAGAAATAGACCGAGGCCACTGGATCAAAATCTAACTGCTGATGCATCCCGTAGAGCATCAAGAAGTGGGACGGGCGAATCTTATCCAGATGTTTCAAAGTAGTAGGTAGAAGACAATTGGTGATGATCTTGAACAGAACATAGTCAACAGGGGAAAGGCGAAGAGCAGGAAATGTGGGAAAATCACTAGTGCTCTCACCAGAACCCCTTCGCCTGGGATGGCCTAGAAAGTACTCATGGAATCAGGGGTTACTTCATTGAAGGGAAACGGAAGAGGAGTAGGATGGTAAGGGTAGAGAAAGAAATCATTGTCTGACCGGCGACAACCAAGAAAGTCAGTAAAAATGGATCGATTAAAATCAAGGTCGACACTGGCGACACGAGTCCTCCACCCCGTTCCCTCCCCACTCACCATGTTATTATAGAATTCAGAGACCAAGTCAAGATTGATTGGCCTCTCAAGAAAAAGAATGGATTGAAGATTGTAATGTGTGATAATTTGTCGGATGGTCGGGCAATGTTCATAGATAAAGGATTGGTATATGATTCGACATGGCATTAATTTGAAATTGTGCCACTCAAAATTTAATGCAAGAGTGACACTCTGAAATCGAGTATGTAGAGGTGGTGGAGGCCTTGGAGAAGGTGTAGATATGGAAGGGCCTTTGTCCTTTGAGCTTTCCACCATAGGTTCCTTACCTTTAGAAGATTTTCTAAAGGATTGAATTGATCATGGCACAAGATTAAATCAATTGGACAAGATTGAAGAGATCATAAGAACAAAGGTTTAATCATAGACCCAAGATTAAGGGTAGATCAAAGGACAAGACCCAATCAGTGAATGTAATCAAGACCCATTTGTTGGATCGAGAAAACCGATAGAGGGGGGGGGGGTGAATATCGGAAATCGTTCGGATTTATAGAAAAAGCAGTTACGCAGCGGAATAAAACAATCAAACGCAAATACAGTAATTTTACTTGGTTCGGAGCCTAGGTCGACTCCTACTCCAAGGCCCACGGTCGTTGACCGTTTACTTTGGCCAATTCTATATGAGGCGCAATGAAAGTTTACAAATATTGATTTACAAATACAGTATAGTAAACTTAACAAAAGAAAGCTCTTCATTTTACCGACATCCGATGAATGTTGACTTTTCCGGAGCAGCAGGACGTCGTCGGCTCGAGTTGGGAGGTTTCCGATGCGAGGCGCGAGAGCGGAAGAGCGTAGAAGCGTTGATTGGAAGTGTTGTTCGAAGCTTGGGGTCGAGGGCCCTTTATATAGGGCCTGGGGGGGCCCGGGACGTCGGGGGCGCCCCCCCCCCCCACGTGTCACCCGATCCACCTTTAACGCGGTCAAGATCTGATCCCTTCAAACTCGGGATCAGGTTTGACCGGGGCGCCCGGAGCGCTGGGGGCACCCGGGATGACAGGGTCAAACTCTATCCCTTGGCTTCGCGAGGGTGTGCTTCGGTAGCTGGCCCTGGGGGCGCCCGCAGCGCAGGGGGCGCCCGGGAGCAGTGGGGGCGCCCGGGAGCACGGGGGCGCCCGGGAGTTGAACTGTCGAAGCTGTCTTTGCTTTGTTGTGTTTTGTATTTACCTTGGGGGCGCCCGGGACACTCCGGGCGCCCTGGTCAGCTATTGCCTCATTCCTTTGAGGCTTTCTGAGCTGCAGACACACGTTCCTTCGGTCCTGCATCCAGGGTTAGTCCAAAACACAATAAAACAATAAATTATTATTTTATACAGCCTTAGCTGTCTTGGTTCTGACTTTGGGCCTCCAAAATGGAACCCTAGGTCGAACCGACGCCTACTGTTCCCTCGATGGGAACGCGTCCTCACCTACTCCTCTTGGGAGAGTGTACCAGATGCCAACCGTTCCTCTGGTTGGACTTTTGCCTGACGGTCCTTTGCCAGGTCTTGGATGCCGAGCTGTCCTTCGCCCGGTGCCTAGCATTCCTTCGCTAGGACTTCAGTCCCAAGCTGTCCTTCGCCTGGCGCCTAGCAGTCCTTCGCCAGGGCTTTTCATTCTAGCAATCCTTCGCCAGTGCCTAGCAGTCCTTCGCTAGGGCTTTTTGTTCTGTTATTCCTTCACCAGTGCCTAGCAGTCCTTCGCTAGGGCTTTTTACTCTGCACACTCAAGTGATATGTTAGATGACAAGTAAGACTTAACTTTTGAACCCTATTGCCATTATCAAAACACAGGTTTGACTTTGGTGCTTTCTGCACCAACAATCTCCCCCTTTTTGATTTATGGCAACCCTAGTTCAAAAAGTTAAGTTTAATCAAAAGCATAGAAATCCCTCCCCCTGGAGAGAATCTCCCCCTAGATTTTTCAAAACTTCGTGGGGTTCTAAGTTTTTATAAAAAACTTTACTTAGAATGATTTTGCATTTTGAAAGCTTAATTTTTAGATACTTTTGAAATCTTTTGATAATTAAGTTTTACAGGTACATAGTGGAATTTTTGAAAGCATGAGTTTAGAGTACTTAACAAAAATTTGAAGTCTTAAGATTAAAGTACTCAAAGGTTTGAAAACTTTTAAGTTAAGTACTTAGAAAACTTAAGCACTTAGTAAACTTTTGAAATAATTTAAGTACTTAGTAAATTATGTTTAATTTAAGTACTTACTAACTTTTGAAAAACTTAAGCTTTAAAGGCCTTATATAATTTTTGAAAAACTTAAGTTTTAAAGGACTTATAATTTTTGAAAACTTAAGCTTTAAAGGACTTATATAATTTTTGAAAAACTTAAGCTTTAAAGGACTTATATAATTTTGAAAAGCTTTGAAAAGTAGCTAACTTTTTGAAAAAAAAATATTTGAGAGTTTGGAAAAAATTTGAAAAATTTGAACTCTCTCTTTTCCTATCTCTCCCCCTTTGCCATATATAAAAAACAGATAGACATTGCAGAAATTAAATTGCATCAAAGAAATGACTTTCATAAAAAAAATATTCGTATGATTTTGCTGTACTGAACCAAGATTTAGACCAAATCAGTTAATTTTCTCTTGTAGGGACCTGTCTAACCCATTTAGCTACTTACTAACTGTTATAAGCAGTAGTTTTCGCTAGAGTTAGTCAAGTTAAGTGTTTCTATTCAAGTTAGATTTTCTAAACTTGACACTTAACTTGATTGCTGTATAAGTTGTATTTAGTGCCCCAATTACTGCAGATGCACTGACTTAAAGCATCTTGAATTAAGGCAAAGTCCTAAGCATCTCAACCCTTTCTAGGTTCTCAATCAAAGTATTCTAAGGTGCTTGTGAGATGCTGGCTTCTAAATCTATAGGTGCATGCAGTTCTAGGGTTAGGGCCTAAGCTAAGTCCATTTGCGAAAAAGTCCTAGTTTTGAAAGGGGGTAGTTTTGAAATAAAACTAAGTCGAAAAATAAAAGAATTTATTTTTAAAACTTTTTCAAAATTAAGTAATAGCTGATTTTGAAAGCATTTTGAAAGAATTGATTTAAATTGATAAAAAAAACCAATAATGAGTTAAATCTATTCTACTAAGCACAATCCTAACTGCCGAATAGAAAGGAACCAAGTACTCATAAGCTAGTCAACATAGGAAAGTCAACACAGTCATACAGTCAAACATAAGTCAACCCTACTGAGTAGGGGTAGTCAGATAGTTACTGGTACAATGCTAAGTAAATCTAGGACGAGGGACCGGGATGATCAGATGGGCCAGGCTGCCATGAATCGAATCATGCCATCATTTCAATGAATCGTGCATCAGCCACTTCTCGATTGGCTCGACGAGCGTCCATCTGCTCGATATGATAGGCTTCAACCTCCTCTCGGAGACTCTGAACCTGTGTCTCTAAATGTGCACTCTCTGGTAGAGTGTCGGTGGAGCGAGCTCGTCGATGTGTGCTCGGGCTGCTACAGTAATATCTCCAACATTGACTTCGACCTCCTCATCTGAGTCGATTGGAGCCCCGGCCTGCTGTCGTCTCCAACTAAGAACCCCGGTGGCCGATACCTCTAGTCCCGCTAACGAGAAGTTCCTAAATCCTATCTCATCAAAGTCGGTCATAGCGGTTATTTCACCCACGGTTATGTCACGACCGTGGTGATGAAGGAGAGAAGTGATAATGTGGCAGAATGGAGTACGCACTCGTCCCTGGGTCGTGACACTGGACGCATGTAGAATAGTATGAAACATGTGTAGTCCAATGTCTAGGTCAAGGTGATGGACTAGGGCATGTTGGTGCAGAATGCACCCAAGTCAAACCTGTGTTTTTATATTGGCAAAAGGGTTCAAAAAGTTAAGGGTTAGTTGTTGTCTAACAAGTTTCTTGAGTGTACAGGAAAAGCCCTAGCGAAGGAATGCTAGGCACTGGCGAAGGACTGCCATACAGGAAAAGCCCTAGCAAAGGACTGCTAGGCTCTGGCGAAGGACTGCCAGAATGGACAAGTCCTAGCGAAGGAATGCTAGGCACTGGCGAAGGGCTGCCAGAAGAAAAGACCTAGCAAAGGGCTGCTAGGCACCAGCGAAGGGCAGCTGGCACTCAAGACTGCGAAGGAAAGCCTAGCAAAGGACTGCTAGGCTCTGGCGAAGGACTGCCAGAAGGACAAGTCTAGCGGGGCAGGCCTGGCGAGGGCGAGGAAGCGGGCTGCTAGGCACCAAGCGAAGGGCAGCTTGGCAACTCAAGACCTGGCGAAGGACTGCCGGGCAAAAGTCCAACTGGAGGAGCTGGTTGGCACCAGGTAAATTCTCCCGAGAGGAGTAGGTGAGGACGCGTTCCCCTTGAGGGAACATTAGGCGTCGGTTCGATCTAGGGCTCCATTTTGGAGACCAAAGTCAGAACCAAGACAGCCAAGGCTGTATAATTCATTATGTTATTGGTTTATTGTGTTTTGGACTAACCCTGGATGCAGGACCAAAGGAACGTGTGTCTGCAGCTCAGAATGCCTCAAAGGAAAGAGGCGATCGCTGACCAGGGCGCCCGGAGTGTACCGGGCGCCCCCAAGGTGAACACAAAACACAACACAACCAGAAGAACCTCGACAGTACATTCTGAGGGCGCCCCCGCTATCCCGGGCGCCCCCATGGCAAACAAACTGAAGAGTTAAGTTGCTGCCGCGTCTGCACTGCTCACCCAGGGTGCCCCCGCTGTCCCGGGCGCCCCCAGCGCACAGGGCGCCCCCAGCCTTACCAAGGAGAGCTCAGCGCTGTGGATAAGGGTTGACCGGGTCAACCAGGGCGCCCCCAGCGTCCAGGGCGCCCCAGTCAAGGCCTTATCCCGAGGATTAAGGGATAAGTCGACGACCGCGCCTCTTGTGGATCTGCTGCCACGTGGGGGGGCGCCCCCGTCGACCAGGGCGCCCCCAGGCACTATAAAAAGGGCCTCGACCCTCCTCTTCAGAACACCGCATTCATTCAACACATCCAAACTCTCTGACGACCGCGCTCTGCTCCAGGAACTTCCCGACTCAAGTCCAAAGCGCCGTCGACCTCCCGCTGCACCGAAACTCGAGCCTACCCCGGGAGTTGGTAAAATACAGAAGTGTAATCTTTCTTATTGCAATTTGTATTTCTCTTCTGTACTCATTCTACGCATTATAGTGCCCAAAGTAAACGGTCAACGACCGTGGGCCTTGGAGTAGGAGTCGACCCAGGCTCCGAACCAAGTAAAACGACCTTGTTAGCGTTGTGTTGCTTTGTCTCTATTTCCGCCGCGCACTTACTCTTTTTATTTAATCCGAACGATTTACGACATTCACCCCCCCCCTCTATCGCATCTCTCGATCCAACAAGTGGTATCAGAGCGGGGAATTCAAACTTGGTGCAACCACCAGTTTGAAAATTTTTCGGATTTCTTTTGTTTTCTCTCTCATTTTTTTAAAATAAAAAAAATTTATATATATTTTCGTTCGAGTTTTTATTTCAAGGTTGGTGCAACACCCTTTGAAATTTGTTTTTATTTATTGTTCCCGCACTACTAATCCAAGACCAAGTCTTGGAATATTTTTGTTGTTCTTTTGCTATTTCAGAAGTTAACAAATGGCCATCCAAGAAGGTTTTAGCACCGCCAGACCTCCACTTTTCAGTGGAGAAGACTTTCCTTACTGGAAAAGTCGAATGGAGGTCCACCTGAAAACTCAGGTGGACATGTGGATAATCATCCAGTCTGGACTGATGATTCCCACAAATGCTGAAGGCGTACCACAAAACTACTCAGAGTGGGACACTGCCCTTAAACGCAAGATTGAAGCTGACGCCAAAGCAACTCAGACCCTTCAATGCGGACTGACAAAAGAGGAGCTGAACCGCGTAGGCCCATTCAACAGTGCCAAGGAGCTATGGGCTAAACTGATCGAGCTCCACGAAGGAACTTCAGATACGAGGATCAGCAAACGAGATCTGCTACTGAACAAGCTCTTCACTATCAAAATGGCAGATAACGAGACAGCAGCCCAGCTCCACGCCAGAATCCAGGAACTGATGAACGGTCTTCACGCAATAGGTCACCAGGTTCAAAACCGTGATCTTATAAGGTATGCCCTAAACGCGTTCCCTAGGACCACCTTGTGGGCATCTATGGTAGATGCATACAAGGTCTCTAGGGATCTTTCAAAAATTAAGTTAGATGAGTTATTTTCTGAACTTGAGCTGCATGAACAGACTAACTGCAATTTGGTCGAGAAAAGTATAGCCTTCTTTGCAGGGAAAACAGGAAAGACGACCAAGAAGAAAACTCAAGTTGAACCTGAATCTACCTCAGATTCAGAAACAGAAGATCAAGAAGAAGATCAATCTGAACTGGTCCGGCTAGCTCGAAGCTACTACAAAAAGTTGAAGAACCAAACCAACACACGGAGAACAAGCCGAAGAAAGGACGGACAAGCTGAACCGGCAACTGACAAACAAAAGCCCAACGTAACCTGCTACGAATGCAAGAAGAAGGGCCACTACAAGACTGAATGTCCAAGTCTAAAGGAGTCCAAAAAGACCAGAAAGAAGAAGGCACTCCAAGCAACCTAGGACGAGTCTTCCTCAAAAGAAGAAGAAGAAGCACCCCAGTCCAATCTTCTAGCCCTGACCGCTTCGGATCAAATCGAGACTGACTCAGACTCGGACCGGGACGACGACAAGCTGACATTCTCCGACGACGGCGAAATAAGGGTAACGGGTTTTTCAAAATTGCAATTGAATTCGCTTATTTCCTATCTATCCCGAGATTTGGCGAAAGCCAAACTCCGAATCGAGTCCCTCCGACAGGAAGTAAAACTCCTGAAAGAAGGAGCTGATTCTAAATCCTTAACTGAGAAAATTCAGGAAGGAACCCCTGACCAAGTTGAAAAACTTGAATCAGAGAATTCCTCCCTGAAAACTCAAGTTAAGGACTTAAGAACAGCTTTAGAACGATTCACTTCTGGTTCCAAGAATCTTGATATGATTCTGGGAAAACAGAAGTCTGTTCTAAACCGATCCGGACTTGGCTATAGAACCAAATCTCGGCAAAGATCTTACTTTGCTGTACTGAACCAGTCAAGACCTAAGGTTCAGGCATGGGTGCCAAAACTGTGCATGACTAAACCAACTGGTTCAAATCAATTTTGGATCCCCAAGGACAAGATTCACATCTTGCCTAACCCATACAGAGGCTTTAGTCCAGGGGAGCCAAAATCAAAACAATTTTTATAATTAGATAATTTTTTTTAATTGATTGATTGTTTGTTTATTTAATTTTTTTTTGCAAATTGCCATGCTTAGATTTAAGGAATACTTAGATTTAAGGACTAAATTACTTGAAACTTGAAAACATAGTATTGGGAGGAGGTGAGATGATAGTACGTTGGGAAAACCAACTCTAATAAGATCAAGTCTACTTGGTCTCTTTAGACTGGTGAAACCAGCCGAAGCTACCGATCCAAGACCCAAGCTAGTTAGACCAGAAAATAACTTAATTTAATTTGAAAATGAAATTCCATTAAAAGGCTTTGTCAAGGAAAGGGTGGATGATCCCATAAGGCTACGGCCAAAGAAGGCCTAGTGCCTCGCCAAGACCTGGAAGCCAATTTCTGAAATTCAAATTCAAATTATCTTTTGTCAAATTCGAATCTAACTCAAAGTTCAAATAATTATAGATTCTAATCTGTTTTCAAACCTATCTCTTTTTCGAAAAACTCTTAATCTGTTTTCAAAATTTCTACTTCTTAAACTCATTTCTTTTTCAAAAATCACTTAATCTATTTTTCAAAATTTCTAAACTTATTTGTTTAAAAATCTGTTTTCAAAAATAAAGAACTTTTTCGAAAATAAATTGAAATTTCTTTTCAAAACTAATTTCTACTCTCAAACCTGTCTCACAAAAACCTTTAGGTTAACGTGTTTGAAAACCCTAGATTCAGTGAGACAGGAAAATTAAGCTCAAATTAAACCACCTTGCTTGTGCTTTCATAATCATGGTCAAACTGTGGTTAACATAGTCAAACTATGATTAACATAGTCAAACATGGTCAAACACAGTCAAACGAAGTCAAACAGTCAAACCTGGTCAAAACAGTCAAAAGGCTGCTACCTAGGGCGCCCTGACCGTCCCGGGCGCCCCCAAATGCACAAGGTCAAAGGCTGCTGAAAGCAGTCCATGAGGGCGCCCGTAACCTGTCAGGCGCCCCCGACAACACTGACAACATACCAGCTCCAGTCAAAGCAGAAAAAGCTGCATTTGACCGACTTGACAAGGGCGCCCGTGACCCGTCGGGCGCCCCTATACGCTTCTGTCCCCCACGCTGATTAAAGCCAAAAGGCTGCAATCAACCACCTTTGACCAGGGCGCCAAAAGGCTTCAATCAACCACTCTGCAATCAACCACCTTTGACCAAGGCGCCCGTGACCTGTCGGGCGCCCCCATCGACAAACTGTCGTCCACGCCAGTCAAAACAGCAAAAGCTGCAGTTGACCAGCCTTGATCAGGGCGCCCGTGACTTCTCGGGCGCCCCCACAGACCTTTTTCAGTGGCCTAGGAAAATCGACCTGTTGAGGGCGCCCGGAACCTCCCGGGCGCCCCCCATCAAACCCCTATAAAAGGGACCCGAGACTCCCTCATTTCTCACACCAAAAACACATCCTTCTTCTCACTCTATTCATTCTTGAGGATCAAGTAACCCAAAAGCTTCCCTTGCCTCAACCATGCCTCCAAGGTATGAAATTTACCTTGGGTACTTAATTTTTGTTATTTTTCTTCCCTTAATTGCAAATTTTAAGTCAATCATGCCTCTTCCTATAATCTAAGTTCTTATTCTCAAGTTGCTTACTTTCTTCTCAACTAGAAAACGCCGAGCAGTTCAGTCGAACCCCGATAACGAGCCCAGTCCCGACCCTAGGTTTCCTAACCTAGAACTTTGTAACAAATTCGCCCGAACCACCTACGTTCCGATTAAGACAAGTTACCTTAACCGTCATTTCTTTTCCCAATCCTGTCCAGTCGCAATGTCCGCAATTAACTTCTATCAACTGGATAACCTCGTATTCTGCACACATTCGATCAACAACACCCTATGTGCAGAATTCTATAACAACATAGTTAGGCAAGACCACTTGAGCTTCGTCACTACCGTTCAAGGAATGCCCTTGAGCATCACTCCTACCCTACTGAACCGATTTCTGGGACTCCGACCGTCTCAGTCCATCTTCTATTGCTACCCTCCAAGGAACCTACCTTTCGATGCCCCCTACTCTCATATTGACCTGAACACCTTATACAACTATTTCTTTAGGGAGGCCATGGACCCTGCAGGAGGGCAGTTCCACTCCACCCGACTCCCGATTCAGGACTACGCTCTCTACAGAGTAATTGTCCGTTGCATCCTTCCCCTGTCCACTAGGGACATAGCCACCATGAAACCCTTTCACACCTTTCTTCTCTATGCCCTTATCCACCATCTTGACATAGATATAGGACTTCACCTCTTCCACTGTATCCTACATGCCTATAGTGTGTCCACTCAGGGGCGGGTCCGCACCCCCTTCTGCCACATCATCACCTCTATCCTCTGTTGGGACCGGGTGCATGTCGACAAGGATACGAGTTCGTAAAATTCAAAATTTTTACGTGCAATGGAAGAGTTTGCATAAAATAATTTCCTAAATTATTTTAACTTCGTATCTAGCATGCAACCTTACATTGTGTTGACATAATCATAAAATAAAACTTTGCGAAAAAGTAAACAAATTTACCAAGTACCTCTCGTAACTCGAAGTAAGGGACGAGATCCAACCGTAGCGTCCCTTGGAAGCTCCGCCTCTATTCGCGTCCACGCCGAGTTCTCTTCGGGATGACTTCGCAAAGTCACGAGTTTTGTGCCGACGAGAACTACTAGATTCTCGGAAGGCACAACTAGAAGAATAAAAGAAAATAACGGAAGACTAACCAACGAAGTAACGGAATCGAATTCCGGGAAGAGAGGAGTCGCTATCCACTTCTTCTTCTTCGTGTTCGGGTTCTCCTTCTTCTTCAATGCTCACGACAACTTCACCTTCTTGGATTTGGTTGGGCGCCGACCCTAGAGGAGCTAGGGTGCGCCGGCCCTAAGGGAAGAAGAAGAGGAGGAGAGGAGAGATTAAGAGAGAGAGGGAGAGAGTAATTAATCTCTTGATTAATTGATTGGAATAAGGGCTAGCCTTTGGTTCCTTTATATAGTAGCAACTCCTTTGCTAAGTCTCCCTCTAAACCGAATTAACGAAATTAACGGAATTAGTTATAAGAAATTTATCTTATAAATTTTCTTATTAATTATTCAGTTTAAACCGAGTCTTTATTATAAATCAATTTATAATAAAACTAATTCTTCTTCTCTTTAAATTATGGAATAAATTTTTATAAGAAATTTATAAACTTTCTTATTATGGAAAAATCAATTCATAATTGATTTTATAAAATTAAAATAAACCAATTCATGGATTATTTTAATCTTCCATTAAAGAATAAATTTCTATAAATTTTATTTATATAAATTTCTTTATACAAATTTATTTATCCATAATTTATAAAACAAATCACACTAGATTTATTTTATTAATTAAACCAATTAAATTGGTTTAATCTCCCTTTAATGGCCGACCACCACAAGGAGGGTTAGCACCCTCTTTGGCCGGCCAAACCAACCCGAACCGGTCGCGAATTAAACTCATTTAATTCGCCCAAAAAACCTTCAAAAGACTTAGCCATTTTTAGCTTCCATTGCGCCTCTGATAACTCAGATTCGACTTATTTCTCTTGATCGGAAAATCCAATTTTCAACTCGTTTTAAATCCCTCGGATTACTCGTAGTGCGAGTGACTAAATAGGCTTTCGATTTATGTTGGCCGTCTATAATTAACTAATTATAGAACGATCATGAGTGACACCTAGTAGTACATCATAATCCCCAATTAATCGAAAGATCAACGGTTTGACCTCAGAAGAAATTATTCTGAAACCCTTCAGCAGCTCTACTAAATCGTGCCCCATTCCCTTCACCACCTTATACCCACTTGGTTCAGGACACGGTCAATGGTGTCAGTCCCCACTAGGCTGACTACGTCACACCTAGCCCAAGTAGTGTCTTTCTCGTCCTTTGGATTTCTAATTACTCTCATGTATTTAAGAGACTCGCACTCTTAACATGATATGCTCTGGCCAGAGGCTTTGAGTAACAATCCGACGATAGGCCTGGGTATACATCTCCTCGCAAGGAGTGGTGAATCCTTTGTAGGCTGTTCAAACATCTTCGGGCACTTCGGCTTATACCCGATCATCCTGGGTCCACACCTCCTTGGAGATGCTTGCTTAAGATGTCAAAGTATAAGTCTCCATGACCAAGATGACTTGAACACCGCAAGTCAAAGGAACATCGCACTTAAGCCGCAGTAAGATCTTCATTGACATATCTACATGTAGATTCCCATATGAAGTCTTACAGCTAGTCACTCCAATGAACTAGTTCCCTTAACTAGCATCCATGTTTATCTCCGGACATCCCAATGTCACCAGCCAGTGAGAATCAGCTGAATAGAGAATAACCCATGCTAGTCTCAACAGAATTGATAATGTCCGTATTTATCAATTCATCGACTAGGGATATTTCCAACAATTCACATTTGCACATTTAGAGATAATCACTAGTTGTGAATTCATCACAAATTCTCTCATGCTGTGAATTGTATTGCGGACATTCAGTAAATGAGTTTAAGATCTCAATCAAATACAAACATGTATACTCAAATAGTGAATTATCATTTATTAAAATAAATGTTTACAATCATAAGGCGATTGCCTTAGGACACTTCTCTCATATCACTAACAAACTCCCACTTGGCCTAATGCCAATCGCTACGGTATCCAATACCACAGGCTCTAACATGACCCTCAAACTTGCTTTGAGGCAAGGCTTTAGTTAAAGGATCCGCTATGTTCCTTTCAGTGGGAACTCTCTCAATTTGTATGTCATTCCTACTTATAATCTCTCTGATCAGATGATAGCGTCGAAGCACATGTTTGGATCGTTGATGAGACCTTGGTTCCTTCGCTTGTGCAATAGCTCCATTGTTGTCGCAGTAAACCGGCACTGCTTCATCAATGGTTGGAACCACACCAAGTTCTGAGACAAACTTCTTGATCCAAACTGCTTCCTTTGCTGCTTCCGAAGCTGCGATATACTCCGCTTCCGTGGTAGAATCCGCTACGGTGTCTTGTTTGGAACTCTTCCAACTTACTGCGCCTCCATTCAAAGTAAATACGTATCCAGACTGCGATTTGGAGTCATCCTTATATGTCTGGAAACTGACATCTGTATACCCACGTATTATCAAATCTCCTTCTCCATATATTAGAAATACATCCTTAGTTCTTCTTAAGTACTTAAGGATTGTCTTAACAGCCGCCCAAAGATCCATTCCTGGATCCGACTGGTATCTGCTTGTGACGCTCAAAGCATATGATACATCGGGCCTAGTACATAACATAGTATACATGATAGATCCTATTGCGGATGCATAGGGAATCTTATTCATGCTAATCCTCTCGTCTTCTGTGCGCGGACACATAGACTTCGAAAGGTTGATCCCATGCATGATGGGAAGGTAACCTTTCTTGGATTCCGACATGCTAAACCTTTTTAGCACTCGGTCTATATATGTAGACTGCGAAAGACCAAGCAACCGTTTTGATCTATCTCTATAGATTCTAATCCCAAGGATATAAGTTGCTTCTCCCAGGTCTTTCATGGAGAAAGTTTTGGACAACCAAATCTTAACTGTCTGTAAAACTGATATATCGTTTCCTATAAGTAAGATGTCATCGACATATAATACTAGGAATACGACTGCACTCCCACTAACCTTCTTGTACACACAAGGTTCGTCAGGATTTTGTGAGAAATCAATCTTTTTGATTGTCTCATCAAAACGGATGTTCCAGCTCCTAGATGCTTGCTTCAGTCCATATATGGATCGTCGAAGCTTGCATACTTTGGTTTTATCAACCGATGTGAAACCTTCAGGTTGTATCATGTATACATCCTCAAGCAGGTTTCCGTTAAGGAAAGCTGTTTTCACATCCATTTGCCATATCTCATAATCATAATGAGCTGCTATGGCTAGGAGCATCCGAATGGATTTAAGCATAGCTACTGGCGAATATGTTTCGTCATAATCAATTCCTTGTTTCTGACGATATCCTTTTGCCACTAATCTAGCCTTAAAGGTAACAACATTACCTTCCATGTCGGTTTTCTTCTTGAAAACCCACTTGCACCCTATGGGTTTAATCCCTTCAGGTGGGTTAACCAAGTCCCATACTTGATTTTCGTACATGGAATCCATTTCCGACTTCATGGCTTCAAGCCATTTGTCCCTTTCTGAACTTTTCAGAACATCTTCATAACTGATAGGTTCGTCATCGTCAATGAGCAACACGTCGTTCGATTCACTTACGAGAAATCCGTATCTCTCTGGAATGTTGCGTGTCCTATCAGACCTACGAAGAGGTGGTGTAGTTTTAGGTTCAACTGATAGCTCATCATCATGAGTTCTCGGTTGTGGGTCTAGACTAGGTGTCTCTGTAATGTCTATTGGAGTTTCTTGAACTTCATCAAGTTCAATGCCACTCCCACTGTTTTCTTGTAAAAGAAATTCTTTTTCTAGAAATACAGCATGTCTTGAAACAAACACCTTTTGTTCCAAGGGATGATAGAATTGGTAACCCTTCGTTTCCTTAGGGTATCCAATAAATAGACATTTATTAGACTTAGCATCCAATTTGTCTGATACAACCCGCTTCACATAAGCAGGACAACCCCATATCTTAAGGTGAGTTAAGTGAGGTTTCTTATTATTCCAAATCTCATATGGAGTAGTAGAGACTACCTTGGTCGGGACTCTGTTTAGCAAGTAAACGGCTGTCTTAAGTGCATAGCCCCAAAAGGATTTTGGAAGAGTTGCATGATTCATCATTGACCTAACCATGTCCATCAAGGTTCGGTTTCGCCTCTCAGATACACCATTATGCTGTGGTGTATACGGCGGAGTCCATTGGGATAATATCCCATTGTCCCTAAGATAATCTTGAACTCTTGACTTAAGTATTCACCACCCCGATCGGATCGAAGTATTTTAATACTTTTGCCAAGTTGTTTCTCTACTTCATTTCTGAACTCTTTGAATTTATCAAAAGCTTCAGATTTGTGTTTCATCAAGAACACATACCCGAATCGTGAGTGATCATCGATAAAGGTGATGAAGTAGCTATAGCCTCCTTGTGCAGAGTTGACATTGGTCCCATACATCGGTATGTATTAGACCAAGCAATCTCCCACTGGATTACCTTTTCCGGGAAAGGGTAATTTGGTCATCTTGCCTTTTAAGCATGATTCGCATGTATCAAATGAACCGGGTTCAAATGATTCCAAAATTCCACATCGGTGTAATTCGGTCATGCGTTTCTTACTTATATGGCCAAGACGACAGTGCCACGTGTAGGAGTCTATTCGATTATCTATTCGAGCACGTTTGTTGCTAACTTCGATATTGAAAACGTCACTGGATAAATCTAACGTGTAGATGCCATTGCACAAAGTTCCATTCCCATAAAGAACGCCATTTAAAGTTATGTAACAACAATTGTTACTAAAAGTTAAATGATAACCTTTTTCATTCAAACATGAAATAGATACAATGTTCTTTATTAATGAAGGAACAAAATAACAATTATCCAATTCTAAGACACGTCCAGTGGGGAGCTTTAGCAAATATGTTCCGATGGCAACAGCAGCAATCTTTGCTCCATTTCCAACTCGCAAATTTGCTTCTCCTTTGACGAGTCTTCTTCTATTCCTTAGCCCCTGTATGTCATTACATATATGTGAGCTACACCCAGTATCAAGTACCCAGGTATTTGAGGAAATAGAGTGACATTCAATAACGAAGATACCTGAGAAGGGGCATCGGATGCCTTTTCTTCAAGGACTCAAGATAAACCTTGCAGTTTCTTCGCCAGTGACCCTCCTTGCCACAATGATGGCAAGTTCCTTTTGGTTTCTTTTCAGTCTTCTTGGCCTTTTTCTTCTTCCCTTTGTTCTGTTCTTTGGCCTTCCTCTTAGAACCTTTCTTTGAGGAACCAACTAACAGTACCGCTTTTGATCCTGCTTTACAGAAGGCTCAACAGTCTTCAGCATGTTGATCAACTCAGGAATGGTAGTCTCCAGTTGTTCATCCGATAGTTCATCACAAATTGTGAAAACTTTGGACAACAATCAGAATTAAGTCAATACTTAGTTCATGATCCATTGCAAAACCGAGTGTGCCCAGTCGCTCAATGTACCCCAACATCTTTAACACAAACTGTGAGGCAGAAGTGCCTTCCTGCATCTTAGAGGTGAAGAGGAGTCTGGAGACTCGAACCTTTCGGATCTCGCCTGCTCTTCAAACAACTCATGAAGATGGAAGATGATGGTATTAGCATCCATATGCTCATGCTGCTTTTGCAACTCAGGTACCATAGAGGCTAGCATGATGCAACTCGCAAGTTCAGAATCGGTCACATGTTTCTGATAGGCCAACAATTGGTCTGGAGTTGCATTCTCTGGAGGATGGTTGGGAAGTTGATTTTCAATGACATAAGCAAGCTTCTCCGCCTTGAGGACTATCCTCAGGTTTCGAAGCCAGTCCATGTAGTTTGGCCCAGTCAGTTTATTTGTGTCCAAAATGGAACGCAAGTTCAGAGAAGACATGATCGAGTGATTATCCTAGAAATACAAATTGAGATTATGTGAGAAGATTTATTAAAGAATGTATCAACATACATAAATTAAATCCTATTTATTTTTCAAATTGAATAACCCTTTTTTATCAATTCGGGAGATAGTAGGAACATCTCCAAATAGGTTGATATCCAACCATAGACAAGAACAACCATGGCTGTGGCCATCAAGTCATTCTTAGCTATGAAGGTAGGTAATTATACCGATTACATATCACATATATGCAACTATCACATTATGCTATCAACTAATTGAATGTTTGCATAAATCATTGGGTTGCTAACTCATTAGCAAGTATGCATCATATACATAGCACCCAACTGCACCTCTTTTCGCATCGACCTTGGCTGTGGCACAACAAATCGATGCTCCAAGCTTAAGGCTGACCCATTAATCAAGAAATAGTTTTAATATGGTTGGAGCTCATTCAACCGTTTAGTCAGGCTTGGATGTGTCCAACAACCAAAACTAAGGATTGACCTCTGACTCAACTATATTATCATAAACTAATTCCATGGTTTGAACATGTTGAGGTTCAAGTCGGGCATGGATGTGTCATCAACCCAACGAGAAACAAAACTCCGATTCTAACCATATTAATGGAAGGTGTTGGCCTTAATATTTTGTAAGGGGTTTTGGGTCTCATCTTTTCTAAGCACATTCATGACATATGTCATGACTAACGATTTCCTTAATAAAGTATGTATGTGACTTAAGTTATCAAGTCTCATTAATTGAATTAGGAACCGGATTTCCTAATTCTAATTTCATACTTTATTAAAGGAATTGTTTTGGGAAACAATTTCCTAAATTGTCATAATTAATTTCGGAAATAATATGTTCAAGACTTTGATTTCTCTAAATCAAATCTTATTAAATTAAGAGACAAATCCCTTAATTCAACTACATATTATTTTCATGAAAATCTCATTTAAGAAAACTCTATAGGAAACCATTTTCCTAATTAATTTTGGAGACAACAATATGTAAGAGCATCACCTCTTAAAACATATTTTATTCATGGATTTAATTAATTACAACAAATCGTTTTCTAAGGGTGGCTCCCCGAGGCTCAGATACCCAAAGAAAAGTAATGTGTTGTAAATCCAATTGGACGGCTCCCCGAGGCTCAATCCAAATCAAACATGACAATTTCAATTAAAAATTGGGAAATTAAATTACAACAACTAACTCTAAATTGGACGGCTCCCCGAGGCTCAATCCAAAGTAAAGAATTTTGTTGTCAATTTAAAAACCAATTCAAATTTAATTGTCAATTAACTGTCCATGAATTTGTCTAGACTTTCTTAAAAAGAAAGTGCCCAAAATTGCGAGATTTCGAAAATAGGTTTTCAGAATAATTGTAAGTTTCTGGTACAAAGAAAACTTACATATTTCCAAAATTGGAAAATTTCTAAAATAGAAAAATTTCCAAAATTGGAAAGTTTCCAAAGATGGGAAGTTTTCACAATTATTATAAAATTTCAGAAACTAGAAATTTTCAAATGTTTGCGAAATTTCATGAGGATTTCCAAACTTTGAAATTCCTAATTCTAAAATTTATTATAATTTGAAAGTTTCCATAATTGAAATTTTTTTTTCGAAATTGAGATCATGACAAAGTTTTCCACAAAACAATTTATGATTATGTCGAACACTAACCGGCTCTGATACCACTGTTGGGACCGGGTGCATGTCGACAAGGATACGAGTTCGTTAAATTCAAAATTTTCACGTGCAGCGGAAGAGTTTGCATAAAATAATTTCCTAAATTATTTTAACTTCGTATCTAGCATGCAACCTTACATTGTGTTGACATAATCATAAAAATAAAACTTTGCGGAAAAGTAAACAAATTTACCAAGTACCTCTCATAACTCGAAGTAAGGGACGAGATCCAACCGTAGCGTCCCTTGGAAGCTCCGCCTCTATTCGCGTCCACGCCGAGTTCTCTTCGGGATGACTTCGCAAAGTCACGAGTTTTGTGCCGATGAGACTACTAGATTCTCGGAAGGCACAACTAGAAGAATAAGAGAAAATAATGGAAAACTAACCAACGAAGTAACGGAATCGAATTCCGGAAGAGAGGAGTCGCTATCCGCTTCTTCTTCTTCGTGTTCGGGTTCTCCTTCTTCTTCAATGCTCACGGCAACTTCACCTTCTTGGATTTGGTTGGGCGCCGGCCCTAGAGGAGCTAGGGTGCGCCGGCCCTAAGGGAAGAAGAAGAGGAGGGAGGAGAGATTAAGAGAGAGAGGGAGAGATAATTAATCTCTTGATTAATTGATTGGAATAAGGGCTAGCCTTTGGTTCCTTTATATAGTAGCAACTCCTTTGCTAAGTCTCCCTCTAAACGAATTAACGGAATTAGTTATAAGAAATTTATCTTATAAATTTTCTTATTAATTATTCCGTTTAAACCGAGTCTTTATTATAAACTAATTTATAATAAAACTAATTCTTCTTCTCTTTAAATTATGGAATAAATTTTTATAAGAAATTTATAAACTTTCTTATTATGGAAAAATCAATTCATAATTGATTTTATAAAATTAAAATAAACCAATTCATGGATTATTTTAATCTTCCATAAAAGAATAAATTTCTATAAATTTTATTTATATAAATTTCTTTATACAAATTTATTTATCCATAATTTATAAAAAATCGCACTAGATTTATTTTATTAATTAAACCAATTAAATTGGTTTAATCTC
>JAGFNQ010001554.1:0-222902 GCA_024364735.1 Boesenbergia rotunda
TACATACTGGGGCTAAGGAATAGAAGAAGACTCGTCAAAGGAGAAGCGAATTTGCGAGTTGGAAACGGAGCAAAGATTGCTGCTGTTGCCATCGGAACATATTTGCTAAAGCTCCCCACTGGACGTGTCATAGAATTGGATAATTGTTATTTCGTTCCTTCGTTGATAAAGAACAATGTATATATTTCATGTCTGAATGAAAAGGGTTATCATTTAACTTTTAGTAACAATTGTTGTTACATAACTTTAAATGGTGTTCTTTATGGGAATGGAACTTTGTGCAATGGAATCTACATGTTAGATTTATCCAGTGACATTTTCAATATCGAAGTTAGCAACAAACGTGCTCGAATAGATAATCGAATAGACTCCTACACTTGGCATTGTCGTCTTGGCCATATAAGTAAGAAACGCATGACCGAATTACACCGATATGGAATTTTGGAATCATTTGAACCCGGTTCATTTGATACTTGCGAATCGTGCTTAAAAGGCAAGATGACCAAATTACCCTTTTCCGGAAAAGGTAATCCAGTGGGAGAATTACTTGATCTAATACATACTGATGTATGTGGACCAATGTCAACTCTTGCACAAGGAGGCTATAGCTACTTCATCACCTTTATCGATGATCACTCACGATTCGGGTACGTGTTCTTGATGAAACACAAATCTGAAGCCTTTGAGAAATTCAAAGAGTTCAGAAATGAAGTAGAGAAACATCTTGGCAAAAGTATTAAAATACTTCGATCCGATCGGGGTGGTGAATACTTAAGTCAAGAGATTCAAGATTATCTTAGGGACAATGGGATATTATCCCAATGGACTCCGCCGTATACACCACAGCATAATGGTGTATCTGAGAGGCGCAACCGAACCTTGATGGACATGGTTAGGTCAATGATGAATCATGCAACTCTTCCAAAATCCTTTTGGGGCTATGCACTTAAGACAGCTGTTTACTTGCTAAACAGAGTCCCGACCAAGGTAGTCTCTACTACTCCATATGAGATATGAAATAGTAAGAAACCCCACTTAACTCACCTTATGATATGGGGTTGTCCTGCTTATGTGAAGCGGATTGTATCAGACAAATTGGATGCTAAGTCTGATAAATGTCTATTTATTGGATACCCTAAGGAAACGAAGGGTTACCAATTCTATCATCCCTTGGAACAGAAGGTGTTTGTTTCAAGGCATGCTGTATTTCTGGAAAAAGAATTTCTTTTACGATAAAATATTGGGAGTGGCATTGAACTTGATGAAGTTCAAGAAACTCCAATAGACATTACAGAGACACCTAGTCTAGACCCACAACTAATACCTCATAATGATGAGCTATCAGTTAAACCTAAAACTACACCACCTCTTCGTAGATCTGATAGGACACACAATATTTCAGAGAGATACAGATTTCTCGTAAGTGAATTGAACAACGTGTTACTCATAAGCGATGACGAACCTATCAGTTATGAAGATGTTCTAAAAAGTTCGGAATGGGACAAATGGCTTGAGGCCATGAAGTCGGAAATGGATTCCATGTACGAAAACCAAGTATGGGACTTGGTTAACCCACCTGAAGGGATTAAGCCCATAGGGTGCAAGTGGGTTTTCAAGAAGAAAACCGACATGGAAGGTAATGTTGTTACCTTTATGGCTAGATTAGTGGCAAAAGGATATCGTCAGAAACAAGGAATTGATTATGACGAAACCTATTCGCCGGTAGCTATGCTTAAATCCATTCGGATGCTCCTAGCCATAGCAGCTCATTATGATTATGAGATATGGCAAATGGATGTGAAAACAGCTTTCCTTAACGGAAGCCTGCTTGAGGATGTATACATGATACAACCTGAAGGTTTCACATCGGTTGATAAAACCAAAGTATGCAAGCTTCGACGATCCATATATGGACTGAAGCAAGCATCTAGGAGCTGGAACATCCGTTTTGATGAGACAATCAAAAATATTGATTTCTCACAAAATCCAGACGAACCTTGTGTGTACAAGAAGGTTAGTGGGAGTGCAGTCGTATTCCTAGTATTATATGTCGATGACATCGTACTTATAGGAAACGATATATCAATTTTACAGACAGTTAAAATTTGGTTGTCCAAAACTTTCTCCATGAAAGACCTGGGAGAAGCAACCTATATCCTTGGGATTAGAATCTATAGAGATAGATCAAAACGGTTGCTTGGTCTTTCGCAGTCTACATATATAGTCCGAGTGCTAAAAAGGTTTAGCATGTCGGAATCCAAGAAAGGTTACCTTCCCATCAGGCATGGGATCAACCTTTCAAAGTCTATGTGTCCGCGCACAGAAGATGAGAGGATTTGCATGAATAAGATTCCTTATGCATCCGCGATAGGATCTATCATGTATGCTATGTTATGTACAAGGCCCGATGTATCGTATGCTTTGAGCGTCACAAGCAGATACCAGTCGGATCCAGGAATGGATCATTGGGCGGCTGTTAAGACAATCCTTAAGTACTTAAGAAGAACTAAGGATGTGTTCCTAATATATGGAGAAGGAGATATGGTAATACGTGAGTATACAGGTGCCAGTTTCCAGACAGATAAGGATGACTCCAAATCTCAGTCTGGATACGTATTTATTTTGAATGGAGGCGCAGTAAGTTGGAAAAGTTCCAAACAAGACACCGTAGCGGATTCTACCACGGAAGCGAAATATATTGCAGCTTCGGAAGCAGCAAAGGAAGCAGTCTGGATCAAGAAGTTCGTCTCCGAACTTGGCGTGGTTCCAACCATTGATGAAGCAGTGCCGGTTTACTGCGACAACAATGGAGCTATTGCACAAGCAAAGGAACCAAGGTATCATCAGCGATCCAAACACGTGCTTCGCTGCTATTATCTGATCAGAGAGATTATAAGTAGGAATGATATACATATTGAGAAAATTCCCAATGAAAGGAATTTAGCGGATCCTTTAACTAAGGCCTTACCTCAAAACAAGTATGAGGGTCATGTTAGAGCCTGTGGAATTGGATACCGTAGCGATTGACATTAGGCCAAGTGGGAGTTTGTTAGTGATATAAGAGAAGTGTCCTAAGGCAATCGCCTTATGATTGTAAACATTTATTTTAATAAATGATAATTCACTATTTGAGTATACATGTTTGTGTATTTGATTGGGATCTTAAACTCATCTACTGAATGTCCGCAATATAATTCACAGCATAAGAGAATTTGTGATGGGATCACAACTAGTGATTATCTCTACATGTGCAATTGTGAAGTATTGAAGGTATCCCTAGTCGATGAATTGATAAAAAACGGACACTATCAATTCTGTTGAGACTAGCATGAGTTATTCTCTAATCAGCTGATTCTCACTGGCTGGTTATATTGGGAAGTCCGGAGATAAACATGGATGCTAGTTAAGGGAACTAGTTCATTGGAGAGACTAGCTGTAAAACATCATATAGAATCTATATATAGAAATGCCAATGAAGTTCTTACTGCGGCTTAAGTGTGATGTTCCTTTGACTTGCGGTGTTCAAGTCATCCTGGACATGGAGACTTATACTTTAACATCTTAAGCAAGCATCTCCAAGGAGGTGTGGACCCAGGATGATTGGGTATAAGCCGAAGTGCCCGAAGATGTTTGAACAGCCTACAAAGGATTCACCACTCCTTGCGAGGAGATGTATACCCAGGCCTATCGTCGGATTGTTACTCAAAATCTCTGGCCAGAGTATATCATGTTAAGAGTGCAAGTCTCTTAAATACATGAGAGTAATTAAAAATCCAAAGGACGAGAAAGACATTACTTGGGCTAGGTGTGACGTAGTCAGCCTAGTGGGGACTGACACAAATAGACCGTGTCCTGAACCAAGTGGGTATATGATGGTGAAGGGAATGGGGCACGATTCATTAGAGCTGCTGAAGGGTTTCAGAATAATTTCTTCTGGGGTCAAACCGTTGATCTTTCGATTAATTGGGGATCATGATGTACTACTAGGTGCAACTAATGATCGTTCTATAATTGGATACTTATAGACGGCCAACATAAATCGAAAGCCTATTTAGTCACACGCACTACGAGTAATCTGAGAGATTTAAAATGAGTTGAAAATTAGATTTTCCGATCAAGAGAAATAAGTCGAATCTGAATTTATCAGAGTCGCAATGGAAGCTAAAATGGCTAAGTCTTTTGAAGGCTTTTTGGGCGAATTAAATGAGTTTAATTCGCTTTGGTTCGGCTCGGTTTGGGCCGGCCAAAGTGGGTGCCAACCCTCCTTGGTTGGCCGGCCACAATAGAGGGAGTAAACCAATTAATTTTGGTTTAATTAATAAAATAAATCTAGCGCGATTTATTTTATAAATTATGGATAAATAAATTTGTTTAAAGAAATTTATATAAATAAATTTATAGAAATTTATTCTTTTTATGGAAGTTAAAATAATCCATGAATTGGTTTATTTTAATTTTATAAAATCAATTATGAATTGATTTTTCCATAATAAGAAAGTTTATAAATTTCTTATAAAATTTATTCCATAATAAAGGGAGAAATTAATTAGTTTTATTATAAAGTTAGTTATAATAAAACTTGGTATAAACGGAATAATTCATAAGAGAATTTATAGAATAAATTTTTTATGATAATTAATTAGTTTTATTATAAAGTTAATTATAATAAAATTCATAAGTGAATTTATAGGATAAATTTCTTATGATAACTAATTAGTTTTATTATAAAATTAGTTATTATAAAACTTGGTTTAAACGGAATAATTCATAAGAGAATTTATAGGATAAATTTCTTATGATAATTAATTAGTTTTATTATAAAGTTAGTTATAATGAAATTCATAAGAGAATTTATAGGATAAATTTCTTATTATAACTAATTAGTTTTATTATAAAGTTAGTTATAATAAAACTTGGTTTAAACGGAATAATTCATAAGAGAATTTATAGGATAAATTTCTTATGATAACTAATTCCATTAATTCCGTTAATTCGGTAAAGAGGAGACTTGGCAAGTGAGAAGTAACTATATAAGGAACCATAGGCAAGCCTTGGATTCCTTAGATTTGGATAATCGATATAGAGCTCCCTCTCTCTCTCTCTTAATTCTCTTCTCTCTTTCCCTTTCCCCACCTAGGGTCGGCGCCCTCTTGGCCAATTAGGGCTAGCGGCCTCTTGAGGACCTATGGCCGAAGCACCTCCCTCCCAAGGGTGAGTTGCCGTGAGCTTCAACAAGAAGGAGAAACCAAACAAGAAGAAGAAGAAGCGGATAGCGACTCATCTCTTCTCGGAATTCGATTCCGTTTCTTTGTTGGTTAGTTTCCACTCTTTCCTATTTCTTCTCTTGTTTTTCTAGTTGTGCCTTCCGAGAATCTAGTAGTTCTCGTCGGCATAAAAACTCGTGACTTTGCGAAGTCATCCCGAAGAGAACTCGGCGTGGACGCGAATAGAGGCGGAGCTTCCAAGGGACACTACGGTTGGATCTCGTCTCTTACTTCGAGTTATGAGAGGTATAATGTAAATTAGTTTACTTTTTCGTAAAGTTTTATTTTATGATTATGTCAACACACCATAAGATTGCATGCTAGATACGAGTTAAAATAATTTAGGAAATTATTTTATGCAAATTCTTCCGCTGCACGTAAAAATTTAAAATTTTACGAACTCGTATCCTTGTCGACATGCACCTGGTCCCAACACCTAACACGTGGCCTCTCCTGCGCGAACTCTAATCCGCAGGCTCGCTCAACGCTTATCCCCTTCAATGAGGCGCCTGAGCTGTCTCGGGTGCTTGTATCGACACAGGTGGCTAGCTTGACTTGGTCCTGAGGCTTCGTGGCAGTTTGCTTCGATGGTATTGAAATAGCCTTGCACTGGGGCTCCTGTATCAATATAGGCGCCTAGCCCAGTGAGGCGCCTCACTCCATTGAGGTGCCTGAGCAGCAGAAACATCATCCCTTCATTTCCTGCAATCAAGGATACTTCCAAAACACAAGAAGCAAATAAAATAATAAGTTTAGACCATTGTTTACAACCTTAGCTGTCTTTGTTCTGACTTTGGGTCTCCCAAATGGAACCCAAGGTCGAACCGACGCCTAATGTTCTCACTACGGGGAACGCGTCCTCACCTACTCCTCTCGGGAGAATTTACCTTTTTTGCCTACCGGCTCTTCCAGTTGGCCTTTTGCTCGGCTTCACTCTCCAGGTCTTCGTGCCTAGTCCTCGATCGGGTCTTAGTGCCCAGCTTCACTCACTAGGTCTTCGGTGCCCAGTCCTCGACCAGGTCTTTGTGCCCAGATTCTCTCATCAGGTCTTCGGTGCCCATCCGCGGCCAGGACTTAGTGTCCAAGTCAATGAACCAGGACTTAGTGCCTAGTGTACCTAGGACTTTCCTACACACTCAATCAGCTTGTTAGATCATAAACACATCTTAACTTCTGAACCCTTTGCCATTATCAAAACACAGATTTGACTTTGGTGCTTCCGACACTAACAATCTCCCCCTTTTTGATTTATGGCAACACGGTTCAAAAAGTTAAGTTAAAAAGACATATTATAGTAATCTAACAGTAGTAAAAATAGAATTTTAACTCCCCCTGAATTTCACATTCTCCCCCTGCAACCCTGAATTATTGTGTTATAAAACACTTAACTTTGACCTTTCCTCCCCCTTTGACATATATCAAAAAAAAATATTCATGGGTGAATAAGATATCTAATAGGGATTTTTGAGTTTTTCCAATGATATGCAGTTTTTGTAGAACTTCTAAGTGTTTCATGTTTTTGACAAAGTGTTTTTTCAAAAATAGAGTAAAAGCATTTGCACCACAAAAAAACTTTTCATACATAGATAATTTTCTATTTTGAAAAGTTTTACAAGCTTAAATTTTGTTAAAAAACTTTTACTTACACGACTTTGCAAAAAAATTTACTTAGGGAAAATTTTGAAGCCAAATTTTCCTAAAAAAAGGTTCAACTTTGAGAATTGGGAAAAAATTTGTTTACTAAAGTTTTTTTTTTGCATACTTAGAAGAATTTGCTTGGAAACACTTTGTGCATTTTGAAAAACAAAATCTTTAAGAAATTTCTAGACAAATTTTTCACCAAAAAACTTTATTTAGAAACATTTGCCAAAATTTTCAAAAAGTTTTTGCTCAGACAAATTTTGTTTACTAAGAAAAATTTTACTTAGGAAAAAGCATGCACTTTAAAAAATTATGAAACACTTAGAAATACTTAGAAAATATTTGAAGCACTAGAAATACTTGAAAGCACTTGAATTATCTTGACAGTACTTTGAAATTTTACGTAGCACTTAAAAAAAATTTGAAGTACTTAGAAATTTTTGGTTTACTTTAAAAAAAAATTCCTTTCTTTTCTTTCTCTCCCCCTTAATGTGAAACTCTTCTCCTTTTGTTTTAAACCATTTTCAATTGCAAAACTGAAACATTGCACAAAGCTCCCTCATGATTTGAAATTTTCCCCTTGAAGCTTTTAAAAACATGCAAATTAACCTTTTGAAAGAATACTTGAAAAGAGTTCTAAGTATAAAAATACTCATAAATTTAGTTTGAAATAGTATTTTGTAAAAAAATTTCTGAGTATCACAAAGGAGATTCTACGTTTAGAAAAACCTTAGGTTAAGGTGAAAATATTCTTGGGAGCTTCTAAGATAAACTTTCTTTGTAGAAGGGGAAAAAGTTTAAGAAAGAATTTAATTGTTAATTTCAGTATTTCTACTCTCCCCCTTGTCCATATATCAATAACGAACTTTTGAATATATTTTGAAAGAAAATGTGTATCAGAGCCTATTAGTTTTACAAAAGACAATTTTGAAAGATGTTTACATTTCAAAATTACTAATTTAAGCAAGAATTAATGCCAAAGACGAGTTTGACATTTCTATTGGGTCCAAGCAAAAAAAATCTTAAAATATTTACTCAATGAATTTGGGATCAGAATATTTAACCACTTAATAAAAAAAAATCTTAGCTAAAAAGACTTTTGAAAGAGTTTTCATAAGAGCAGTATCTTTGAAGATATTTAAGTAATAAGCACCCGATAGAAACTAAGTATTCTTTCTCAGAAAATATTTTAAGAAATTCTCAGTACTTGAGAAATATTATTAACTTATTGATAAATATAAGTATTTTTGAGAAATATTATTAACTTTTTGAAAAAGATAAGTACTTTTGTGAATTATTATTATTTTTGAATGATATTTGAAATATAGTGCATGTAAACAGATTATTAAATGATTCTTTTAATTTGATCTCCCCCTAAATTGTTGGATCGAGAGAAAACGATAGAGGGGGGGGTGAATATCGTAAGTCGTTTCGGATTGAAAAAGAGAATATGCAGCGGAAAAATTAAAACTAAAACTAAAACCAAACGCAAACACCAAGATTTTACTTGGTTCGGAGTCGCGGTCAGCTCCTACTCCAAGGCCCACAGTCGTTGACCGTTTACTGCTGGCAATTCTATATGTGCGCAAAAGGTTTACAAGAATTGTATATCAATTGTAGTACAGTAAACTTAAAAGAACAGCTCTACATTACCGACGTCCGGTGTGGAATGTATCTCGGAGCAGAGGGACGTCGTCGGCGCTTGTATCTTTAGTCGGGAGATTTCCGGAGCAGAGCGCTTGAGTAGAAGAGCGTATGGGCTTTGGAAGAAGTGTTGTCCGAAGCCTTGGGGTCGAGAGGCTATTTATAGCCTCCTGGGGCGCCCTGAATGTTGGGGGCGCCCCCCCCATGTGTCAGCCGATCCGAGCAATTCTCGGTCAGCCCTTATCCCACTCGAATAGGGGTGAGAGTTGACTGTGGGGCGCCCGGGATGCTGGGGGCGCCCGGGTTGACTCGATCCGCGGGCTTCTTGCTTGCTTGACTCTATCCGCTTCGTTGTCTTGAGCACGGGGCGCCTGAGGCATCCGGAGCACGGGGGCGCCCCGCCCAGTGAGCTTTTGAAGCATGCTTTTGCTGAGCTCATGTTTGGCTTGTACATAGGGCGCCCGGGTCCTTCCGGGCGTCCAACCCAGCTGCTGCCTCACTCCTTTGAGACTTTCTGAGCTGCAGACACTCATTCCTTCGGCCCTGCAACCAGGGTTAGTACCAAACAGGATGGAGCAAATATGTTAGCAAGTCTTACAGCCGTAGCTGTCTTGGTTCTAACTTTGGGTCTCCAAAATGGAGCCATAGGTCGAACCGACGCCTACTGTTCCCTTATCGGGGAACGCGTC
Source organism: Boesenbergia rotunda (assembly GCA_024364735.1). NCBI lineage: Eukaryota > Viridiplantae > Streptophyta > Magnoliopsida > Zingiberales > Zingiberaceae > Boesenbergia > Boesenbergia rotunda. Next base: position 9,239 of record JAGFNQ010001554.1, read on the forward strand.
CTCACCTACTTCTCTCAGGAGAATTTACCAAATGCCAATCGGCTCCTCCGCTTGGACTTTTGCTCGGCAGTCCTTCGCCAGATGCCTAGCTGTCCTTCGCCAGGTCTTCAGTACCAAGCAGTCCTTTGCCTGGTGCCTAGCATTCCTTCGCTAGGTCTTCAGTACCAAGCAGGCCTTCGCCTGGTGCCTAGCATTCCTTCGCTAGGTCTTGGACTCCAAGCAGCCCTTCGCTAGGTGCCTAGCAGCCCTTCGCTGGGTCTTCGGTTCCAGGCAGTCCTTCGCCTGATGCTTAGCAGTCCTTCGCTAAGACGTTCAGTCTGCACAATTAAGTAGCATGTTAGATAAACATAACATCTTAACCTTTGAACCCTTTTGCCATTATCAAAACACAGGTTTGACTTGGGTGCTGTCTGCACCAACAATCTCCCCCTTTTTGATTTATGGCAACCCGGTTCAAAAAGTTAAGTTAATCAGAACAGATGATATAAAAGTTTAGTTTCCTCCCCTGGAAGGAATCTCCCCATAGGTTTTTCAAAAGTTCTTGGGGTTTTAACAAAAATTTCTATGTCTAAAGATGGAATTAATTTTTCAAACACTTAGAGCAATTTTCAAAAGAACCTTTAGAAACATATTTTCCAAAAAAATTGGTTGTGCACTTTTGAAGGATTACACTTAAGAAATTTCAGGTCAGTAGAAAAGAAACATCTTCTGAAGTTTTAAGTTCTTAGAACCATAGCTTAAGTTTAAGATAAGTACATAGCAAAATTTACAACTGCTTAAGTTTTAAGTACTTAGAAAAACTTTTTGAAAAACGGCTTGAGTTTAAGTACTTAAAAAGATTTTGGAACACAGCTTAAGTTTATGTACTTAAGAAAGATTTGAAATCATCTCAAGTTTAAGTACTTAAAAAGATTTGAAAGTAGCTTAACTTAGAGAAAGTTTTGAAGAAAAACTTAGTAATTTTGAAAACCAATAGATTATGTACTTTTTGAAGAAAGGATAAAGTTTTGAAATTTTGAATTTTGAGAAAAAATTTTAAGCTTCTCTCCTTTCCTATCTCTCCCCCTTTGCCATATATCAAAAACAAAGCAATATAGCAGAAAAAAGATAAATAAATTGCATAATGTGCTGTACTGAACCAATTTAAGACCAAACCAATTATCTCTTTTAGGGTCCTGTCTAACTCAATTAGCTACTTACTAACTGTTATAAATAGTAGTTTTCGCTAGGGTTAGTCGAGTTAAGTGTTCTGTTCAAGTTAGATTTTCTAAACTTGACACTTAACTTGATTACTGTTTAAGTTGTATTTAGTGCCCCAATTTCTGCAGATGCACTGACTTAAAGCATCTTGAATTAAGGCAAAAACCTAAGCATCTCAACCCATTCTAGGTTATCAATCAACAGTACCCTAAGGTGCTTGTGAGATGCTGGCTTCTAGATCTATAGGTGCATACAGTTCTAGGGTTAGGGCCTAGGCTAAGTCCATTTGCAAAAAAGCCCTAATTTTGAAAGGGTTAGTTTTTGAAAATAAAACTGAGTCAAAACATCTATTTAAAAAGTTGATTTTGAAATCATGTAAAGCGGTTTTAATCAAAAACTGATTTTTCAAATTAAATAAAGCAAAAAACAAAGGTAGAGCAAACCTATTCTACCAAGCATAATCCTAACTGCCTTCTTAGTGAGCTGAACTCAGATTCAGGTAGGGGTTTGGTGAATATGTCAGCTATGTTAGATTTAGAATCTACATGTTTAAGGACTATCTCACCCCTGGCTACATGATCTCTTACAAAGTGGTGTTTAACTTCTATGTGTTTAGTTCTGGAATATTGGATTGGGTTCTTAGTTAGATTAATTGAGCTTATATTGTCAATGAAGACTTGAGTTTGGGTGTAGTTAAGCTTAAAGTCCTTAAGAGTGTGCATCATCCATAGTAATTGTGCTACACACTCTCCTAAGGTAACATACTCAGCTTCAGTTGTGGATAGAGCTACACTGTTGTTTTCTGCTGCACCAACTTACTAGACTATTTCCTAACAGTTGGCAGCTTCCACTTGTGATCTTTCTATCTAATTTATAACCAGCGTAGTCAGAGTCCGACTATCCTGACAAGTCAAAGGTTGATGTCCTATGATACCAAATCCCTACATTTAAGCTGCCCTTTACATATCTTAGTATTCTTTTTAGGGTTGCTAAGTGCGTTTCCTTAGCACAAGTTTGGCATCTAGCACACATTCCTACAGCAAAAAGGATATCAGGTCTGCTGGCTGTGAGATACAGTAGACTTCTAATCATACTTCTATAGAGCTTAAGTTCTACTGGTTTACCATCAGGGTCACTATCTATTTTTATATTTGTGGCCATTGGGGTACTTATGCTTTTAGAGTTGTCCATTTTGAATTTCTTAATTAATTCCTTAGCATATTTAGATTGATGGACATAGTTTCCATCCCTAGTTTGTTTAATTTGTAACCCTAGAAAGAAGTTGAGCTTACCAACTAAGCTCATTTTAAATTCATTTTCCATTATTTTAACGAATTCTTTTAGGAAGTTTGAGTTGGTGGACCCAAAAATTATGTCATCGATGTAGATTTGGGCAATAAAGATTTCTTTTCCTAAGGTTTTAATAAATAGGGTTGAGTCAATTTGTCCTTGTTTGAATTCTTTAGAAATTAGGTAAGTTGATAAGCGCTCATACCAGGCTCTAGGTGCTTGTTTTAGTCCATAAAGTGCTTTAGTAAGTTTGTACACATGGTCAGGTCTTTCTAAGTCTTCAAAACCAGGGGGTTGTCCTACATAGACTTCTTCCTTAATGAATCCATTTAGAAAGGCTGACTTTACATCCATTTGGTATAGTTTAAATCCTTTATGGGAGCAAAGGCTAACAACATCCTGATGGACTCGAGTCTAGCTACTAGAGCATAGGTTTCATCATAATCTAACCCTTCTACTTGACTGAACCCTTTAGCTACTAAGCGGGCCTTGTTTCTGACTATCTCTCCTTGATCATTTAGCTTATTCCTAAAAACTCACTTAGTGTCAATGACGGATTTGCCCTCAGGTTTATCTACTAGTTCCCAGACTTGGTTTCTTTCAAATTGGGCTAACTCTTCTTTCATAGCTATTATCCAATCAGGATCAGGTAGGGCTTCCTCTATAGTCTTAGGTTCAATTTTTGAAATCATTGCTATCTGACTAAGGTTTCTATAGGAAGACCTGGTTATGACTCTAAAAGTTGGATCACCCACAATTTGATCAGTAGGGTGACTAAGTCTGAGTTTCTTGGTTTTTCTAGAACTTGGTTCAGCCTCAGGTCCGGCTGGTCGATTTGGTTTAATATTTGGTTCAATTGACTCAGAAGTTGGTTCAATATTTAGTTCATTTAAGGGTTCAATTAAAGGTTCAACTGTTTGTTCATTGTCTTCTTGATCAGTATTTGATAAAGTTAGATCTGGATTATCAGATTTTGAGTTTATTTCTTCATCAAATATTAAATTTGTTATTTCTTCAATTTTCTTAGTTTGTTTGTTGTAAACCCTATAGGCTCTACTTGTGGTTGAATATCCTAGGAAGATGCATGGGGTTGACTTGGACTGGAATTTACCTAGATAGTCCTTGGTGTTTAGGATATGGACTTTGCACCTAAAGACCCTTAGGTAGTGCAGGTTTGGAAGTCTATGGTAGTATAATTCATAGGGTGTTTTATTGTGTCGTTTGTTAATTAGTACCCTATTTTGGATGTAGCAAGCCATACTAATTGCTTCTGCCCAATATTGGTTAGCTAGGTTAAATTCATTGACCATAGCCCTAGCAGCTTCCTGTAGGCTTCTATTTTTCCTTTCGACTATCCCATTTTGCTGGGGGGTTCTAGGACACAAAAATTCGTGTATGTACCCATTTACTTTACAGAATTTCTCGAATCGTTGATTTTCAAACTCTCCCCCGTGGTCACACCTAAGTCTTTTGATTTTAGTATCATTTTGATTTTCAATTAACTTACAAAAGTCATTGAAAAGGTTTAGGGTTTGAACTTTGGTTTTTAGAAACCTAACCAAGGTAAACCTAGAGTAATCATCAACTATTACTAAGCAGTACTGGTTTCCGCTTAGTGACTATACCAGCTCCATGTGAATCAAATAGGTCTAGGTGCAGGAGCTCAAGTGTGGTTTGAGTTTGATCAGATTGGATTAGTTTGTGATTAGACCTGGTATGTTTACCTTGATTACATGATTCACATATTATGTTTTCATGATTTTTAATTTTAGGGATACCTTTAATTAGGCCAAGTTGGGTGATTTTTGAAATAATTCTCAGATTAGTGTGACCTAATCTCCTATGCTAGAGGTTTGATTGTTCTAACTGAGTTAACATACATTTAGGTACTATGGGTAGGTTTATAGTGTAAACATTATTTTTCCTAGTGCCCTTAAGCATGATTTCCGAGTCTTGCAGGTTTCTAATCAGGCAGTCAGAATTGTTGAAGGTAACTACATAACCAGAATCACACAACTGACTTATGCTAAGCAAGTTAAAATTAATATTTTCAACCAAAAGCACTATTTTATTAACAAAGTTAGATTTAAGTTCAATATTACCTGACTCAATTACCTTGAGTGTAGCATTGTTGCCAAATTCCACTGAGCCTAGGTTCTTGAACTTGAGTTTGGTGAATTTCAATTTATCTCCAGTCAGGTGTCTGTAGCAACCGCTATACAACATCCATTGGTCCAAATCTTTATGTTCCTACGCATAAAGAGTTTTGCTGATTTTGATCCAATTAGAATCAGGAATAGCCTAAATTATTTTTCATAGCCTAGTCTGTCTCACCCAATCTAAGGTTATCAATCACGTTTGCCTTTGGGTTTTGTGAGACAGGTTTTGGTAGATAGAATTATTTTGAAAAATTATGATTTATTTTTTAAAAAATGAATTAATTTTGAAAAGATATATTTGAATCTAAAATTAACTGAAAATTTGTGTTAGATTCGAATTTTACAAAGAATAATTTGAATTTGAATTTCAAAAATTGACTTCCAGGTCTTGGCGAGGCACTAGGCCTTCTTTGGCCGTAGCCTTATTGGATCATCAACCCTTTCCTTGACAAAGCCTTTTAATGAAATTTCATTTTCAAAATTATTTTTTGTAAAATTCTGATCTAACTAGTTTGGGTCTTGGATCGGTAGCTTCGGCAAGATTCACCAGTCTAAAGAGACCAAGTAGAGTATACTTGACCTTATTAGAATTGGCTTCCCTAACGTACTATCATCTCACCACCACCCAATACTATGTTGTTCAAATTTCAGTTAAGTTGGTTCAGTCCTTAAACTAACCATTCCTAAGTCTAAGCATGGTAAATTGCAATAATTAAATAAACAATCAATCATGCAATTTGCAAATAAAAAATTGAATTTTATCTAACAATATATATTGTTTTTAATTTGGCTCCCCCTGGACTAAAGCCACAATAATGGTTTGGCAAGATGTGAATTATGTCCTTGGGGATCCAATACTGATTTGATCCAGTGTGTTTGTTCAGGCACAGTTTGGGAACCCTTGCCTGAACTTTAGGTCTGGACTGGTTCAGTACAGCATAGTAGGATCAATGTCTAGATTTGGTTCTATAGCCTAGCCCGGATCGATTTGGAACCGACTTCTGTTTCCAAGAATGATGTCAAGACCCTTGGAACCAGAAGTGAATCGTTCTAAGGCTGATCTAAGGTCCTTAACTTGAGTTTTCAAGGAGGAGTTCTCTTTCTCAATTTTTTCAACTTGAGTAGAGGTTCCTTCTTGAACCTTCTCAGTTTAGGATCTAGAGTCAGCTCTCTCTTTCAGGAGTTTTACTTCCTGTCGGAGAGATTCGACTCGGAGTTTAGCTTTCGGCAAATCTCGAGAAAGATAGAAAATTAACTCACTTAACTGATTTCTTGAAAAACCAGTTACAGTTATTTCGCCGTTGTCTGAGAATGTAAGTTTGCCGTCGTCCGACTCCGATTCTGACTCTGTTTCGATTTCTTCTGAGGCGGTTAGTGCGAGCAGGTTCGACTGTGGGACCTCTTCTTCTTCGGAGGAGGACTCGTCCCACGTTGCTTGGAGTGCTTTCTTCTTTCTTGTCTTCTTGGTCTCCTTTAGGTTAGGACACTCCGTCTTGTAGTGACCCTTCTTCTTGCACTCGTAGCAGGTCATGATTGGTTTGTTCTTGTCATTTGAGGGTTCAGCTGGTTCTTCTTTTCTTCGGCTGGCTTTCCTTCTGTTGGATTGATTTTTCAATTCCTTGTAGTAGTTTTGGGCCAGTCGGACTAGCTTAGGTCGATCTCCTTCGTCATCTTCTAAGTCTGAGTCTTAATCAGACTCAGGTGCAGGTTGAGTTTTCTTCTTGGATATCTTTCCAGCTTTACCTGCAACCAAGGCAATGCCTTTCTCGGCCAGATTACAGTTAGTCTATTCATGTAATTCGAGTTCAGAAAAAAGTTCATCTAACTTGATTTTGGAAAGATCACTAGAGACTTTGTAAGCATCTACCATAGATGTCCACAAGGTGTTTCTTGGTAAAGAGTTAAGGGTGTACCTTATTAGGTCACGGTTTTCTACCTTGTGACCAATGGTGTGTAGACTGTTCATCAGCTCCTGGATTTTGGCGTGGAGCTGAGCTGCTGATTCGCCTTCGTTCATCTTGATGGTGTATAGCTTGTTTAGCAGAAGGTCCCTTTTACTGATTCGGGTGTCGGAGGCTCCTTCGTGTAGTTCGATCAGCTTACCCCAGAGTTCTTTGGCGCTGTTGAATGGACCTACTCGGTTCAACTCCTCTTTTGTTAGGCCGCATTGGAGTGTTTGGGTCGCTTTGGCATTGGCATTAATTTTCTTTTTGAGTGTAGCATCCCATTCAGTGTAAGATTGTTGTACTCCATCAGCATTCCTTGGTATCTCTAGTCCGGACTGGATGATTATCCACATGTCCACCTGAGTTTTCAGGTGGACCTCCATTTTGCTCTTCCAGTAGGAGAAGTCCTCCCCAATGAAGAGCGGCGGTCTTGCGGTACTGAAGCCTTCTTGCATGGCCATTTAAGAATTTATCTGAAATAATATTAAACAAAAGAAAGAAAATATCCCAAGACTTGGTCTTGGATTAGTAGTGCGGGAAAAAAATATTTATCGAGGGGTGTTGCACCAACCTCGATTAACGAGAAAAATTTCGAGCGGAAAAAGAATAATAAAAAAAATTGTAAAAATTTGAAAATTTCTCAAATTAGTGGTTGCACCAATTTTGAGCTTCCCCACTCTGATACCACTTGTTGGATCGAGAGAAAATGATAGAGGGGGGTGAATATCGTAAGTCGTTTCGGATTGAAAAAGAGAATACGCAGCGGAAAAATTAAAACTAAAACCAAACGCAAACACCAAGATTTTACTTGGTTCGGAGTCGCGGTCAGCTCCTACTCCAAGGCCTACAGTTGTTGACCGTTTACTACGGGCAATTCTATATGTGTGCAAAAGGTTTACAAGAATTGTATATCAATTGTAGTACAGTAAACTTAAAAGAACAGCTCTTCGTTACCGACGTCCGGTGTGGAATGTATCTCATAGCAGAGGGACGTCGTCGGCGCTTGTATCTTGAGTCGGGAGATTTCCGGAGCAGAGTGTTGGTGCAGACAGCACCCAAGTCAAACCTATGTTTTGATAAATGGCAAAGGGTTCAAAAGTTAAGTCTTATGTGTTTTCTAACATGCTACTCAAGTGTGCAGGAAAAGTCCTAGCGAAGGACTGCTAGGCACTGGCGAAGGAATGCCAGAGTAAAATGTCCTAGCGAAGGACTGCTAGGCACTGGCGAAGGAATGCCACGGTACTGAAGCCCTAGCAAAGGACTGGTAGGCACCAGGCGAAGGATAGCTTGGGACTGAAGACCTGGCGAAGAAATGCTAGGCACCAGGCGAAGGACAGCTTGGTATCCAAGACCTGGCAAAGGACCGCTAGGCAAAAGTCCAACTGGAGGAGCCGGTTGGCATCAGGTACATTCTCCCGAAAGGAGTAGGTGAGGACGCGTTCCCCGTCGAGAGGGAACAGTAGGCGTCGGTTCGACCTAGGGCTGCATTTTGGGAGACCCAAAGTCAGAACCAAGACAGCTAAGGCTGTATAAACATAATACTCTATTGCTTCATATTGTTTTGGACTAACCCTGGATGCAGGACCGAAGGAACGTGTGTCTGCTGCTCAGAATGCACAAAGGAGAGAGGCAAGTAGCTGAGCAGGGTGCCCTCAGTGTCCCGGGCGCCTCCAAGGCCAACACAATACAAGCAAAGCAACAAGTGCTTCGGCTGCTTACTGGCCGGGGCGCCCCCAGTGCCCAGGGCGCCCTGGACGCCCAGGGCGCCCTGGACGCCCAGGGCGCCCTGGACGCCCAGGGCGCCCTGGACGCCCAAGGCGCCCCCAGTGCCCTGGGTGCCCCGCGCCTACGCCAGTGAAGCCGATTATCCTTATCCAGGTGAGAAGCCCGCGCTGAAGGAGTCAAGCAGGGCGCCCCCAGCGTCCCGGGCGCCCCCAGTGTCATACCGCAGTCCTATTCGAGTGGGATAGAGGTTGACCGGGAGAAAGGGGGATCGCGTGACACGTGGGGAGGCACCCCCGACGTCCAGGGCGCCCCGAGGTGCTATAAATAGCACCCAACGCCAAGGCTTTAGACAACCCAAGCTTTTCAACGCATTCACGCTCATCTACTCCCGCGCTCTGCTCCGGAAACCATCCGACTCAAGATACAAGCGCCGACGACGTCCCTCTGCCTCGAAATAGATTCTACACCGGACGTCGGTAACGAAGAGTTGTCTTTTTCTTACTGCACCATTATTGTAATCATCTTCTGTAAATTGATTTGCGCGATTATAGTATTGCCCGCAGTAAACGGTCAACGACCGTTGGCCTTGGAGTAGGAGTCGACCTAGGCTCTGAACCAAGTAAAATTACCTGTGTTTGCGTTTGTTTGTTTTCAATTTCCATTGCGTAATTTCTCTAATTCTAAAATCCGAATGCTTTCCGATATTCACCCCCCTCTATCGGTTCTCTCGATCCAACAAGTGGTATCAGAGCGGGGAAGTTCAAATTTGGTGCAACCACCAGTTTGAAAAGTTTTCGGATTTCTGTTAAAATTTTCTTTTAATATTTTTTCGTTCGAATTTCTCCTAATATCTTTTTTGTTCGTTCTAATTTCTTCTTGTTGCTCGAGGTTGGTGCATCACCCCTCGATATTTAATTTTCTTTATCCCGCACTACTAATCCAAGACCATGTATTGGGACAATGTTTTTCTTTCTCTTATCTCTTTTTCAAATAAAATACCTAATGGCCATCTAGGAAGGATTCAGCACAGCCAGACCTCCTCTTTTCAGTGGGGAAGACTTTTCCTACTGGAAAAGTCGAATGGAGGTCCACCTGAAAACTCAGGTGGACATGTGGATCATCATCCAGTCCGGACTGGAGATCCCCAAAAATGCTGAAGGGGTACCTCAAAGCTACACAGAGTGGGACACCGCTCTGAAACGGAAAATTGAAGCGGATGCAAAGGCGACCCAGACCCTACAATGGGTCTTATCAAAAGAGGAGCTGAACCAGGTGGGCCCTTTCAACAGTGCTAAGGAGCTGTGGGGAAAACTGATCAAGCTGCACGAAGGAACATCAGACACTCGGATCAGCAAGAGAGATCTGCTCTTGAACAAGCTGTACACCATCAAAATGGCCGACAACGAAACAGCAGCTTAGCTTCACGCTCGAATCCAGGAACTGATGAACGAACTACACACCATCGGTCACAAGGTAGATAACCGTGACCTAATAAGGTATGCTTTAAATGCTTTCCCGAGAAATACCTTGTGGGCATCTATGGTAGATGCATACAAGGTTTCAAGGGACCTTTCAAAAATAAAATTAGACGAATTGTTCTCTGAATTAGAATTACACGAACAAACTAACTGCAATTTGGCCGAGAAAAGTATTGCCTTTGTTGCAGGTAAAACTGGAAGGACAACCAAGAAGAAGCCTCAACCTGAACCCGAGTCTAACTCAGACTCAGACACAGAAGATGAAGAAGGAGATCGACCAAAGCTAGTTCGACTAGCAAGAAACTTATACAAAGAATTGAAGAACCAAACCAACAAACGGAAAGTCAGCCGAAGAAGGGATGAACCAGGTGAACTTACAAACGAAAAGAGCAAGCCCAACGTGACATGCTACGAGGGCAAGAAGAAGGGCCACTACAAGACCGAATGCCCTAACTTGAAGGAAGCACAAAATACAAGGAAGAAGAAAGCACTTCAAGCAACGTGGGACGAGTCCTCATCCGAAGATGAAGAAGAGGTCCCACAATCGAACCTACTCGCACTAACTGCCTCAGAAGAAGTCGAGTCCGAGTCAGAATCAGAACAGGACGACGGCAGACTGACCTTTTCAGAAGATGGTGAAATCAAGGTAAGTGGATTTACTAGATGTCAATTAAATGAACTAATTTCGTATCTTTCTCGAGATTTGGCGAAAGCCAAACTCCGAGTCGAATCCCTCCGATAGGAAGTAAAACTCCTAAAAGAGGGAGCTGATTCTAAACTCTTAACCGAGAAGGTTCAAGAAGGAACTCCTACTCAAGTTGAAAAACTTGAGAAAGAGAACTCCTCCCTGAAAACTCAAGTTAAGGATCTTAGATCAGCCTTAGAACGATTCACCTCTGGTTCCAAGGGTCTTGACATGATTCTTGGAAAACAGAAATCGGTTCTAAATCGATCCGAACTAGGCTATAGAACCATATCTAGACAAAGATCATACTTTGCTGTACTAAATCAGTCTAGAAATAAAGTTCAGGCATGGGTACCTAAACTGTGCCTGAACAAACCAACTGGATCAAATCAGTATTGGATCCCCAAGGACAAGATTCACATCTTGCCTAACCATTACCGTGGCTTTAGTCCAGGGGGAGCCAAATTAAAAACTATTTTTATTGTTAGATAAATTCAACTCATGATTGCAATTTGCTTGATTGATTGTTTATTTAAATTTCGGCAATTTACCATGCTTAGACTAAGGAATGGTTAGTTTAAGGGCTGAACAAACTTAACTGAAATTTGAACAACATAGTATTGGGTGGAGGTGAGATGATAGTACGTTAGGGAAACCAATTCTAATAAGGTCAAGTATACTTGGTCTCTTTAGATTGGTGAAACTAGCCGAAGCTACCGATCCAAAACCTAAACTAGTTAGACCAAAATTTTTCATAGATTAATTTTGAAAATGAAATTTCATTGAAAGGCTTTGTCAAGGAAAGGGTTGATGATCCAATAAGGCTACGACAAAAGAAGGCCTAGTGCCTCACCAAGACCTGGAAGCCAATCTCTAAAATTCAAATTCAGATTAGTCTTTGTAAAATTCAAATCTAACACAAATTTTCAGTTACTTGTAGATTTAAACATTCTTTTCAAAATAAATTCAACTGGTTTTAAAAATTAATTAAGTCTTTCAAAATAAATAATAATTTTTCAAAATAATTTTACTTATCAAAACCTGTCTCACAAAACATGTAAGGCTAACGTGATTGATAACCCTAGATTGGGTGAGACAGCAAACTTAATGAAAATTCATTTAATAACTGCATTTTTGTTTTCATTCAGTTTAGAACGGCACTGACTTAACTCTAGGCAAACCATGGTTAAAAACAGTCAAATCTGGTCAAACCTGGTCAAACAAGTCAAATCTGGTCAAAAGCAGTCAAACAAGTCTATCAAAGCATAAGTAGACTCTTCTAGGGCGACCATGACCCTTCGAGCGACCCCCACCCCACACATTTCAAACTTTCAAGACAAAAAGGTTCAAAAACAGGCTTTTAGGGCGCCCAGACCTTTGCGGGCGCCCCGAGGATCACCAAGTGGCAGATACTCTGCCACTCCATGCTGAGCGGGGCGCCCGGGTGCTCCAGGGCGCCCCCGTATAGCCATTCAAAGACATAAAGCTGCCAAAAGGCAGCTGCAGCCCTGTCAGGGCGCCCTCGCCTGGCGGGGCGCCCTCGCCAGCCAGGGCGCCCTCCCGCTACAAGGCGCCCGGAAATGCCCTATAAAAGGGCTCCATACCCCCTTCTTCTCTTCACACTCAAACCACTCCTCCCCATCAACTCTCTACTTTCCAAGAGACCTTGCGAGCTCTCATCCTCAACCATGCCTCCCCGAGCTGCCCGGTATAATTTTTTTTTGCAATTAAGTTATTTTTTAATTTTCTTTAATGCAAATTCTTCATACTTTCTTTTAATACATATTACTTCTCTTAGAAGACGCCGACCAAACCAGGCAGAACCTGGTACCGAACCCAGTCCTGATCCTAGGTTTCCGAATTTAGAATTGTGTAATAAGTTTGCTCGAACGACCTATAAGCCTATCAAAACGAGCTACTTAAATAGACAATTTTTCACCCAATCCTGTCCCTTAATAATGAATGTCATAAACTTTTATCAACTTGACAATCTCGTATTCTGCACCCATCCAATCAATACATCTTTATATGCAGAATTTTACAACAACATAATTAGACAGGATGGTCTCATGTTCGTCACCACTGTTCAAGGAATTCCCTTAACTATCACACCTACACTACTCAACCGATTTCTAGGACTACGATTCTCGCAGTCCACCTTCTGTTGTTACCCTCCTAGGGAGCCTCCCTTTGATGCTCCCTACTCTCACATTACCTTAGATACGTTACACTCTTTCTTCATTAGGCAACCCTTGGCCAGACGATTTCAGTTTGTCGAACTACAGGTCCAGGACTATGCTCTATATAGAGTCATAGTCCGATGTATTCTGCCCTTATTTACTAGAGACATTGACATTGACATAGTCCGACACACCATTCTCCAAAGAAATGTCAATAGTCCGACACACCTTTCTCCTATATGCCTTGATTCATCAGCTAGACATTGACATAGGACTTCAAATGTTTCATGCTATCCTACAGGCATCCAGTGTTACCACGCAAGGGCGGGTACGCACACCCTACTGCCACATCATCACGTCCATATTACATCACCACGGTCGGAACATCACCGAGGGAGAGATGGCTGAGTTGACTGATTACGGTACCGAGGTTTTGTCCCTAGCTGGTATAGAGGTTTCCGGTACCGGGGTTTTGTCCTGGAGATGTCAGAGAGCCAGTCCCCAGATTGACTCAGATGAGGAGGTTGATGTCGATGTAGCCGATCTAGCAGCCGAGGCTCGAGCACACATAGACGAGCCCCCTCCACCGACACCCTACGAGAGAGTGACACAGCTAGAGACACATGTCCAGAGCCTCCGAGAGGAAGTGGAGGCAAATCATGCCGAAAATATGGAGACAAATCTGGGCTACTACACTAGGTATATGAGCGCCCTTAGAGCTGAGAGGGAGGCCAGAGACGCACAATATCGCGAGATGATGGCACTATTTCGATCATGGCAGCCTGGCTCATCTGACCACCCTGGCCCTTCTTCATAGTTAGATTATTTTCAGCATTGTACTAAGTAACTAAAACTTGACTCATGTATGACTCTAATGGACCTCTGTTTGACCAGTTAACCTATTTGGTTTGACTACTTATTTGACTTGAATATCTGATCTTTACTATGCTTGGTAGAATAGGTTGAGTCTACTATTAGTTTTCTTACTCAAATCAGTTTTAAAGAAATTTTTAAATCAGCTTTTACATAGTTTTGAAAAGTTTCAAAATAAATTTTTCGACTTAGTTTTATTATAAAAACTACCCCTTTCAAAATTAGGGCTTTTTCGAAAATGGACTTAGCCTAGGCCCTAACCCTAGAAATGCATGCACCTATAGACTTAGAAGCCAGCATCTCACAAGCACCTTAGGGTACTTTTGATTGATAACCTAGAAAGGGTTGAGATGCTTAGGTCTTTGCCGTAATTCAAGATACTTTAAGTCAGTGCATCTGCAGTAATTGGGGCACTAAATACAACTTATACAGTAATCATGTTAAGTGTCAAGTTTAGAAAATCTAACTTGAACAGAACACTTAACTTGACTAACCCTAGCAAAAACTACTATTTATAACAGATAGTAAGTAGCTAATTGGGTTAGACAGGACCCTAAAAGAGAAATTGAAACTGATTTGATTGAGTTTATATCTTGACTTGATTCAGTACAGCAAATTAGGCAATTTAATTTTTTATTACATCTGTTTGTTAGCTATATTTCTTTATTTTTGATATATGGCAAAGGGGGAGAGATAGGAAAGGAGAGAGTTTAAAATAATACAATTTTTTTTTGTCAAAACTAAAATTCAAGTTTCAAATTCTCAATTTTTTTTTAATTTAAAAAACTCTATCCTTTATTCAAAATATTTTTTCTAAGTACTTTAAATTTTCAAAATCTTCTAAGTACTTTAAATTTTCAAAATCTTCAAAGTACTCAAGATTTCAAAATTTTTTCTAAGTACTTTAAATTTTCAAAATCTTTAAAGTACTCAAGATTTCAAAATTTTTTCTAAGTACTTTAAATCTTCAAAAGTACTTAAGACTTCAAAATCTCTCTAAGTATTTAAACTTAAGTCTAAATTTTTGTTAAGTACAGATTTTCCAAAGTACACAACCAAAATTATTTTTGGAAATTTTGACTCTAAAGTTTCTATTAAAAAGTGTAAGGAAAATCCATCTTTAGATTTAAAACTTATCTTTAAAAACCCCACGAATTTTTAAAAAATCAAGGGGGAGATTACTTCCAGGGGGAGGGAACTAAACTAGTATATCATCTGCTATGATTAACTTAACTTTTTTAATCAGGTTGCCATAAATCAAAAAGGGGGAGATTTTTGGTGCAGACATCACCCAAGTCAAACCTATGTTTTGATAAATGCAAAGGGTTCAAAAGTTAAGTCTTATGTGTTTTCTAACATGCTACTCAAGTGTACAGGAAAAGTCCTAGCTAAGGACTGCTAGGCACTGGCGAAGGAATGCCAGAGTAAAAAGTCCTAGAGAAGGATTGCAAGGCACTGGCGAAGGAATGCCAGGGTACTAAAGCCCTAGCAAAGGACTGCTAGGCACTATCAAAGGACTGCTAGGCATCAGACGAAGGACAGCTTGGGACTGAAGACCTGGCGAAGGAATGCTAGGCACCAGGCGAAGGACAGCTTGGTATCCAAGACCTGGCAAAGGACCGCTAGGCAAAAGTCCAACCGGAGGAGCCGATTGGCATCAGGTACATTCTCTCGAGAGGAGTAGGTGAGGACGCGTTCCCCGTCGAGAGGGAACAGTAGGCGTCGGTTCGACCTAGGGCTCCATTTTGGGAGACCCAAAGTCAGAACCATGACAGCTAAGGCTGTATAAACATAATACTCTATTGCTTCATATTGTTTTGGACTAACCCTGTGTAACGCCCCGAAATTTCCCATATGAAATATTAGGAAATATATAAATTCATGAATATGAAATATGGTGAAATTCATGAAATAGTATCATGAAATATTATGAAATATTATGAATTCATAAATATGAAATATTATGGAATTCATGAAATAGTATCATGAAATATTATGAAATATTATGAATTCATAAATATGAAATATTATGGAATTCATGAAATAGTATCATGAAATATTATGAAATATTATGAATTCATAAATATGAAATATTATGGAATTCATGAAATAGTATCATGAAATATTATGAAATATTATGAATTCATAAATATGAAATATTATGGAATTCATGAAATAGTATCATGGAATATTATGAAATATTATGAATTCATAAATATGAAATATTATGGAATTCATGAAATAGTATCATGAAATATTATGAAATATTATGAATTCATAAATATTATCATGAAATATTATGAAAATATTGTGAAATCATGGAATATAATTAATATTATGAAATTTCATGATGGGCTTGGCTTAATGGGCTTTGATATGGATTAGTGCAAAATGTGATAAAAAGGAGGAAGCAAGGATTGAACCTTGAACCTCCTAGTTGCATTCACCATGTCATAACCAATGAACCAAGCCATGTTTCTTGTTGAGAGAATAAGAAACATGCTTGTTAAGTGTGTAAGAGTGAAGAGA
Organism: Boesenbergia rotunda; assembly: GCA_024364735.1. NCBI lineage: Eukaryota > Viridiplantae > Streptophyta > Magnoliopsida > Zingiberales > Zingiberaceae > Boesenbergia > Boesenbergia rotunda. The sequence goes on from JAGFNQ010001554.1 coordinate 25,304, forward strand.
CATGTCTTTTCATGAGAAAAGTATAAATAAGGGGAAGTTGGAGTAACTTCCTTCTCTTCTCTTCTTCTTCCTCTCACTCTTCCCCACCGAGACCCTCTCCCCTCTCCCTCTCCATTTTCAAAAAGTAAACCCTAGGGTTTTAACCCTAGGGAATTGGAAGGAAGAAGAACCCTTTAAGGTTCTTGCCTTCTACTAGGGCCAAGATTGCTAAGAGAAGGCAAACAAAGGAAATACTCACCTTCCTTCAACCAGGGGCACCTTAAGATCTTAGAGAAGTAGAAATCAAGCGAAAGGATGTAAGTATCCCCTCGCCTGCAGTGTAATAGTTCTTGAATGTGGTATCCTTTAACATGTTGTAAACAAAAAACCTAGGGTTTTTGTTCTTGTATGTTTCGGCCACCCCCCTTAGGGGAAGGCCTTGTTTTCTTTTGTTACATGATTAGACCCTTGACACTTAGGGAATATGTGTATATTGATTTCCTTCATGATAGTTGAACAAAAGGGAAGAAGAACTAGGGTTTTGGTTCTTGTAAGATTCGGCCACCCCCTTAGGGGAAGGCCTTGTTCTCTTTTGTTACATAATTAGACCCTTGGAACTTAGGATATATGTATATGTGTGGTTTATGCAAAATGTTGTGAACAAAACCTAGGGTTACACCCTTGTGTAGGTTTCGGCCAACACCCAAGAAGGGACCTTGGTTACCCCTAGATGCATGTGAAGACCCCTTGGAATTTAGAGTATACCTATATGTTGTGTCCCTACATTTTTGTGATAGCAAAACCTAGGGTTTTGAACTTGGATGGGTTTCGGCCAAGGCTTAGAAAAAGGGGTTAGTGAGGGTTGAATTATCCTACAATATATCCATGTTTAAGATAAGTATACAAGGTGTTTGAATAAATGTATGTGTGAATGATTAATGCAAAAGTCCTAATATTTCCCTACTCTTGATGTTTCGGCCAACCCACTAGGACTAGGGTTTGTAAAGGTCAAACTACCCTATGATATATGTTTATGGTTGGGGATGATCATATGTATATGTATGTGGTGTTAAATGGAATGGTTGATGAGGAAACCTTAATTGTTAGCATGCTTTGATATGTTTATGTATGAGGTGTTTAAATGAGATGTCTGATTGAAATCTTAATTGATAGCATGCTACCACTTCCTACGATATGAGTATGACCTATGTGACCAAAGCTTGTCAGGTCTAAGGTAGGTTAAGTGGTTGAAATATGATGCATGATGAAATATGATGAACATGTATGAAATGTGATGTATATATGAACATGTATGACATATGATGCATGTATGAACATGTATGAAATATGATGAATATATGAACATGTATGAAATATGATGTATGTATGAGCATGCCTTATAGCCCATGAGGTATATTTATGAAATTGCATGTGATATGTTAAAATGCTTAAATGGATACTCAAATAAGTATGGGATCAAGAGCACCCCTTATGTTGTGTGGTGTGTCCCTACGGGATCATGAGCACCCTTGAAGAGTGGTGTGTCCCATAAGAGTGAATATGGAGTATTCCTTAGCATATATGTAACAGCATGATAAGTATTTTACTTTTAAGTTATGTACCCGACTCGGAAGGGGGTCGTTAAATAAATCCGGGGTGCATGTTAACGTGGCTGCGGTAGGACGGAAGGGTCCTGCTCTAATGACTTGGTGGCTCGCTACCCCAATTCATTAGGGAACGCGCAATAGTTTCCGCGCGATAGTTGGTACACAACAGGGCCCGATATGATATGGATGTATTTTTAAGTAATACCATTATGGAAATGTTTTGAAAACATTCATTGAAAATATTTGTAATATGTGAAGAGTATGCTTGAGGTACTTGATACTGCATGTTAGAAACTTGGATGTTTAACATGCTTTGATGAACTCATGCTTATGATTTATTATGTGTACATGTTATGCTTTCGTATGGTTTTAGCGAGTAGGACAGGATCCTTACTAAGCATTTATGCTTACTAGTTTATGTGTTATCTTATGCTGCAGATAACACTTAAATGGAAGGAAGAGGCAGGAGGCTGAAGATGTGTGGGGTGGTGGCTCGGGAAGAAAGATTTCTATATCTACATATTTATGCTTATGTTATGCTCCTTGACAATGAATGATAGTGATTAGGATTGATATTGCATGATAATAGTTACACTTGGAATTTTCATATACTTGATTTATTGGATTATATTATGGTGTGAAATAATATGTGAACTTGATAATTTTTGCAAGCATGCTTAGTACCTAGTTCTCTTAAGTCCTTGCATTGTTGTTTTAATGTCATGCTAGGAGATAGAAATAGAAAAAAAAATATTACTATATGATTGAATGTACGTAACCCCGCCCCGAGAGTAGATATAAGGGCGGGCGTTACACCCTGGATGCAGGACCGAAGGAACGTGTGTCTGCAGCTCAGAATGTCCAATGGAGAGAGGCAAGTAGCTGAGCAGGGCGCCCTCAGTGTCCCGGGAGCCCCCAAGGCCAACACAATACAAGCGAAGCAACAAGCGCTTCGGCTGCATACTGGCCGGGGCGCACCGGACGCCCAGGGCGCCCCCAGTGCCCAGGGTGCCCCGCACCTACGCCAGCGAAGCCGATTACCCTTATCCAGCAGAGAAGCCCGCGCTGAAGGAGTCAAGTAGGGCGCCCCCAGCGTCCCGGGCGCCCCCAGTGTCGAACCTCAGCCCTATTCGAGTGGGATAGAGGTTGATCGCGAGAAAGGGGGATTGCGTGACACGTGGGGGGCACCCCCGACGTCCAGGGCGCCCCGAGGTGCTATAAATAGCACCCAACGCCAAGGCTTTCGACAACCCAAGCTTTTCAACGCATTCACGCTCTTCTACTCTCGCGCTCTGCTCCGGAAACCTTCCGACTCAAGATACAAGCGCCGACGATGTCCCTCTGCCTCAAAATAGATTCTACACCGGACGTCGGTAACAAAGAGTTGTCTTTTTCTTACTGCACCTTTATTGTAATCATCTTCTGTAAATTGATTTGCGCGATAATAGTATTGCCCGCAGTAAACGGTCAACGACCGTTGGCCTTGGAGTAGGAGTCGACCTAGGCTCCGAACCAAGTAAAATTACCTGTGTTTGCGTTTGTTTGTTTTTAATTTCCGCTGCGTAATTTCTCTAATTCTAAAATCCGAACGCTTTTCGATATTCACCCCCCCTCTATCGGTTCTCTCGATCCAACACAGAGTGCTTGAGTAGAAGAGTGTATGGGCTTTGGAAGAAGCGTTGTCCGAAGCCTTGGGGTCGAGAGGCTATTTATAGCCTCTTGGGGCGCCCTGAACATTGGGGGCGCCCCCCCCCCCCCCACGTGTCAGCCGATCCAAGCAATTCTCGGTCTGCCCTTATCTCACTCGAATAGGGCTGAGAGTTGACTGTGGGGGCGCCCGGGACGCTGGGGGCGCCCGGGTTGACTTGATCTGCGGGCCTCTCGCTGGATTGACTCTATCCACTTCGTTGGCATGAGCACGGGGCTCCCGAGGCATCCGGGGCGCCCGACAGCATGGGGGCGCCCTGCCCAGTGAGCTTCCGAAGCATGCTTTTGCTGAACTCATGTTTGGCTTGTACTTACGGTGCCCGGGTCCTTCCGGGCGCCCAACCCAGCTGCTGCCTCACTCCTTTGAGGCTTTCTGAGCTTCAGACACTCGTTCCTTCGGTCCTGCATCTAGGGTTAGTACCAAACAGGATAGAGCAAATAAGTTAGTGAGTCTGTAGCTGTCTTGGTTCTGACTTTGGGTCTACAAAATGGAGCCCTAGGTTGAACCGACGCCTACTGTTCCCTCACCAGGGAACGCATCCTCACCTACTCCTCTCAGGAGAATTTACCTGATGCCAACCGGCTCCTCCAGTTGAACTTTTGCTCGGCAGTCCTTCGCCAAGTGCTTAGCTGTCCTTCGTTAGGTCTTCAGTACCAAGCAGTCCTTTGCCTGGTGCCTAGCATTCCTTCGCTAGGTCTTCAGTACCAAGCAGTCCTTCGCCTGGTGCCTAACATTCCTTCGCTAGGTCTTCAGCTCCTAGCAGCCCTTCGCTAGGTACCCAGCAGCCCTTCGCTGGGTCTTCGGTTCCAGGTAGTCCTTCGCCTGGTGCCTAGCAATCCTTCGCTAGGACTTTCAGTCTGCACACTTAAGTAGCATGTTAGATAAACATAACATCTTAACTTTTGAACCCTTTTGCCATTATCAAAACATAGGTTCTACTTGGGTGCTGTCTGCACCAACATAAACTTGACCCAGTCCTAGGAAGCTTGTTGACTACAAGTACTCTTCCCTTGAGTCTTAAGGTTTGATTTAAATTATAAGAACTATCTAATAATTTAACAAAAACTATTTGTTCGAAATAACTTCTTTTTGGTTTGGACTCCTCCTAGATTTGACATGTCCTAGGAGTCCTTATGGATCATGAAGTACACGTCCTCTGAGTCTTAGGGTTTGATTAAAAAAAAATTGAGTTTAAAACAACTTTTGAAAACTATCTTGTATTAATGATTTAAAAAACAAATTCAAATTCTTCTCTTTCTCTTTCTTTTTAAATAAGTTAATATAAAGAACTGGAAAGACGAACTCTATATTTAAAATGATTTCCAAGAGAAAAACAGAAGGTTTTTGTACAAAAAAAACTTAAGTCCAGAAAAATATATAAATATCAGAGCCAGGACTGCAGACATTTTTCTTAAAAATATCCTATGTAATACCCAAGATGACTTTTTGCAATACTTATTTTTCAAGAATAAATTGATTGTCTGAAAGAAATGTTTACAAACATAAAAATGGGTTTCATGTAAGTGAGCAACATGAAATCTAATGTATTTAATGATTAAGTTTAAGTATAATGATTAAGTCTAAGTGAGCAACAAGAAACCTAAAGTATTGCTTGTGTTGAAGAAATTCTTTATTTAATTAGTAAGTTTAGTTGAATTTTGAAGAATAATTATGTTGAATTTAAAGAAAATAATGATTTTGAATTTGGTTTAAAAGATGAAATTGATCCAGTTTATAAGGTTGGTTGGTTTGGGCTAATCTTTTAGGTCCTAAGCATCTCACCCATTTCTAAGTGACAAACTAGGGTAATATTAACCTTTTTGTGGGATGCAATAATTTTATCTTTTGATTTTAGGTCAAGACTATGATTTGATTGAAGCTTGTGTTAGATTTAAATTTATCAAGTACTAAATTGAATTTAAGTTTCGAAAATTGGCTTCTAGGTCTTGGCGAGGCACAGGGGCCTTCTTTGGCCGTAGCCTTATTGGTGCAACAACCCTTTCCTCGACAAAGCCTTTTATCAAAAATTAATTTTCAAAGTATTTCTTAAAATTTTTTGGTCTAACTAGTTTAGGATTTGGATCGATAGCTTCAGCTAGTTCCACCGGACTAAATAGACCAAGTAGGGTACGCCATACCTTACTTGACCTTATTAGAAGGGCTACCCTAACATATTTGAAGGATCGATATGGGCGTGCACAGGGGGGGTGAATGCACTTTCTTTTGATCGTTGGATCTTTGGTATCCACCCAGATGGGTGACTAATCCAAGGATCCACGCCGCGAGCACCACTTTTCACTATCGAAAAGTCTCCTTGAGGTGGAGAAACCTTTACAGCAAAAGCTTCCTCTTTATAGGTGTAGAAAAATGATGGAGGAAGCAAAAAATCACTCTACAATTTGGCAGCACTTCGTTACTGTACGAAACTGTACAGACACGTGTAACGAGACCTCATTTTATAGGTGAAAAGGACAGATTCGCAGTCTGTCCAGACTCACACCAGTCTACTGCCCCTAGGGTAGTCAACTAGCACGGCAGTAAATGCTGGCCAACGGCTAGCAAACAGCTAGCCAACGACTAGTTTTGGGGTATACCAGTCGACTGCCCCTGGGCCAGTCGACTGGTCCGAAGCTGCGATCTCTCTGTGGGTATTGGCAGTCGACTGCCTTCGGGCCAGTCGACTGCCCTGCCTTCCAGCTCAGCTCCAGCCACTTCAAACATTCTCCTTCGCGTGTGCCTTCAGGTCTGCTCCCTTGGCTCGCCTCTTGAAGTCCTCTTCCTCTGGCTATCGTCCCTCGGATGCACACTCAAGCCTTCCCTTGGCTTGCCTCTATGTCACCATTCACGTGTGCCCATTGAAGTCCACTTCCCGGCTTGCCCTTGGAGCTCTCCTCCCTCGGCTTTCGTCCCTCGGATAGGTCCACCAAGTGTGATTCTTCAAGTCCTGCAAACTCAATCACACAAATCAAATACAATATAACACACTAACTTTAAACCTATTCGCCCACTCATCAAAACCATGATCTTCCAATCATTCAAGGGCCGATTGCCTCAACAATCTCCCCCTTTTTGATGTGTGGCAATATGTTTAAGTTAGAGATAAGTAGCAGCAATAGCAATAACAAAAGATAGCAATTGAAACATTATGAGACATAATAACCCTTTGAGGTAACCTCCCCCTTAACCTATGTCCTCTCCACAGTTTCAATTCTAATCATATTCCAAGTTAAGTTTCCACTTAACAACATCAATAAGAATGTAAGACATATCCAAACCTAAGAGGTACCTCCCGCTTAATCCATGTTTTCTCTCCAAATTTTAACCTTTCAAGGTCTAAGTTAGACAAAATACCTAAAATCATCCATTTTAAGTCAAAATTCTAACTTAAACAGCCCATTCTCCCCCTTTGACACCATCAAAATGATTGCCTCAAGCAACCAAACCCTAGGGTATCAAATGCGAGAATTATTGATTTCTGAATTTTCTCACAGCAGCTAAAAGTAGCTATGCCAGTCGACTGGCCATAGGGCAGTCGACTGATACGCTATCAGTCTGAAATTTCAACTTTTCTGTCGAATTTCAGAAACTCCCAGAAAATTTCAGAAAATTCCAAAAATTGTAAAATTTTGCATACATGTTTGAAATGTTATACTCTATTAGAGAAAAATACTAAAACATATAAAATTTCAAATATGCGCGTCTTTTGATAAAAACCCAAAAGTTTTGAAAAACACTACATTTTGTATCAACCTTTGAAACCAATTTTGCAAATATGCGAATTTTAAAGGCATGGCACAGTATGTAAAACATAAAATGGTTTTCAATGTTTTAAAATGTCCAACTATGATCTTTGGCAAAGTGTCCATTGATTAAACACTTGCCTCCCCCATAGTTGGTCTAGTTTTTTTTTTGATATTTTGATACTTTTAATGGTTCAACAATGTGCCACAAGCACAAGTGAGCCAAATGTATCACCCTAATGGATCAAGCACCTTTTTTTAAAGCTAATGTGTCCAAGTTCATTCTATACATCCACAAAACACATTCCAAGCCCTCTTCTTAAGGATGTAAACTCCGATTCGGGAAGAGGCTTGGTAAAGATGTTGGCTAGGTTCGACTTTGATTCAACATAGTGTAATTCTATGTCTCCCCTTGCCACATGGTCTCTAATAAAGTGATGTTTCACTTCAATGTGTTTTGTTATAGAATGGTGAACCGGATTTTTAGTTAGGTTGATCGTGCTTACATTATCACACAAGACTTTGACCTTGGTGTAATGTAGCTCATAGTCCTCTAAGGTATGCATGATCCAAAGAAGTTGGGAAACACATCCACCCATTGCCACATATTCTGCTTCCATTGTTGATAGGGCAACGCATGGTTGTTTCCTACTACTCTAACTAACTAAAGAAGACCCAAGGAATTGACACCCTCCACTTGTACTCTTCCTATCTAACTTGCAACCCGCATTGTCCGAGTCGGTGTATCCAATTAGGTCAATATTTGGGGTTCTAGGATACCAAAGTCCGACATTTAGGGTTCGTTTCACATACCTTAGGATCCTTTTGACTACAATCAAATGGGACTCTTTGGCACAAGATTGGTACCTTGCACACATACCTACCACAAAAAGTATGTCGGGTCTACTAGTGGTTAGGTATAGGAGGCTATCAATCATGCTCCTATATTGTTTAGAGTCAACCATTTTGCCTTCAAGGTCACTATCCATTTTCACATTAGTTCCCATGGGTGTAGATGCTTCCTTAGCATGTTCTAAACCAAATTTCTTTAGCATCTCTTTAGCATATTTGGTTTGAAATACATGTGTACCTTCATTAGTTTGCTTAACTTGAAGGCCTAAGAAAAAGGTTAACTCTCCTACAAGACTCATCTCAAATTCATCTTCCATACACTTGATGAATTCTTGTAGGAAGTCATTATTTGTTGACCCAAAAATGATATCGTCTACATAGACTTGGGAAACAAATATGTCTTTATCCTTAGATTTTAGGAACAATGTAGGGTCAATTGTTCCTCTCCTAAACCCCTTAGACACTAAAAATGAAGAAAGCCTTTCATACCAAGCCCGGGGAGCATGTTTCAATCCATACAAGGCTTTCCTTAATTTGAATACGTGTCTCGGATAGTTGGGATCCTCAAATCCGGGGGGTTGTTCTACATAAACCTCTTCCTTAATGATCCCATTAAGGAATGCCGACTTCACATCCATTTGGTGGAGTGTAAACCCCATGTGAGCGGCATAGGCTAGTAGAATTCTAATTGATTCTAACCTAGCTACGGGGGCGTAGGTCTCATCATAATCTAATCCCTCAACTTGGTTAAACCCCCTAGCTACCAATCTAGCCTTGTTCCTAGTGATTTTATCTTGGTCATCTAATTTGTTCCTAAAGACCCATCTCGTGGTTACAATGGTACAACCAGTGGGCCTAGGAACTAACTCCCAAACTTCACTCCTCTCAAATTGGTTTAGCTCTTCTTGCATGGCCAACACCCAATCGGTATCTCCCAATGCTTCATCAATGGTCTTGGGTTCTAATTGGGAGATTAAAGCTATTTGACTAGTTTGGTTCCTAAAGTAGGACCTAGTCCTTACTCCTTGAGTGACATCACCCACTATTTGGTCAATAAGATGATCATGATGATGTCTCAAGGGTCTAGAGGTTGTAGGTTCATTTGCTCCTTCTTCCTCATCCTCTAGGGTAATTCTTACTCCCCCTTGATCATTGCCCTCCAAATGTAGGTCTTGGGTTCTTTGGGCAAGGGGTTGGACTTCTTCTATATCATTATCAATGGAAGCCTTTCTAGGGTAAGTACTAGTGATTTCATCAAATTTGACATTTGAGGACTCCTCAATCACTTTTGTCCTCTTGTTGTACACTCTATAACCCCTACTAGACAATGAATACCCTACTAAGATTCCTTCATCGGCTTTTGACTCAAATTTTCTTAGGTCGTCTTTGGTGTTTAAGATGTAAACTTTACATCCAAAGACCCTAAAATAGTGGACTTGGGGTACCCTTCCATTCTAAAGTTCAAAGGGTGTTTTTCCTAAAAGCCTATGCATCAACACCCGGTTTTGGATATAGCAAGCGGTGTTAACCGCTTCGGCACAAAAGTAGCTAGGAAGAGAGTATGCATTGAGCATAGTCCTAGCAACTTCTTGTAGGGCTCGATTTTTTCTCTCAACTACCCCATTTTGTTGAGGAGTCTTAGGGCATGAAAACTCTTGCTTGTACCCATTTTCAACACAAAATTGTGTGAAACTAGTGTTTTGGAACTCCCCACCATGGTCACTCCTAATTTGGTTTATTTTGATGTTCTTTTCGTTTTCTACCCTTTTACTAAATCCTATAAATATATCTAGGTTATCATCCTTATGTTTCAAGAAATAGACTCAAGTAAACCTAGAAAAGTCATCTACTATCACTAAGTAATACTTACTCCCTACAAGTGATGGAGTACTATGGCAATCAAACAAGTCTATATGTAAAAGTTCTAAAGGCAAGGAAGTGGTAATTAAAGTTTTACCTTTGTGTGATGCTTTGGATTGCCTACCCTCTTGGCATGCATCACACAACTTGTTCTTTTCGTACTTGATCATTGGGAGCCCCTTCACCAATTCTTCCTTGGCCACTCTTGCAATGCTCCTCATGTTGACGTGTCCAAGTCTCCGGTGCCATAACCACCCTTCTTCTTCTTTGGACATGAGACACTTAACAACATTGTTAGTAGCATAAGATAGATCAAGATAATACAAGTTTGCCTCTCTAAACCCTTCTAATATGATAGTGTTTGATTCACTTTGTCTTATTGCACATTTCTTAGCATGAAATTCTACTCTAAAACCGACATCACATAATTGACTTACACTTAATAAATTAAACTTCATATCCTTAATTAAAAGTACCTTATGAATTGAAATAGTGGGAGATACCTCAATTGTGCCCCTACCAATGATCCTTAACTTTCCACTGTTCCCAAAGGAGACCGTCCCTTCTCTTAGGTAGCTAATAGTGGTGAACTTGCTCACATCCCCGGTCATGTGTCTCTTGCATCCACTATCTACTATCCACAAGGTTGGGGCCTCCTTCACCTTTACCTAGACAACATGGAAAACATACTCTTTTGGTACCCATATCTTAGATCCGTAAGCATCATTTAAAAATTTCTTAGGTACCCATGCCTTCTTTGTGGTTCCCCTAGCCTCTAATCTCCTAGATACACCAATCCTACCAGTAAGTGAAACAAAGGCTATCTCCTTGGTCTTAGGCCTATAACTCAGTCCTGCCTTGTTATATATCGCCCTTTGGCTGTTAATGATCATATCAAGGTTACTTGATCCTACTTGAGATTTCCTAAGGGCCTTTGTGAGGTCATCTACTTGTTTCCTTAACTCCTTATTTTCAATTTCAATATGTGAAACATGTGAAGAGGTAGTGCTAGCATGCAAATCCTTAAGTTTAATAGCCTCTACTCTAAGAATGGCAATTTGTTCCTTAAGATCCTTAATTTTACTTCTAGCCTTAGCTAAGTCCATGTTAGTACTAGAAATAATTTTCACTAAGGTAGAGGAGGGTAAGTGGTATACCTCACTTACCAAAGCTTCTGACTCTGATGATGATGAGGTGGAGGAGCTCTCATCTTCACTGCTTGAGCTTCGTTCATCGTCTGAAGAGTCGGAAACATCTTGTGCCATAAGAGCGAAGTGGGAGACTTGCTCTTCTTCTTCCTCTGAGGATGAGGGATCGTCCCAAGTCGCCTTGAGGTTCGTGACACTCTTCTCCTTTCCCTTTGATTTCTTCTTGTCATTCTTCTTCTTCTCTTCCTTCTTGTCCTCCCTCTTCTTCAACTGGGGACACTCGTTCTTCATATGTTCCTCTTGATGACAGTTGTAGCAGATTATCTCCTTGGCCTTACCCTTACCTTTGGCCCCTTTCCTAGCATATAATTTGTTAGAAAAACTTTTAAATGCTTTATGAAATTTCCTTACCATAAAGGCCTCTTGGTCACTGTCCATAGAGGCACTTGACTCCTCTGAGTCCGAGGATGATGAGTAGATCACCTTCTTCTTCTCCTTTCTCCTCTTCTTCTCCTTTTCTGCAACAAAAGCAATACCTTTCTCTTTTGCCGAAATGTTAGCTTGCTCGTGTAGTTCAAATTCACAAAATAGATCGTCTAAATTAACTAAAGATATGTCCCTCGATACCTTGTAAGCATCAACCATGGATGCCCACAGGGTGGTTCTCGGGAAGGCTTGTAAGACATACCTGACAATGTCCCGGTTTTCAATTTTCTCTCCAATTACATGGAGCTCGTTGATCACTTCCTTTACACTTCCATGCAGCTGACTGACGGTCTCGTTGCTCTTCATGGAGAGGGATTGTAGTTGAGCCACCAACAAGTCCTTCTTGGCTCTTCTGGACTCGTTCCTCGTTCAGTTCTACCAACTTGTCCCATAGCTCTTTGGCTCTCTTGAATGGCCACACCTTGTTCAGTTGCTCCTTCGAGAGCTCGCACTGCAGTGTGGTGGTGGCATTGGCATTTGACTGAGCCCTTTCATCACTTCTTTAGACCATGTTCTCATAGGTGTAGGATCTCCTCTTTCATCGACGGGCGCCTCGAAGCCATCTGCAACACCTATCCAAGTTTCTATGTCATTCATAAGATAGTACTGCATTATACCTTACCAGTACGCGAAGTCGTTGCCGTCGAAATATGATGGTCGTGCGGTGGAGTATCCCTCTTGAAACACCATTACAAATGTTCTGGTTGATTGTTAGATCTTCCAAAATGCACCGGCTCTGATACCAACTGAAGGATCGATGTGGGTGTGCAGAGGGGGGGGGGGGTGAATGCACTTTCTTTTGATCGTTTGATCTTTGGTGTCCACCCAGATGGGTGACTGACTAGCCCAAATATACTAATTAATTTTTGTCACGAAATGTATGGGCTCATCAAATTTAAATATCAATGAATAACTGGAAACCCTTTTTGCAATCAAAATAGAAAAGCGTAGTATAGGGGCCACAGGTCGTATTTTTCTCAGGGCTAGTTGACGTTGTTTGATTCGCACTTGTATTTAGGTGTCGTTCGTGAAATTCGGGTTTCAAATAGATATTCGGGTTTTTTGGGTTGCAAATCAAGAATGAAATCACAATGAGAATAAGGAGCTCAACTAAATAAGGCAAACAAAATAAATGCCACTAAGGAACTCAACTAATGGAACTTAATGAACCCATGTAACTCATCCCAAGTTGTTAATCAGATCTGACCGCACATCCAAATCAGATGCAAGCTATCTAAAAGAAAATCCAATTCAAAACAAATGCCAAAATCCTGCTTGATACAAACTGTAGGCTAGTAAACCAAAACAACTTATGTGCCAAAACCCTGACTGTATGCAGAAATTTTTACTAATCCGTTCAGAGTTATTAACTGCAGAAACAAATACAGAATTGCTGAACAAACCGATCACAGAACAATCTGTCAAGTTCACAATTTAATGGTCAAGGAAAATTTAGCAAACACTGTTTTCTGGATATACAGTTTCAGAACTAATGGCTGGATGCGCATGGAAAGAACGCTGGATTTCAGAGACAGCACATATGGAATCACCACTATTAAGGAGCTGAGACTGGTATGCAGGAATGAAATTCCTGATTCAGAAACAAACTGAGTTGCAGGTATGAACAAAAAGGGAGACTGTAGGAATTTAACACAAGCAAAGTTGAACTGCAAATCAGCTGCAATGCTTAGAAACGATCAAAGGAAGTCATGGATAAAGATCTGCTAAACACAAGCTGCTCAACTAATTTTTGCCCTATTGCAGAAATGCCAAAATGAATTGGATATCGAAATGCAGGGAAAGACAATGCAGAAATAAACTGGGTTGCAATATGAACTTTGGCATGCAAGAAAAACAGATTGATACGCAACATGTTAATCAGAAATTCAGAAATGGAAGTTGGCACGCAACAGGGCTTTGATACGCAGAAAATAAAGCATGAAACAAGTTAAAATGAATTGTAACTACTCATTAACAAGTAACTAAACTAATTAGACTGAAGAATTAAAACAACTACAGCAGGAACACATCCAAAAGCTACTTAACTAATCTGAAAATTTCAGAAACTGAAATCGATTGAATCTGATACGCAGATGCCGAAACCGATACGCAAATGCCGAAACTGTAAAACTAAGTGAAACTAAATTGCTTGTTTACTAAACATACTCCTAAACTACTTAACTTGAAGAATTACAGCTAGATTACAGCTGAAACCAATTAAGAAACGAAATCTGATGTGCTGATACGAACTGCAAAAACAGAACAGTGCAGATAATAAGATTACAGCTACGAAAACAAAAATTAAACGAGTTAAACTACTCCTCAATCTTCCACGAGCTCAAAATCTTCTTGGTCGTCAAGCAAGAGCTGGCTTCGAACCCCTAGGCACAGCAAATCGATTGGAGAACAGCTCAGTTGGTCGAATCTACTCAAACTGCACAGTTGGGGAAATTTCCAATCCGAAAGCTTCAATCTCAGTTGTTGAGCTGCGATGGTGATTTGGATGAGAACTGAGCTCACTTGAGAACCCCTACAAGTGGCTCAGGTGGTCGGAAGTGGGTTGTAGCTGAGATTTACGCTCCCGGACCACAAAGCTGTCGAAACCCTCAAACAAGCTCTATCCGGCGCGAGTTCAAGCTGAATTCTCCAGCAAAACTGACCTCCAAGGATCCAGAAGATGATCTTGATGAAGAATTGAGGGGTCGCGCCCCTTGAATTGAAGGAACAAGCTAAAACAGTGAAGAGAAAATGAAGAAGACGCAGAAGACGGCGGAGACGCGACGCTGAACAGCTGCTGTGAACATTTGATTAAATAGGAACAAATGGACGGCTCAGATTGATCGGAGGAGATCCAACGGTAGATCTTGCTCTGATTGGAGCCAAACTTTTATGATGATGATCTGGGGTCAGGATCTGCCTTGTGGTAGCTCGGATCCTCTAGATGTGCAACGGATGGTCCAGATCAACTCTATCTGTGATTGGACGCTCTAGAGCCCTCCTTGCTTGATCCAACGGTTGATCTAGCTCTGATTGGGATGAAACCTTCAGATCTTGATCATAGAGCTTGATCAACCCTAACCCTAGCTCGGATTGCTTCAGATCGTCCCGGATGGCTCAGATCTAACCGCTCTTGAATCGGACGGCCCGGATTAATCATAGACTTGATAATTCGATCCGGCTCACATCCGACTCAGGTTTGACCCAGTATGCCCTAGGTCCAGGATCCTTTCATGCCTACAAAAATATATCAGAAAATTAGTGGCCAAATAATCCAAAAATATGTAATTTTGCAATTAAGTCCAAAATAATAGGAAATCCTAAAACCTAGGGTAAAATCACAATTAAACAATAAAAACATAGGTCAAACATGGATTTTAACAATTAAAATAATCAACAAAATGGTGCTTATCAACTCCCCCACACTTATCCTTGAGCGTCTCGCGAAACAACTAAATATGTATCCCTTAGGCTTTCTTAAGCATAATTAGAAACAAATGAAAAGAAATTACCTAGGGTTGTCAATTCTCATAAATCTAAGCTCTATGGATTAGTATCTTGTCCTTAAATCAACAACTTGGCCTTTTCATCTATCATGAGTCATTGAGATGAATTTAAATCACTAAGCCTTTCAAGGAAAATTTTGGTGGCTCTCTCCTTAAGTTCTAACTTGATGCTGGAAGTGGAGCTCACTCTCACACACATGCTTCTTGCACTACCATAGGCTTGCTTATTATCTAATCTCTACCATTAATCATGAATAGGATCAACATCTACAAAAATAAATGGAAACATGAAAAAAAAAATGGTGAGAAATGAAATAAAGACTAAGAAAATAGAAAATTTTGATGGAGTGGAGGACTTGGTTGTTTAAAAATGTTTCCAATGTGCTTTGCCCCTCTTATCAGTCCTCTAGTGATATCCAAAAGTGTGGTGAAGTAAATCTTGAGTAATTCCTTTGATTTGGATGAAAAATAACTCCATTTGATCTCAATGTGCCAAGTTTCAATTTTTGTGCCAACCTTGCTTCTTTCTTCTCTTTTCTGATTTTTTTTCCTCTTTCTTTCTTTTCTCTACTGAAATCAGAATGTATTGGAATAGATCTTCAATTCGGATGAGCTTCCGTGAGCTTCAATGATTCCGTGGTGCCAAGTCAAATGGTGTGCCAACTTGTTTTCTCCTTCTCTTTTCTTATTTTCTCAAACTGTTTTCCTTTTTTTTTTCTTTTTTTTTTCTTCTGAATCCTGTTTGTGTTGGCAGCTAGGTCTTGTTTATTTGGATAGCTCCATGGCATTACTTGTAGTCCTTGCAATTCTCTGACGTTTTGCAGCAGTTAGCATCAACTTAACTGCATTTTCGGTTTTGATCCCAAGCTGTTTTCTGATTTCAACTTCACTGATTTTTCCTTTCTTCCTCTGTTCCGATTCTGAAATTCAATCTTGTTCTGATCAGCTGTGTCAATTCAGCACTGCTTTACTAATTTCCAAACCCAAATTCAGCTTCCATTTGATACTAATCTATGCCAAAGCTCAACCACAATCCTAGCACTTCCAATCTGATTTTTTTCTTGTTGTTGTTTTTTTTTTCTTCTTCAGCTGCAGTCTCAGCTTGTCTGTCCTGCTCTTGCTGCATTTCAGCACTCGGCAGATTCTTGCACTAGTTTAACTTCAGAACAGTTCAGCTGCAATCAGCTTCTCTCAAAGTGTATAACTGAAATTCTGCCACCTTTAGACCTTGGCACAGATTTTCTGCTTAAATTCATGATCTGCCCCTGCTGCAGTTCCAAAATTTTTTTCTTTGGTTCAGCTGGATTCAACTTGGCACTAAATTCTGAATTCAAGTTAACACAGCTGCTCTTCTTTTGGCCGAAACATGCTCCTCATCAATTTTTCTTTTTTTTTCATTTTTGGTACAGATTTTTCTTTGTAATGGCACAGAAAATTTTTTTTTTTTTTCTTTGTTGGTGTGCCATTTTTCAAGGTATGATAGAATCTAGATGCTCCACTTGCTTCCATCCTCTTGCTAATTTTTGGAATTCAAATTCACTCACTTAGCACCTTTTGGCTTCAACTTGGCAAAATTTTTTTTTCGAAATAAAGTGCCTCTTTGATACCAAATCTTTCCAAAAAACTAGTCACTCCCCCACACTTAAATCTTTGTCCGTCTCGGGCAAAATAACATCAAGAAACATTCCAAACAACAAGTCCAATGAAAAGTGAGGGTAAGAGTAAGAAATAAGTAAAGAAAAATGGAATGAACATGATTTTTGGCAAAATTGATATGGAAAGGAAAACAAATGGATTAGCCTCTATAGATGTGATCCAATCATTCAAATATGATTTTGAAAGAACCTAAGCAAGTTCTAGAGTTTAATAACATGTGTGTATCACAAAAGTAAGGCTAATTCTCACTAGGTCAAAATAATTCATCCCAAGTCCTCAATTAAGAATTTAAAACCAAGTAGTACTCAAGCATCCAAGATTTCATCCATTAGCTCAAACCCTAAGTTTTAACAACCAAATTTAATTTATTTTCAAAAGACTCTAAAATGCTATGGAGATAACCTAGAGGGATACTTTTATTTCTACTCATGCAAGAAAAAGTGACAAAAGAAATAACATGCATTTATTTACAAGGACTCAGTTCAAAGGAAAATTCTAATTCTAGGAAGCATGAAAATGAAAATGAAATAAAAGAAAATACAAGAAAAATCAAACTCCCTTTTATTCTGGTGGACGGAGTCGATCCAAAAGTAGCCTCCATCGTGGTAGTGGAGGTAAATGGGTGGCTGAGAGATCTAGGACTCCCCCACACTTGAACTTCACAAAAAATTTCTCTGGTGGCCTCAGGCGATTTAGGTTCAGAATCCATGTCAGAGGTGGAGTGCTTTGAATTAGAGTAAAATCATCTCCTCCTTCTTTCTGCCTTTCAGAAGTCTTTCCAGGAGGCTGAAGTCTGTTCAGTTGGAGTACCCACTCCTGAAGTCTTCTGGACCCTGCAAAACAGTGTAATACCTCTCTCAAGCGTTCAGGGTCAGAAAGAAATGATATAAGCTCAATTTCTGCATGAAATAAATCCAAATCTGCATCATGTCCAATTAAATCAATTTGTGGTGCCTCAATAAAATTTTCAAAATCATTTTCTACAAAATTTGCATCCAGAAGCTCATCACAAATAAAGAAATCAATTTCTGGCTCATCAATAGAAATTTCACAATTATTTCCTATCAAAGATGTATCAAGCAATGTATCACAGCCAATCAAATCAATATCAGGTATCTCCAAAAGTTTTTCACATTCATTTTCAGCATATGACATAGCAAGAGATTCATCAAAATAAATAACATCAAATTCAGGCACTTCTAAAAAAATTTCACTATCCATATTCACAAAAGATGTATTAAGTGATTCATCATAAAAAACTACATCAATTATGGGTGCCTCTAAAATTATTTCACTATCCATAGCAAGAGATGTATCAAGTAATGCAGTACGATCAATAAAATCAATGTTTGGTACCTCTATTGGATTTTCACAAACAATCTCTACACAAGGTATATCAATAAAATCATCAGAGTCAATAGAATCATCCCTAGGTACCTCACTGTATTTTTCTGAACAAAGAGGAGAAATACTTACCTGAGCGTGCTGGATAATACCTGGAGGTTCTATAATAGTAGATGTATTTGTGGTCTCCTCCTGGTCAAGTTCAAGCTCCTCTTCAGCCTCAGGCTCTGGTGGACAATCAACTGGTGATCCTTGGGTGCTTGCTTCCACCAAGCAAGTCCCTACACTTTCTGGTTCATTCTCTAAATCTTGTGGTGGTCCCTGGGGCTTAGTGCAGTCCCCTACACCTATGGAATCATCTCCTCTGCATGCTTCTCCTGTAATATCTGCAACAACAGTGTCAGAAAAATTAGGACCATCAATAATGCTATCATCAGAAAATAAAAGTCTAGAATGGTCCTGTGGAGCTTCAACTTCTTCTTCTGGAGCTGAAAAATTGGGAATTGGATTTTGAGTAGGAGTCTCCGGAGGAATGCATGCTCTAGGTGCCCAGACTTTAATGTATTCTTCTTCTTCTTCTTCTAAAATTGCAAGATCCATTAAAGAAAGATTTGGCCTTGCACTAGGGTCACCTTGAACTTGTATCTGATTCATTTGACTAGAAATTTGTCCAACGCCTCTTTCTATGTCTTGAAGCCTTTGCTGCTGTTGATGATATTGTACAACTAGTTGATAAATCTCCTCAATTCTTTGTTGTTGTGCCTCATTCTCATTAAGATTCTGAAAGCCTTCTTGGTTAGCATAGCTCCTTGACTGATTTTGAAAGGATGAAGTAGGCTGAAAATTTTGAGCTTGCTGATTGGGTTGAACACATGGCTGTTGAGGCTGATTAAAGGGCTGATATTCTTGGCAGCTATCAGAGGTTATGGAGAGCAGATATTCTTGGAAACTTTGCTGGGAGATGCAGCCTTGAAAGTTTTGATTTTGAGCTGGAAAATTAGGTGGCGAAGGCTGAAAATTCTGCCCTTGAAACCCTTGATTGTAGGGCTGTAAAAACTGGTTCAAGGGCTGTGTAGGCTGAAAATTTTGTTGGTTTTGCGCTGGAAAAATTGGGAATGATTGAAAACCTTGCTGCCCTTGATTGTATTGCTGGAATTGAGGTTCAAAATGCTGAAATGGTTGCTGAAAATTGGGCTGAAATTGCTGAAAACTGGGCTGAAAATTCTGGAAGATTGGCTGCCCGTTCTGAAAATTCTGGAAATTCTGGAAATTGCTGGAATTCGGCTGAAATTGTTGGAATTGTTGTGGTTGCTCGAATTGTTGCAATGGTGGCTGAGAAAACTGATTTGGTTGCTCAAAAACTGAAAATTGGGGCTGCCCATTCTGAATTTGTTGGAAATTTGAGTAGGGCTGTTGGAAATCTTGCTGTGATGACGGCTGAAAGAACTGATTGGTTTGCTGAAAATTTTGGTTGCAAGGTTGTTGAAATTGGTTGAAAGGCTGAAACTCTGATGACCACATTTTGATCTTGCAGCCTGTCACCAAACAAACAAGGAAAATGGCAGCAACCGTATATGAAAGATAAAGCAAAATGAAATAGAACCCAATGATATGTCCAAAAGTATACAAGCAAAAATCAAACAAATCAACTAGTTGCTTCCCCGGCAACGGCGCCAAAAATTTGAT
This sequence comes from Boesenbergia rotunda, assembly GCA_024364735.1. NCBI lineage: Eukaryota > Viridiplantae > Streptophyta > Magnoliopsida > Zingiberales > Zingiberaceae > Boesenbergia > Boesenbergia rotunda. The sequence goes on from JAGFNQ010001554.1 coordinate 44,873, forward strand.
AGGCCCAAATTTACTAATTAATTTTTGTCACGAAATGTATGGGCTCATCAAATTTAAATATCAATGAATAACTGGAAACCCTTTTTGCAATCAAAATAGAAAAGCGTAGTATAGGGGCCACAGGTCGTATTTTTCTCAGGGCTAGTTGACGTTGTTTGATTCGCACTTGTATTTAGGTGTCGTTCGTGAAATTCGGGTTTCAAATAGATATTCGGGTTTTTTGGGTTGCAAATCAAGAATGAAATCACAATGAGAATAAGGAGCTCAACTAAATAAGGCAAACAAAATAAATGCCACTAAGGAACTCAACTAATGGAACTTAATGAACCCATGTAACTCATCCCAAGTTGTTAATCAGATCTGACCGCACATCCAAATCAGATGCAAGCTATCTAAAAGAAAATCCAATTCAAAACAAATGCCAAAATCCTGCTTGATACAAACTGTAGGCTAGTAAACCAAAACAACTTATGTGCCAAAACCCTGACTGTATGCAGAAATTTTTACTAATCCGTTCAGAGTTATTAACTGCAGAAACAAATACAGAATTGCTGAACAAACCGATCACAGAACAATCTGTCAAGTTCACAATTTAATGGTCAAGGAAAATTTAGCAAACACTGTTTTCTGGATATACAGTTTCAGAACTAATGGCTGGATGCGCATGGAAAGAACGCTGGATTTCAGAGACAGCACATATGGAATCACCACTATTAAGGAGCTGAGACTGGTATGCAGGAATGAAATTCCTGATTCAGAAACAAACTGAGTTGCAGGTATGAACAAAAAGGGAGACTGCAGGAATTTAACACAAGCAAAGTTGAACTGCAAATCAGCTGCAATGCTTAGAAACGATCAAAGGAAGTCATGGATAAAGATCTGCTAAACACAAGCTGCTCAACTAATTTTTGCCCTATTGCAGAAATGCCAAAATGAATTGGATATCGAAATGCAGGGAAAGACAATGCAGAAATAAACTGGGTTGCAATATGAACTTTGGCATGCAAGAAAAACAGATTGATACGCAACATGTTAATCAGAAATTCAGAAATGGAAGTTGGCACGCAACAGGGCTTTGATACGCAGAAAATAAAGCATGAAACAAGTTAAAATGAATTGTAACTACTCATTAACAAGTAACTAAACTAATTAGACTGAAGAATTAAAACAACTACAGCAGGAACACATCCAAAAGCTACTTAACTAATCTGAAAATTTCAGAAACTGAAATCGATTGAATCTGATACGCAGATGCCGAAACCGATACGCAAATGCCGAAACTGTAAAACTAAGTGAAACTAAATTGCTTGTTTACTAAACATACTCCTAAACTACTTAACTTGAAGAATTACAGCTAGATTACAGCTGAAACCAATTAAGAAACGAAATCTGATGTGCTGATACGAACTGCAAAAACAGAACAGTGCAGATAATAAGATTACAGCTACGAAAACACAAATTAAACGAGTTAAACTACTCCTCAATCTTCCACGAGCTCAAAATCTTCTTGGTCGTCAAGCAAGAGCTGGCTTCGAACCCCTAGGCACAGCAAATCGATTGGAGAACAGCTCAGTTGGTCGAATCTACTCAAACTGCACAGTTGGGGAAATTTCCAATCCGAAAGCTTCAATCTCAGTTGTTGAGCTGCGATGGTGATTTGGATGAGAACTGAGCTCACTTGAGAACCCCTACAAGTGGCTCAGGTGGTCGGAAGTGGGTTGTAGCTGAGATTTACGCTCCCGGACCACAAAGCTGTCGAAACCCTCAAACAAGCTCTATCCGGCGCGAGTTCAAGCTGAATTCTCCAGCAAAACTGACCTCCAAGGATCCAGAAGATGATCTTGATGAAGAATTGAGGGGTCGCGCCCCTTGAATTGAAGGAACAAGCTAAAACAGTGAAGAGAAAATGAAGAAGACGCAGAAGACGGCGGAGACGCGACGCTGAACAGCTGCTGTGAACATTTGATTAAATAGGAACAAATGGACGGCTCAGATTGATCGGAGGAGATCCAACGGTAGATCTTGCTCTGATTGGAGCCAAACTTTTATGATGATGATCTGGGGTCAGGATCTGCCTTGTGGTAGCTCGGATCCTCTAGATGTGCAACGGATGGTCCAGATCAACTCTATCTGTGATTGGACGCTCTAGAGCCCTCCTTGCTTGATCCAACGGTTGATCTAGCTCTGATTGGGATGAAACCTTCAGATCTTGATCATAGAGCTTGATCAACCCTAACCCTAGCTCGGATTGCTTCAGATCGTCCCGGATGGCTCAGATCTAACCGCTCTTGAATCGGACGGCCCGGATTAATCATAGACTTGATAATTCGATCCGGCTCACATCCGACTCAGGTTTGACCCAGTATGCCCTAGGTCCAGGATCCTTTCATGCCTACAAAAATATATCAAAAAATTAGTGGCCAAATAATCCAAAAATATGTAATTTTGCAATTAAGTCCAAAATAATAGGAAATCCTAAAACCTAGGGTAAAATCACAATTAAACAATAAAAACATAGGTCAAACATGGATTTTAACAATTAAAATAATCAACAAAATGGTGCTTATCAGTGACTAATCCAAGGATCCACGCTGCGAGCACCACTTTTCACTATCGAAAAGTCTCCTTGAGGTGGAGAAACCTTTACATCAAAAGCTTCCTCTTTACAGGTGTAGAAAAATGATGGAGGAAGCAAAAAATCACTCTACAATTTGGCAGCACTTCGTTACTGTACGGAACTGTACAGACACGTGTAACGAGGCCTCATTTTATAGGTGAAAAGGACAGATTCGCAGTCTGTCCAGACTCGCACCAGTCGACTGCCATTAGGGCAGTCGACTAGCCCAGCAGTAAATGCTGGCCATCGGCTAGCAAACAGCTAGCCAACGACTAGTTTTGGTGTATACCAGTCGACTTCCCCTGGGCCAGTCGACTGGTCCAAAGCTGCGAACTCTCTGTGGGTTTTGGCAGTCGACTGCCTTCGGGCCAGTCGACTGCCCTGCCTCCCAGCTCAGCTCCAGCCACTTCAAACATTCTCCTTCGCGTGTGCCTTCAGGTCTGCTCCCTTGGCTCGCCCCTTGAAGTCCTCTTCCTCTGGCTATCGTCCCTCGGATGCGCACTCAATCCTTCCCTTGGCTTGCCTCCATGCCACCCTTCACGTGTGCCCTTTGAAGTCCACTTCCCGGCTTGCCCTTGGAGCTCTCCTCCCTCGGCTTTCGTCCCTCGGATAGGTCCACCAAGTGTGATTCTTCAAGTCCTGCAAACTCAATCACACAAATCAAATACAACATAACACTCTAACTTTAAACCTATTCGCCCACTCATCAAAACCATGATCTTCCAATCATTCAAGGGTTGATTGCCTCAACAATATTATCATCCCACCTCCACCTAATACGAGGTTGTTCAAGTTTCAATCTAGTCAGGTCCTTATTAACCATTTCTAGTCCTAACAATAGAAAAAACAATTAAGTAAAATCACAATGAGGGGATATTTCTGGATTTTCTAAGTTATCACGATTATTAATTTATTTTTCTAGTAATCAATTTTAATTTTCAAAGTCTCATTTTCTTGTCTTAATTTTCTGAACTTTGAATTTATTAATATCCATGATTTAACTACATTACTGAGGCATGTATCCATATCTAACTTTGACCAAGAGTGATTAAGTAAACTATCATCATTCATTGTAAAGAGTGGAAAATGAAAGTTACCCATCTTGGTAGGTTGCCCTAGATCTTTGGCTCTTCTATTTGTGCATTCATCTTTGCAATGCCCAAACTCCTGGCACTTGAAGCATTGGATGTGACTCTTGTCCTTTCGTGCTCTTGGAACTAGTTCATTTGTCGCCGTTGGCGGTGTCGTTCGTATCTTACGAGTAGGACACTTACTTTTGTAGTGCCCTCTCTCCCTACATGTGTAACAAATTATTTGATTTTTAAAATTTGAATTTGTAATTTTACCTTTTGATTCCTAGTTAGGAATCCCTCTTGATTCTTGCCGTCTCAGATCTAGACTCATCTTCTAACTCTGGTTTGGATTCGACATTGAAATCGGATTCAGAATCACTCTCGTCTACTTGTGTTTGCACTAAGAGTGCAAGATAGCTTACTTGATCTTCTTCTTCTTCGTTCAATTCCTCCAATGATTCGGACATTGCATCTTCTAAGAGGTCAATATTGGAGCTCTCTTCGTGTAGATTGATGAGCTTCTCCCACATCTCTTTGGCACAGTTGAAGGATCCGACCCGCTTTAATTTTTCTTTGGTCAGGCCTCATTGTAAGATTACTATTGCCTTAGCATCAGTCTCAATCTTCCTCAGAGTTGGTTCGTATAATTTGTCCCAGGCGATTGATAGTCCATCATCTGTAGGGAAGGAGAACCCCATTTGAATGATCATCCATATGGTCCATATAGGCCTTCAGATGGAATTCCATTTGACTTCTCCAAATATTGAAGTTCTCGCCGGAGAATAGTGGTGGACGAACGCTATTCCACTCTTGGTTGGCCATTTAGTTTAAACCTCGTACACAAAAAAAAATAACAAGAATGTACCAAGACTTGGTCTTGGATTAGTAGTGCGAAAGAGAAAAAGAAAAGACAAGCTCAAAATGTGTTGCACGAATTTTGAGGTAAAACAAAAAAATTTATGACAAATTTTTTGAAAATGTTGGATTTATCAATTCCAATTAATGGTGAAAAAAATTCAATGTTGAAAAAAAAATTGATCGAATTAAGGTAGCACGAATTTCGAGAAAAAATATTTTAAAAAATTATGTCAAATTTTTAAAAATTGATTGTTATATTGATTCTGACTTACGGTGAAAAAAATAAGAATTTAAAATTGAAAAAGGCGTAAGAATATTTTAAACTCACACACAAATATTATTTATTTGAAATAAAATGCGACAAATCCGAAAAAACACTCAACTGGTGGTTGCACCCAGTTTGAGTCAGTTCACTCTAATACCACCTGTTGGATCAGAGTAAATTGATAGAGGGGGGGGTGAATATCGATCTTAAAATTTTTCGGAAAAGTAGAGTGCTTACGCAGTGGAAAACAAGAAAACAATCGCTAACACAAGTTCTTTTTACTTGGTTTGGAGTCGCGGTCGGCTCCTACTCCAAGGCCCACGGTCCTTGACCGTTTACGTTGGGCAATTCTATATTCGTAAAGATCTTTTACAGGTTCGAGTACAAATATAGAATTGAAATTGAAAGTACAACACTTTTCGTAATTTAAATGTTACCGACGCCCGAGGTGGCTGGAAGTTTGGAGCAGTGGGTCGTCGTCGGCGCTTGAATCGCGAGGTCGGAGCTTGTCGGAGCGTAGTGCTTGAACGAAAGTGTTGAGAGCGATGTGAGCGAGATCTACTGAAGCCTTGGGGGTGAACCCCCTTTTATAGTCGACTCCTGGGCGCCTGTATTGAAGGGGACGCCAGACACATGGCCTCTCTTCCGCGAACTCTAATTTTCAGGCTCGGTCAGCGCTTATCCCCTTCAATGAGGCGCCTGAGCTTTCTGGGGCGCTTGTATGGACACAGGCGCCTAGCTTGACTTGGTCATGAGGCCTCGTGGCAGTTTGCTTCAATGGCTTTGAAATAGCGTTGCACTGGTGCGCCTGTATCAATACAGGCGCCTAGCCCAGTTAGCCACCTCATTCCATTTAGGCGCTTGAGCTGCAGAAACATCGTCCCTTCGTTTCCTGCAACCAAGGTTAGTTCCAAAAAACAAGAAGCAAATAAAATAATAAGTTTAGACCATAGTTTACAACCTTAGCTGTCTTGGTTCTGACTTTGGGTCTCCCAAATGGAACCTTAGGTCGAACCGACGTCTAATGTTCCCTCTACGAGGAACACGTCCTCACCTACTCCTCTCAGGAGAATTTATCTTTTCTGCCAACCACCTCTTTCGGTTGGACTTTTGCCCGACTTAACTCACCAGGCCTTCGTGCCCAGTCCTCGACCAGGTCTTAGTTCCCAACATCACTCACCAGGTCTTCGGTGCCCAGTCCTCGACCAAGCTTTAGTGCCCAGCTTCACTCACCAGGTCTTCGGTGCCTAGTCCGCGGCCAGGACTTACTACCCAATTCAATGAACCAGGACTTAGTTCCTACTGTACCTAGGACTTTCCTGCACACTCAATTAGCTTGTTAGATCACAAACAAATCTTAACTTCTGAACCCTTTGCCATTATCGAAACACAAGTTTTACTTTGGTGCTTCCGGCACTAACAGGTCTCCTCCTCCCTTGCTCTGTGATCAAACGCGGGCTTAGGGACAAGAAAAAAGCAAGAGAAGAAGAAGAGGTAGTCATCTTCTTCCCTACTACCGCCGGTGCCCTAGGTTAGAGAGGAGAAGAGAGATTAGAGAGAGAGAGAGAGGTAGGGGTTTATATAAATGGGATATATATGATTAATTGGAAAAATTTTCAATTAATTATAGATTGATTCTAAAATTTTATTTGAGAATAATTCCTTAATTAATCAGAGATTAATAACTTAATTAATCCAAGATTAATTCCTTAATTATTTCAAGATTAATTCCTTAATTAATCTGAGATTAATAACTTAATTAATCCCAGATTAATTCCTTAATTAATCGGCCTTGTATCATGACTCCTCTGGGGTTTTATTGGGCTAAGATAGGGATCATGAGGAGGAGTTGGTTCTTGGCTTCTTGGTTCGCTAATGGATCCAAATCCGATCCATTAATGAAGATCCATTCCACTAAAGGATCCCATTGTACTTCCTCACCAACCTCCATATTTTTATATGGGCTCCACCTATTACGAATCATCCATCTCTTCGTGTTTAAGATATCGTATGCTCGATAATTAATTTAATTTACTGATAATTAAATTAATTATCCTCTTGATCCTTGATTAGTACCACTCAACCTTGTCATCATGCCGAACCATAGTCCACTTGCAATATTTGGCATGACGATCTTTTTGAGCTCACTAAGGGGGCATCATCACCCTAACTCACCAGGACACAGATTCTATCAATAATCAATGACACATCATATTATTAATGCTATCTCCCAACATACCGGGCATATCAATCTAACGGAACAGATCTCACCCAATGGTAAATCAAAGATATAATAATTAATAATATATGTCCGTTAATATTTCGGGATTAAGAGATCGTACTCCATAATATTATCCGAGGTCTAATCCAATTTACTAAGTCAGTACAAAAATTGGATGATCTTTCTTTTGGTCTTACTCAATGTACACAAAGTACACTAGTGTAATCCTATGGTTAAGATAAACCATACCTAATTACACTACAACCATCCCGATGGTTTCTCCAACTCCATCTCGGTTGTGAGCCTCTTTCTTATGCTTTGGTAAGGAACCTGATAACATGATCTTCTGTACGACACCACGCACCATGTTATCTACAATGCCAAGCATTATAGGTTTAGTGCACATACTAATACAAACATGCACTGTGTGATTTTCTGATTCTCTTTAAAATGTAGATGTATCCTAACCAAAAGGGAAGGCTTTTAGTATACATCCTAACACACTCCCCCTCTATCGATTCAATCCGATCCCACAAGTGGTATCAGAGCGGGTGGCTCAAACTTGGTGCAACCACCAATTGAGTATTTTTTTTTCCAGATTTTTCAAAATTTAACATTTTTTCTCTCTCGTATTTTTCTTGTTAATCGAGGTTGGTGCAACACCACTCGATTTTTTTTCTTATTAGTATTTTTCCGGCACTGCTAATCCAAGACTTTGTCTTGGGATGAGTTTCTTTTTTTTTGTAAATTTTTCAGTTAAATTAAATGGAAGGGATACAACACCGCCAGACCACCTCTCTTCAGTGGAGAAGATTTCTCCTACTAGAAGAGTAGAAAGGAGGTCCACCTGAAAACTCAGCTGGACATGTGGATTATTATCCAGTCAGGATTGGAAATACCGAAAAATGCACAAGGCGTGGTGCAACACTACACCGAGTGGGATGACCCACTTAAGAAGTAAATCGAGACCGACGCAAAAGCAACCCAAACCTTGCAATGTGGCCTGACAAAAGAGGAACTGAACCGCCCTTCAATAGTGTGAAGGAGCTCTGGAACAAGCTGATTGAGCTACACAAAGGTACATCTGACACCCGAATCGGCAAAATGAATTTGTTGCTCCATAGACTCTATACAATAAAAATGCACGACGGAGAAACTGCAGCTGAACTCCATGCCAAAATCCAGGAGCTGATGAACGGGCTACACGCGATAGTTCACAAGGTTGAAAACCGTGACCTAATAAGGTATATCTCAAATTCATTCCCGTGAAACTCGCTGTGGGCATCTATGGTAGATGCCTACAAGGTTTCCATGAATCTTTCTGAGATTAAATTAAACGAGTTATTTTCTGAGTTAGAATTGCATGAATAGACTAATACTACTTTGGTCGAGAAAGGTATTGCATTTGTTGCAGGTAAAACTCAGAAAAAGAAAATTCAACAAGTACCCGAGTCCGACTCAGACTCGGAATCTGACGACAGTGAAGGGGATCGTCTCAAATTGGTCCGGCTAGCTCGCGGCTACTACAAAGAACTTAAGCACCAAACGAGCAAGAAGAAACCAAGCTAGAGAAAGTAAGATCCATCGGAACCCTCAACAAGCTCGAAGAGCAAAAGCAACATCACCTGCTACGAGTGCAACAAGAAGGGACACTTCAAATCATAGCGCTCCAACCCAAAGGAAAACAAGAAGGCACGGAGGAAGACAGCTCTTCAAGCCACCTAGGACGAGTCATCCTCCGAAGAAGAAGAAGAAGTCCCGCACGCGAACCTACTCACCTTGACCGCCTCGGAAGACATCGACTCCAGAACAGAGTCAGAACCAAACGAGGACGTCAACACCAGAAAACTCACAATTTCAAAGGACGGGAAAATCACGGTAAGAGGTTATCCAAAAACTAAATTATATGACTTAGTTTCTTATCTGTCCCGAAAATTGGCGAAAGCCAACATCCGAGTTGTGACCCTCCGACAGGAATTAAAACTCCTGTAAGTGGAAGTCAACTTGAGTCCCTTGATTAAGTCAAAACAAGAAGGAAACTCAACTCAAGTCCAAAAGCTTGAGGAAGAGAATTCCTCCTTGAAAACTCAAGTCAAGGAGCTCAGAGTTGCCTTAGAACAGTTCACTTCGGGTTCCAAGGGTCTTGACATGATCCTTGGAAAATAGAAGTCCGTTCTCAATCGATCCGGACTAGGTTATCAAACCAAATCGAGACAACACTCATATTATTCCGTGTTGAACCAACCTAGAACCCGTGTCCAAGCATGGGTCCCTAAGCTATGTTTGACTAAACAAGCTGGACCAAACCAGTATTGGATCCCCAAGGACAAGATTCACATCTCGCCTAACCCTTATCGAGGCTTCAGTCCAGGGGGACCCAATATAAAAAACCATATTTATAGTTAGATGATTTTTTTTAATTGCTTGCTTGCTTGTTTATTTTTTCTACAATTTTATTATTATTCTTAGACTTAGGAGTAGTTTAGGGACAAAAGATTTATTTAATATTTGAACAACATAGTATTAGGTGGAGGTGAGATGTTAATACTTTAGTAAAGCCTTTCTAATAAGGTCAAGTAAGGTAAGGCATACCCTACTTGATCAGTTTAGTCAGGTGGAACTAGCCGAAGCTACCGATCCAAAACGTAAACTAGTTAGACCAAAATTTTTCAAGAAGTAATTTGAAAATGAATTTTCGGTAAAAGGCTTTGTCAAGAAAAGGGTTGTTGCTCCAATAAGGCTACAGCCAAAGAAGGCCTCTGTGCTTTGCCAAGACCTGGAAGCCAATTATCAAAAATCAAATTCAATTGACTACTTGATAAATTTGAATCTAACACAAATTTTAAATTAAATCCTAGACTTAACAACTTTTCAAAATCAATAATCTTAACTCAACATTTTTTCAAAATTAATTCAACATTTTCAAAAGTAATTTTCTTTCAAACATTTAAACATTTATTTTAAACATGTCTCACAAAAACCCATAAGGTTAACATGGTTGATAACATTAGATGTGGGTGAGACAGACTAGGTAGTGAAATTCAATTTAAGCTATCCCTACCTCTAATGGATCCAAATCAATACATACTTTATGTGTAGGAACATAAAGATTTGGGCCAATGGATGTTGGATAGTGGATGCTCCAGACACATGACTAGGGATAAATTGAAATTCACCAATATCAAGTTCAAGAACCTAGGCTCAGTGGCATTTGGCAACAATAGTACACTCAAAGTAATTGGGTCAGGTAACATTGAACTTAATTTTGATTTTATTATTAAGAAAGTACTCTTGGTTGAAAATTTTAAGTTCAATTTGCTTAGCATTAGCCAACTCTATGATACTGGTTACATAGTCACTTTCACCAACTCTAACTACCTTATTAGAAACCTCCAAGACTCAGAGATAACACTTAAGGGTACTAGGAAAAACAACGTCTACACTATTAATTTACCCCTAGTACCAAAATGCTTTCTGACTCAATTAGAAGAATCTAATCTTTGGCATAGGAGACTAGGTCACACTCATACCAAACTTATTTAAAAAATAACTCAACTTAGTTTAATTAAAGGTATACCTAAAATCAAGAATTTTGAAAATACAATTTGTAACTCATGTAAACAAGGCAAACAAACAAAGTCAAGTCATAAACCAACCCAATCAGACTTAACCTAAACCACACTTGAGCTCCTACACCTTGACCTATTTGATTCACATGGAGCCAAGTCACTAAGCGTGAATCAGTATTGCTTAGTAATCATCGATGATTACTCTAGGTTTACCTGGGTTAGGTTCTTAAACACTAAGGATGAAACCTTTAATTTATTTAGTGACTTATGCAAAATGATTGAAAATAAAAATGATAATAAATTAAAAGACTTAGGAGTGATCATGGGGGAGAGTTTGAAAATAAAAAATTTAAGCAGTTTTGTAAAATTAATGGGTATATTCATGAGTTTTCCTGTCCTAGAACCCCCCAACAAAATGGGATAGTTCAGAGAAAGAGTAGAACCCTTCAGGAAGCCGCTAGGACCATTCTTAACCAATATAACCTAGCTAACCAATTTTGGGCAGAAGCGGTAAATACGACATGTTATATTTGTTAGTGATATGAGAGAAGTGTCCTAAGGCAATCGCCTTATGATTGTAAAACATTTATTTTAATAAATGATAATTCACTATTTGAGTATACATGCTTGTGTATTTGATTGGGATCTTAAACTCATCTACTGAATGTCCGTAATACAACTCACAGCATAAGAGAATTTGTGATGGGATCACAACTAGTGATTATCTCTAAATGTGCAAATGTGAAGTATTGAAAATATCCCTAGTCGATGAATTGATAAATACGGACACTATCAATTCTGTTAAGACTAGCATGGGTTATTCTCTAATCAGCTGATTCTCACTGGCTGGTGACATTGGGATGTCCGGAGATAAACATGGGTGCTAGTTAAGAGAACTAGTTCATTGGAGTGACTAGCTGTAAGACTTCATATGGAATCTATCTATAGATATGTCAATGAAGTTCTTACTGCGGCTTAAGTGCGATGTTCCTTTGACTTGCGGTGTTCAAGTCATCTTGGTCATGGAGACTTATACTTTAACATCTTAAGCAAGCATCTCCAAGGAGGTGTGAACCCAGGATGATTGGGTATAAGCCGAAGTGCCCGAAGATGTTTGAACAGCCTACAAAGGATTCACAACTCCTTGCGAGGAGATGTATACCCAGGCCTATCGTCGGATTGTTACTCAAAATCTCTGGCCAGAGTATATCATGTTAAGAGTGCAAGTCTCTTAAATACATGAGAGTAATTAGAAATCCAAAGGACGAGAAAGACATTACTTGGGCTAGGTGTGACGTAGTCAGCCTAGTGGGGACTGACACAAATAGACCATGTCCTGAACCAAGTGGGTATAAGATGGTGAAGGGAATGGGGCACGATTCATTAGAGCTGCTGAAGGGTTTCAGAATAATTTCTTCTGAGGTCAAACCGTTGATCTTTCGATTAATTAGGGATCATGATGTACTACTAGGTGTCACTCATGATCGTTCTATAATTAGTTGATTATAGATGGCCAACATAAATCGAAAGCCTATTTAGTTACACGCACTACGAGTAATCCGAGGGATTTAAAACGAGTTGAAAATTGGATTTTCCGATCAAGAGAAATAAGTCGAATCTGAATTTATCAGAGGTGCAATGGAAGCTAAAATGGCTAAGTCTTTTGAAGGCTTTTTGGGCGAATTAAATGAGTTTAATTCGCGTTGGTTCGGCTCGGCTTGGGCCGGCCAAAGAGGGTGCCAACCCTCCTTGGTTGGCCGGCCACTTATTGGGGAGAAAACCAATTAATTTTGGTTTAATTAATAAAGTAAATCTAGCGCGATTTATTTTATAAATTATGGATAAATAAATTTGTATAAAGAAATTTATATAAATAAATTTATAGAAATTTATTCTTTTTATGGAAGTTAAAATAATCCATGAATTGGTTTATTTTAATTTTATAAAATCAATTATGAATTGATTTTTCCATAATAAGAAAGATTATAAATTTCTTATAAAATTTATTCCATAATAAAAGGAGAGATTAATTAGTTTTATTATAAAGTTAGTTATAATAAAACTTGGTTTAAACGGAATAATTCATAAGAGAATTTATAGGATAAATTTTTTATGATAATTAATTAGTTTTATTATTAAGTTAGTTATAATAAAATTCATAAGAGAATTTATAGGATAAATTTCTTATGATAACTAATTAGTTTTATTATAAATTTAGTTATAATAAAACTTGGTTTAAACGGAATAATTCATAAGAGAACTTATAGGATAAATTTCTTATGATAATTAATTAGTTTTATTATAAAGTTAGTTATAATAAAATTCATAAGAGAATTTATAGGATAAATTTCTTATGATAACTAATTAGTTTTATTATAAAGTTAGTTATAATAAAACTTGGTTTAAACGGAATAATTCATAAGAGAATTTATAGGATAAATTTCTTATGATAACTAATTCCGTTAATTTCATTAATTCGGTTAAGAGGAGACTTGGCAAGGGAGAAGCAACTATATAAGGAACCATAGGCAAGCCTTGGATTCCTAAGATTTTGATAATCGAAATAGAGCTCTCCCTCTCTCTCTTCTCTCCTCCTTCCCCCTCCCTTCCATTAGGGCCGGCGGCCACCCTAGCTCTATTAGGGCCGGCGCCCAACCTACACCAAGGCATGGTGTTGCCGTGATCTTCAAGGAGAAGAAGAAACCAACCAAGAAGAAGAAGAAGCGGATCACATCTCCCTCTCTCTCGGAATTCGATTCCGTTACTTCGTTGGTTAGTTTCCTTTTCTTCTCTTGATCTTCTTTGTTGTGCCTATAGAGAATCTAGTAGTTCTCGTCGGCACAAAACTCGTGACTTTGCGAAGTCATCCCGAAGAGAACTCGGCGTGGACGCGAATAGAGGCGAAGCTTCCAAGGGACGCTACGGTTGGATCTCGTCCCTTACTTCAAGTTACGCGAGGTACTTGGTAAATTAGTTTACTATTCCGCAAAGTTTTATTTTATGATTATGTCAACACACCATAAGGTTGCATGCTAGATACGAAGTTAAAATAATTTAGGAAATTATTTTATGCAAATTCATCCGCTGCACGTAAAAATTTAAAATTTTACGAACTCGTATCCTTGTCGACATGCACCCGGTCCCAACAGTGGTATCAGAGCCGGTTAGTGTTCGACTTAATCATATAATTGTTTTGTGGAAAACTTTGTCATGATCTCAATTTCGGAAAATTTTTCAATTATGGAAACTTTCAAATTATAATAAATTTTAGATTTAGGAATTTCAAAGTTTGGAAATCCTCATGAAATTTCGCAAACGTTTGAAATTTTCTAGTTTCTGAAATTTTATAATAATTGTGAAAACTTCCCATCTTTGGAAATTTTCCAATTTTGGAAAATTTTCTATTTTAGAAATTTTCCAATCTTGGAAATATGTAAGTTTTCTTTGTACCGGAAACTTACAATTATTCTGAAAACCTATTTTTGAAATCTCGCAATTTTGGGCACTTTCTTTTAAGAAAGTCTAGACAAATTCATGGATAGTTAATTGACAATTAAATTTGAATTGGTTTTTAAATTGACAACAAAATTCTTTATTTTGGATTGAGTCTCGGGGAGCCGTCCAATTTAAAGTTAGTTGTTGTAATTTAATTTCCCAATTTTTAATTGAAATTGTCATGTTTGATTTGGATTGAGCCTCAGGGAGTCGTCCAATTGGATTTACAACACATTACTTTTCTTTGGGTATCTGAGCCTCGGGGAGCCACCCTTAGAAAACAATTTGTTGTAATTAATTAAATCCATGAATAAAATATGTTTGAAGAGGTGATGCTCTTACATATTGTTGTCTCCAAAATTAATTAGGAAAATAGTTTCCTATAGAGTTTTCTTAAATGAGATTTTCATGAAAATAATATGTAGTTGAATTAAGGGATTTATCTCTTAATTTAATAAGATTTGATTTAGAGAAATCAAAGTCTTGAACATATTATTTCCAAAATTAATTATGACAATTTAGGAAATTATTTCCCAAAACAATTCCTTTAATTAAGTATGAAATGGAATTAGGAAATCCGGTTCCTAATTCAAATAATGAGACTTGATAAATTAAGTCACATACATACTTTATTAAGGAAATCGTTAGTCATGACATAATTCTATGTCATGAATGTGCTTAGAAATGAAAGGATGAGACCCAAAACCCCTTACAAAATATTAAGGCCAACACCTTCCATTAATATGGTTAGAATCAGAGTTTTGTTTCTCGTTTGGGTTGATTGACACATCCATGCCCGACTTGAACCTCAATATGTTCAAACCATGGAATTAGTTTATGAATAATATAGTTGGAGTCAGAGGTCAATCATTAGTTTTGGTTGTTGGACACATCCAAGCCTGACTATGCGGTTGAATGAGCTCCAACCATATTAAAACTATTTCTTGATTAATGGGTCAGCCTTAAGCTTGGAGCATCGATTTGTTGTGCCACAGCCAAGGTCGATGTAAAGAGAGCTGCAGTTGGGTGCTATGTATATTGTTGCATACTTGTTAATGAGTTAACAACCCAATGTTTTATGCAAACATTCAATTAGTTGATAGCATAATGTGATAGTTACATATATGTGATGTGTAATCGGTATAATTACCTACCTTCATAGCTAAGAATAACTTGATGGCCACAGTCATGGTTGTTCTTATCTATGGTTGGATATCAACCTATTTGGAGATGTTCCTACGATCTCCTGAATTGATAATAAGGGTGACTCAATTCGTAAAATAAATAGGATTTAATTTATGTATGATGATACATTCTTTAATCATTCTTCTCACATAATCTCAATTTGTATTTCTAGGATAATCACTCGATCATGTCTTCCCTAAACTTGCGTTCCATTTTGGACACCAATAAACTGACTGGGCCTACCTTCATGGACTGGCTTCGAAACCTGAGGATAGTCCTCAAGGCCGAGAAGCTTGTTTATGTCCTTGAAGATCGACTTCCCAACCGTCCTCCTGAAAATGCAACTCCAGACCAGTTTCCTGAGTTGCTCAACCTGCTGAAGACTGTAGAGCCTTCTGTGAAGCAGGATCAAAAGACGGTACTGTTAGTTGGTTCCTCGAAGAAAGGTTCTAAGAGGAAGGCCAAAGAACAGAATAAGAGAAAGAAGAAAAAGGCCAAAAAGACTGAAAATACCCTAAAAGGCACTTGCCATCATTGTGGCAAGAAGGGTCACTGGCGAAGAAACTGCAAGGTTTATCTTGAGTCCTTGAAATAGAAGGCATCCGATGCCCCATCCTCTTCAAGTATCTTCATTATTGAATGTCACTCTATTTCCTCAAACACATGGGTACTTGATACTGGGTGTAGCTCACATATATGTAATGACATACAAGGGCTAAGGAATAGAAGAAGACTCGTCAAGGGAGAAGCGAATTTGCGAGTTGGAAACGGAGCAAAGATTGCTGCTGTTGCCATCGGAACATATTTGCTAAAGGTCCCTATAGGACGTGTCTTAGAATTGGATAATTGTTATTTTGTTCCTTCGTTAATAAAGAACATTGTATCTATTTCATGTTTGAATGAAAAGGGTTATCATTTAACTTTTAGTAACAATTGTTGTTACATAACTTTAAATGACGTTCTTTATGGAATGGAACTTTGTGTAATAGTATCTACACGTTAGATTTATCCAGTGACGTTTTCAANGTTACCAATTCTATCATCCCTTAAAACAAAAGGTGTTTGTTTCAAGGCATGCTGTATTTCTAGAAAAAGAATTTCTTTTACAAGAAAACAGTGGGAGTAGCATTGAACTTGAAGAAGTTCAAGAAACTCTAATAGACATTATAGAGACACCTAGTCTAGACCCACAACCAATAACTCATAATGATGAGCTATCAGTTGAACCTAAAACAATACCACTTCTTCGTAGGTCTGATAGGACACGCAATATTCCAGAGAGATACGGATTTCTCATAAGTGAATCGAACAACGTGTTACTCATTAACGATGACGAACCTATCAGTTATGAAGATGTTCCGAAAAATTCAGAAAGGGATAAATGACTTGAAGCCATGAAGTCGGAAATGGATTCCATGTACAAAAATCAAGTATGGGACTTGGTTAACTCACCTGAAGGGATTAAGCTCATAGGTTGCAAGTGGGTTTTCAAGAAGAAAACCGACATGGAAGGTAATGTTGTTACCTTTAAGGTTAGATTAGTGGCAAAAGGATATTGTCAGAAACAAGAAAATTCATTATGACGAAACCTATTCGCCAGTAGCTATGCTTAAATCCATTCGGATGCTCCTGGCCATAGCAGCTCATTATGATTATGAGATATGACAAATGGATGTGAAAACAACTTTCCTTAATGGAAACCTGCTTGAGGATGTATACATGATACAACCTGAAGGTTTCACATCGGTTAATGAAACCAAAGTATGCAAGCTTCGACGATCCATATATGGACTAAAGCAAGCATCCAGGAGCTGGAACATCCGTTTTGATGAGACAATCAAAGAGTTTGATTTCTCACAAAATCCTGACGAACCTTGTGTGTATAAGAAGGTTAGTGGGAGTGCGGTCGTATTCCTAGTGTTATATGTCGATGACATATTACTTATAGGAAACGATATATCAGTCTTATAGTCAGTTAAAATTTGGTTGTCCAAAACTTTCTCCATGAAAGTCCTGGGAGAAGCAACCTATATCCTTGGGATTAGAATCTATAGAGATAGATCAAAACGGTTGCTTGGTCTTTTGCAGTCTACATATATAAACCGAGTGCTAGAAAGGTTTAGCATGTCGAAATCCAAGAAATGTTACCTTCCCATCAGGTATTGGATCAACCTTTCGAAGTCTATGTGTCCGCGCACAGAAGACGAGAGGATTTGCATGAATAAGATTCCTTATGTATCCGCGATAGGATCTATCATGTATGCTATGTTATGTACTAGGCCCGATGTATCGTATGCTCTGAGCGTCACAAGCAGATACCAGTCTGATCCAGGAATGGATCATTGGGCGGCTGTCAAGATAATCCTCAAGTACTTAAGAAACATTAAGGATGTATTCCTAATATATGGAGAAGGTGATATGGTAATACGTGGGTATACAGATGCCAGTTTCCAGACAGATAAGGATGACTCCAAATCTCAGTCCGGATACGTATTTATTTTGAATGGAGATGCAATATGTTGGAAGAGTTCCAAGCAAGACACCGTAGCTGATTCTACCACAGAAGCGGAATATATTGCAGCTTCGGAAGCAGCAAAGGAAGCAGTCTGGATCAAAAAGTTTGTCTCAGAACTTAGTGTGGTTCTAACCATTGATGAAGCAATACCAGTTTACTGTGACAACAATGGAGCTATTGCACAAGCAAAAGAACCAAGGTCTCATCAACGATCCAAACATGTGCTTCGTCGGTATCATCTGATTAGAGAGATTATAAGTAGGAATGATATACAAATTGAGAAAATTTCCACTGAAAGGAATTTAGCGGATCCTTTAACTAAGGCCTTGCTTCAAAGCAAGTTTGAGGGTCATGTTAGAGCCTGTGGTATTGTGTACTGTAGCGATTGACATTAGGCCAAGTAGGAGTTTGTTAGTGATATGAGAGAAGTGTCCTAAGGCAATCGCCTTATGATTGTAATCATTTATTCTAATAAATGAATATTCACTATTTGAGTATACATGTTTGTGTATTTGATTGAGATCTTAAACTCATTTACTGAATGTCCGCAATACAATTCACAGCATGAGAGAATTTGTGATGAATTCACAACTAGTGATTATCTCTACATGTGCAATTGTGAAGTATTGAAATTGTCCCTAGTCGATGAATTGATAAATACGGACACTATCAATTCTGTTGAGACTAGCATGAGTTATTCTCTAATCAGCTGATTCTCACTGGCTGGTGACATTGAGATGTCCAGAGATAAACATGAATGCTAGTTAAGGGAACTAGTTCATTGGAGTGACTGGCTGTAAAACTTCATATGGTAGTCTACATATAAATATGTCAGTGAAGTTCTTACTGCAGCTTAAGTGCGATGTTCCTTTGACTTGCGGTGTTCAAGTCATCTTGGTCATGGAGACTTATACTTTGACTTCTTAAGCAAGCGTCTCCAAGGAGGTGTGGACCCAGGATGATTGGGTATAAGCCGAAGTGCCCGAAGATGTTTGAACAACCTACAAAGGATTCACCACTCATTGCGAGGAGATGTATACCCGAGACCTATCATCGGATTGTTACTCGAAGCCTCTGGCCAGATGATGATATGTTCAGAGTATGAATCTCTTAAATACATGAGAGTAATTAAAATCCGTAGGACGAGAAAACGTTACTTGGGCTAGGTGTGACGTAGTCAGCCTAGTGGGGGCTGACACACATAGACCATGTCCTGAACCAAGTGGGTATAAGATGGTGAAGGGAATGGGGCACGATTCATTATAGCTGCTGAAGGGTTTCAGAATTGTTTCTGAGGTCAACCGTTGATCTTTCGATTAATTGGGGATTATGATGTACTACTAGGTGTCACTCATGATCGTTCTATAATTAATTGATTAATTATAGACGGCTAACATAAATCGAAAGCCTATTTAGTCACACGCACTACGAGTAATCCGAGGGATTTAAAACGAGGTGAAAATTGGATTTTCCAATCAAGAGAGATTAGGTTTGGTTGAGCCAAACGATAAGTCGAATCTGAATTTTTCAGAGACGCATCGGAAGCGTAAAATGGCTAAAGTCTTTTGAAGACTTAATAGATGAATTAAATAAGTTTAATTCATTGGGGCTTGGCTTGGATGGGTCGACCAAAGAGGGCCTCCATCCTCTTTGCTTGGCCGGCCACAACAAAGGGAGAGAACCAAATTTTTGGTTCAATTTATAAAATAAACCAAGTGTGGTTTGTTTTATAAAATTATGGATGATATAAATTTTTATATAATAAACCAAGATTTGATTTATTTTTCATGGAAATTAAAATGAACCATGGATTGGTTTATTTTATAAAATCAATCATGGATTGATTTACCATGATAAGGAAATTTATTCCATAGGAGAGAAGAGACTTGATTGATTTTTTATTATGAATTAAAATATGATTTTAACCATGATATAAAATCAAACTTGGCATGATGGAATAAGTTATTCCATATTTGAGAGGTTTGATGGTTGAGAGACCATTATATAAAGGACCCAAGGTAAGGCTTGGGTGATAATCGAGGAGATGAAGGCATAGACTCTCTCCCTCTCTTTCTCTCCTTCTCTTCTCCCCTTCTTGCTGTGCGCAACCAGCCCCAAGAAGGAGCACCAGCCGACCGCCCCTGCCCTTTCCCTGCCGACCACCACCTGCTGTCGAAGAAGGAAGCTCCGGCCATCTGTTGGCCAGAAGAAGGTGCTGCCGGAATTAGAGTTTGCCGCAAGGATCCTTTTGCCGCAAGCCTCTTCTTTTGCTTCGCCGGAATTATGATTCCGGATATCCTTTTGTGGTTAGTCTTTCGACTTCTCTCTTGGTTTTTCTTGTCGCGTTCTTGGAGAATCTAGTAGTTCTCGAGAACACGGAACTCGTGGCTTTGCGAAGTCATCCCGAAGATACTCGGTGTGGACGCGAATAGAGGCGGAGCTTCCAAGGGACGCTTACGGTTGGATCTCGTCCCTTCCTTCGAGTTACACGAGGTAATACGTAAATTAGTTTATGTTTCTACAAAATTTCAAATATATGATCATGTCTACACAAGATAAAATTGCATGCTTAGATGTGTGGTTAAATGATTTAGAGAAATTATTTATGCTAAACCTTCCGCTGCACGTAATTAATTTTGAAATTACGAACCCGCATCCATGTCAACATGCACCCGGTCCCAACACTGTTCATAATCCTTGAGTTGTCGGGAGGCATAAGCAATGACCTTGCCTTCTTGCATGAGTACAACTCCTAGTCCCAACTTTGAGGCATCACTGTATATGTCAAAACTTTTATCACTTTCTGGAATTGTAAGAATGAGAGCATTTGTCAGTCTCTTCTTCAACTCAATAAAACTCCGCTCATAATCTTCAGTCCATTTGTACTTCTTATTCTTTCTGGTAAGGGCGGTTAGTGGAGAAGCTATCTTGGAGATGTCCTCCACGAATCTTCTGTAGTACCCTGCTTAACCCAGAAAGCTCCTGATCTCATTAGTATTCTTTGGTCGACCCCAATTACTAACTGCTTCAATTTTGGCGGGGTCTACCATAATACCTTCCTTGGAAATGATGTGGCCTAGGAAAGCCACTCGGTCAAGTCAAAATTCACACTTTGAAAACTTGGCATATAACTTCTGCGGTTGTAGTGTCTTCAACACTACCCTCAGATGTTCGTCATGTTCTTCCTGAGACTTTGAATAGACTAGGATATCATTAATGAAGACTATGACGAACTTATCAAGAAACTCCTTGAATACTCGATTCATTAGATCCATGAACGTTGCAGGGGCATTTGTCACTCCCAAAAGGCAAGACCACAAATTCGTAGTGCCCATACCTTGTTCAGAAAGTCGTTCTCAACACATCACTCTCCTTAACTTTGAGTTGATGGTACCCTGACCACAGATCTATCTTGGAAAACACGGTTGCCCCCTTCAACTGATAAAAAAAATCATCTATCCTTGGCAAAGGATATCTATTCTTGATAGTCACATTGTTCAGGGCTCGATAATCTATGCACATCCGCATAGATCCATCTTTCTTCTTGACAAACAACACGTGAGCTCCCCAAGGTGAATGACTAGGGCGGATGAATCCCTTGTCGAGTAACTCTTGTAGTTGTTCTTGCAGTTCTTTCAATTCTGCCGGCGCCATGCAATATGGTGTCTTTGAAATCGGGTTGGTCCCTGGAGCCAACTCAATTTCAAACTCGATTTCCCGATTGGGAGGCAGTCCTGGTAACTTTCTGGAAACACCTCCGGATAGTCGCAAACTACCCGTACTTCTTCTTTCTTTAACTCTTCTCTTTGCCTTGCATCTACTATATGTGCTAAATTACCAGAACATCCATTATCTAACATCTTGTGAGCTTGTAGGTTAGAATGAAACCTTTTTGTCTTCTCTTTGGGTCTACGACAAACTCGAATGGAAGTTCTGCTTCTGGTATAAACTTTACTCTTCTTTTGCGGCATTCAATAGAGGCACTGTACTTGCTCAAGAAATTCATCCCTAAAATGATATCGTAATCCTTCATCTCAAGGACTACTAAATCACTATAGAGTTCTTGGTTGGAAATCCGAATTAATACAACTCTTTGCCACTGAGTAGATGCCATGACCTCTTCCGAAGGTAAGGTTGTTAAGAACTTCATCGTTCAATATTTCTGGTGGCCTTTATACTGTTTAAGTAGTGCTCAGTGATCAAAGCGTTGCTTATAAGTTCTTCGGAGGTTTGCGACCTCTTAACACCGCTGGCCACATTTAACGCTATCTCAGGCCTTAACATCTTGAGAATTAGCCTGACTCTCTCTTTTACTGTGCTAACTAGCTCTGGGCACAGACGAGCTAACCGATTAAACTTCTTCACTGCTTCATCCATGGATAAGTCTCCTTGTCCAAACTCCATGAATTCGTCGTAATGCTTGTTGGTTACTCGCATGTGGAAATATTCTTCGAAGAACTCAATCTCGAAGTCGGCCCATGTCATCTGATTGGCATTTCTCTTGGCCTTTACTCTCTCTCACCACATTCTAGCATCCCCGGTAAGGCAGAAGGAGGCGTACTTGATCTTCTCTACTTCATACCAGTCTAGTGGCTCTACTATGCTTTTCAATATTTTGAACCATGCTTGAGCATCCCATGGTTCGCTTGTGCCTGAGAAATTCTCTGGCTTCAGTTTCTACCACTGAATGAGGTACACCTCTTGCCTTACCCCCCTTGCCGGGACTACTGATGTAACCGATGGATCTTCGGTCACAACTGGTGCCGTAACATTTGCCACTGGTGGGGTAACAAGAGTGGCCTGCTGATTAGCCATCATCGTGGCAGTAACTTATTGTTGCTCTGCTACTTGCCTCTGCAACTGAGCCACCACCTCTAAGAGATTTAGTGGTGGTACTGACTCTGTTGCCTCTTGCCCTCTAGGAGCTTGCTTCTTGTTTTGGGTCTTTCTAGGAGGTCCTCAAATGTATAACTTAACACATAACGGTAATGTTCCCAAACTTGCTTTAGGATTTCTTATCTCATTTTTTTAGTCCTAGAACTCGTTCTAGGACTTAGTAAGACCTCGGTCTTACTCAGAACTTTTATCGAATACCTTGTGTGCCGAAATCCCCCTACCTTGCGTTTAGGCAAATCAAGACCTTGATCTTACTATACTAAGATCACAACATGAAGGACACCCTCTTAGCATTTTCCTACTCTATATCATAAAGAGGATAATGACATTCCTTCAATAAGGACATTTCATCGGTAAGGATATTTCATTACCTCACTATCATCCTACTCATATAGCGTATGTTGAAAGAATACTTCACTATCATCATACTCATAATAGCATATACTAATCAGACACATAATAGCACATGTTAAGACTAACAGTCAAATAAAGACATGTATATAACACATGTCTATAACTAAACATATGCACTTTCTTACTTGGTAGGAGGCCGAATTGATACTCGATGTCAGTGTGGCAGAATGGCGGAACTTGCTCTTATACCAAACCTGTAACGACCCTCTCTTACTAACCTTGACCTTATAGGGCCATTACGTTGACTTTACTGTTGAGTTCTCCCGGCACCAAAACATAAAACACAGCGGAAACAAGAACCCTCGAGCGATCCATGCGAAAGAAAACTCGTACGAAGTTCATCTATCTAATATATTTATCTACTGTTTATACCTTTGAAGCGTGCCCTTCATTTATCCCGCTCGTCCAAGATGCGATGGATCTCTTGCACGTTCAAACGTCCGTGCCTCTATTCGTACCCACACGGACACAATCTCTCAACTACGGGAGAACTACCTTAGTTGTGCTAGCAACTTGAGGTAGCTCGCAGAACACCAAGAACCCTACAGTAGAGTTTGGCCAAAAGGGAGGAGAGGAAGAAGAGAGGAAGGGAAGAAGAAAAACACTTTTTTTTTCAAAATGATAAGTCCCTCTTTTATATTCATCCCATGAATATGAAGAGCCTTTTGTCTCTTTGACTTCTCTTCATTAAAGCCAATAAAGAGCACATCTTTTCATGTGACTTTTCACCTTCTTTTCATCTAATGAAGAGAGATTTTTCTATTTCCCCATGCAATTCCGACCGGGCCTCTCAGTCTTCTGACTCGGTCTCTCTACCAAGTCTCCCGAGTGCCGAGCTCCCATCCCAGTCTGCCGAGCTCCGACCCAGTCTGCCGAGTGCCGACCCAGTCTGCCGAGCTCCCAGCCAAGTCTGCCGAGTGCCGACTCAGTCTGCCGAGTGCCGAGCTCCTGACCCGCGCTCCTGAGTTCCCAACTCGAGCTCCCGAACTGACCTCCCGAGTTCCAACCGGGCTCAGATCTCCCGAGTTCCCAACTCGAGCTCAGGCCTGTCGAGTTCCCAACTCGGGCTCAGATCTGCCAATCAGATTTCCCGAAGTATCGTGTCCTTAGTGTGTGACCCAATAGGTTCTCATGACGTTGGCAATGCGCCTAAATACTTTAGACACATAAGCAATGAGCGGCATCTAGCAATGCATCATTGCTCCCAAGTAACAAGAAAAGTCGAGATCCGACTAAACCTCCGTGACTATGATAATGTATGACCTTGTCGTTCTATCCTTGATATCTAGATTGACCAATGAGGCATAGACCGTGTCATTCTCGATCAATCCTGTGTTTCTTGATCCCCGAGTAGACTCACTCAAACAAATGAGCTCAATATCTCATATTGACTCATTTGAGCATGGTCATGCGTTTCAGTAGTTCTACTCGATCAAGGGGCCCATAGATATCACTTCCGTCATATGGGAGAGATAGCTCCCATCTACATCACTCACATCCCTCCGCATAATTCATTACATACCCAGTGATCGCCTTTATAGTCCACCCTGTTACGGGTGGCGTTTGACGATACCAAAGTACATAACTCTTTATGTAAGGAACCGTAGTGACTTCAGGTCTAAGGACTATTCATACTAATAGTCAAATGAGAAAGTTTATGACACTCATATGACAATCTATGAAACTTTCTCATGGCGAGTCAATTCAGTACACATTCTCCAATGTATACCCATGTGCCAACTTGATATCACATATCCATGACTTGTGAGCTCAAGTCATCAATTGACCTACATGTTAGTCTCCATGCATTAATATTGTCCTTGAATATTAATACTTGACTAGGAATGGTTCAGAGTAGTGTTCTCTACATTATCTCACTATTGATTCAACCAGTCGATATAATGTAGATAAGAAACTACTACCCAAGGACATTATTATACTTAGTTATTTGGCACCAATACAAAGTAAGTATAATAACCAAACATGCCTTTATTTATGATAGAATATGATACAAATTGTCCCTAGTCAATCATCACATAATTAGCTCTAGGGCTCCTACTAACAATCTCCCACTAGCACTAGTGTCAATCACTGTAGTATCTAATACCCAGTGACCTGGTATGACAATCATGCTTCTTTTGTGCCAAAGCCTTGGTCAAAGGATCTGCGATGTTTGAATTAGTGTGTACTCTGCATATCCTCACATCTCCTCTATCGATGAGCTCTCGAATGAGATGGAAGCGCCGTAGTATGTGTTTGGTCCGCTGATGAGAACGAGGTTCCTTTGCCTGCGCAATAGTCCCATTGTTGTTACAATAGAGGTTTATCGGGTATGTTATGCTAGGAACCACACCATGCTCTGTAATGAACTTCCGGATCCAAACAGCCTCTTTTTCCGCCTCAGACGCGGCAATATACTCGGCCTCTGTTGTAGAATCTGCGACTGTGTCCTGCTTCGAACTCTTCCAGCTCACAACACCACCATTCAGGCAAAATACATACCCTGACTGCGATCTATAGTCATCCCTGTCTGTTTGGAAGCTTGCGCCACTGTAACCCTTTACAGCTAGCTCCTCATCGCCTCCAAATATCAAGAAATATTCTTTCGTCCTTCGTAAGTACTTAAGAATATTCTTGACAGCTGTCCAGTGACTTTCACCTGGATCTGACTGGTACCTGCTCGTCATGCTCAAAGCATACGAGACATCTGGATGAGTACAAAGCATGCCGTACATGATAGACCCTATAGCGGATGCATAAGAGATCTGATCTATACAGTCTCTCTCCTTCTTAGAAGAGGGACATTGAGTCTTCGAAAGACTCACACCATGTGACATCGGCAGAAATCATTTCTTGGAATTCTGCATGGCAAAACGATTAAGTACCTTGTCAATATATGTACTCTGACTTAAGCCAAGCAATCTCTTAGATCTATCTCTATAGATCTTGATGCCTAGGATATAGGCTGCTTCACCTAAGTCTTTCATTGAGAAACAATTCCCGAGCCATGTCTTCACAGACTGTAGTGATGGGATATCATTCCCAATAAGGAGTATGTCATCTACATACAATATTAGGAAGATAACTGTGCTCCCACTAACCCTTTTGTAGACACAGGGTTCATCTTCATTCTTGATGAAACCAAACGCTTTGATTGCATCATCGAATCGAAGGTTCCAGCTTCGAGAAGCTTACTTTATCCTATAAATGGACCTTTGTAACTTACATACCTTTCCAGTATGCTCTGGATCTACAAAACCCTCAGGTTGTGTCATGTACACATCCTCGAGTAGATTCCCATTTAGGAATGCGGTTTTGACATCCATCTGCTAGATCTCGTAATCATGGTAAGCTGCAATAGCAAGCATGATCCGAATAGACTTAAGCATCGCAACTGGTGAAAAAGTTTCATTATAGTCGATACCATGAATTTGCTTGAAACCTTTAGCTACCAATCGCCCTTTATAGGTATGCATGAGTCCATCCATGTCAATCTTTCTTCTAAAGACCCACTTACACCCAATGGGTTTAATCCCCTCAGGTGGATCAACCAAAGTTCATACTTGGTTAGTGTACATGGATTCCATTTCGGACCTCATGACTTCTAGCCATTTTTCAGAATCTGGGCTCATCACAGCTTCTTGATAGGATGTAGGCTCATTCAACTCAATGGCGTCACATCATTATGGTCAGACAAGAGAAAAGAGTATCTCTCAGGCTGATGACGTATCCTATCAGATCTGCGAGGAGGTTGGACTACTTGAACAGCTTGTTGTTCCACAACTTCTTGTGCAACAATCTCATGATCCACAATATCTTGTGGTGCCTGTTCAATGTCCATTAAGGCCTCAGTGCTATCTGTATCTTGAACTTCTTCAAGATGGATTTTACTCCCACTAATTCTTCTAGAAATAAATTCTTTTTCTAGAAAAACGTCATTTCTAGCGACAAACACTTTGCCAAGTGTGGGATTGTAAAAGTAATATCCCTTTGTTTCCTTGGGATATCCTACAAAATAGCACTTATCATATTTGGGTCCTAGTTTATCTGGGACTTGACGTCGAACGTAAGCCTCACAACCCCAAATCTTCATAAAAGATATCGTGGGACTCTTCCCAGTCCATATCGTATATGGTGTCTTTATTACAGCCTTTGATGGAGCTCGGTTAAGTGTGAAAAGAGCTGTCTCTAGAGCGAATCCCCAGAAGGAAGTAGGAAGATTTGTCTGACTCATCATTAATTGTACCATATCTAATAGAGTACGATTTCTCCGCTCGGACACACCATTCCACTGTGGTGTTCCAGGTGGAGTGAGTTGGGATATGATCCCACACTCTGCTAGATGGTCATGAAACTCTTGGCTAAGGTATTCACTACCTCGATCTGATCGAAGTATCTTAATACTTTTGCCAAGTTGGTTTTGTACATCACTTTTGAATTCTTTGAATTTTTCAAAGGATTCTGACTTGTGTTTCATAAGATACACATAGCCATATCTACTGATATCATCAGTGAAAGTGATGAAGTACTGATAGCCTCTCTAGCTGTGACATTGAAAGAGCCACATACATCAGTATGTATGAGTCCTAACAACTCTGTCGCTCTTTCGCCATGTCCACTAAATGGAGTCTTGGTCATCTTGCCTAGAAGACAAGATTCACATGTCTCATATGATTCAAAATCAAATGAGTCCAGTAATCCATCTTTTTGGAGCTGGGATATGCGACTCTCATTTATATGTCCTAAGCGACAATGCCAGAGATATGCTTGGTTCAAATCATTTGTTTTGAACCGTTTGGTATTTATGTTATAGATTGGGTTATCTAGATCTAGAACATAGAGTCCATTTATCAGTGGTGCATTACAATAGAACATATCATTGAACATTACAGAACAATATTTGTCCTTTATGATAAATGAAAAACCTTTCTTGTCCAAACAAGATACTGAAATTATGTTCTTAGTTAATGCAGGTACATAAAAGCACTCTTTTAGTTCTAGGATAAGCCCAGTGGGCAAAGACAAGGAATATGTTCCTACAACAATAGCAGCAACTCTTGCTCCGTTGCCTACTCATAGGTCCACTTCGCCCTTGGTCAATGATCTAACTCTTTGAAGGCCCTGCACATTAGTACAAATGTGAGAAGCACATCCGGTATCTAATACCTAAGAAGAAGAAATAGATAGATTGACTTCTATAACAAAAATATCTGAGGCAGAAGTCTCACTTCTTTTCTTCTTTGCTTCCTCCAGGTAGAGTTTACAATTCCTCTTCCAATGTTCGGTCTCACCACAATGGAAGCAGGTCCCTTACTTAGGCACTTTGCCTTTGGCCTTGGATGTAGTAGAGTTGGCCTTGCCTTTGGCTTAGGTCTTACCCTTGCCTTTAGGCTTCCATTTACCTTTGCCCTTGTTAACCGTCAGTACATTACTGGTCTTGGCTTTCTTGAGATTGAGCTCAGCAGTTCTCAACATGCTGAGCATCTCAGGCAAAGGTTTATCAATTTCATTCATGTTGTAGTTCATGACAAATTGATTATAACCCTCCGGCAACGATTGCAGGATAAGGTCTGTTGCCAATTCTTGGCCCAGTGGGAATCCTAGTCTTTCAAGGTTCTCTACATACCCAATCATCTTGAGTACGTGAGTCCCTACAGGAGTTCCCTCTTGCATCTTGCATGCAAAAAGGGCTTTGGGCACCTCAAATCGCTCGTGCCTAGCTTGCCCTTGATATAGTTGTTTCAGATGCTCAACCATATCATGTGCATTCATGTTCTCGTGTTGCTTCTGAAGCTCAGAGTTTATGGTGGCAAGCATAAGACATGATACATCAAGTGCATCATCCTGATGCTTCTTGTAAGCATCTTTTTCAGCACGGGTGGCGGTAGCGATGGGTGCTTCTGGAAGGGGTTGCTCTAGGACGTACAGTTTTCTTTCTTGTTTGAGAACTATCCTCAAATTTCTGTACCAGTCCAGGAAATTAGCTCCGTTGAGTTTGTCCTTCTCAAGGACAGATCGCAGAGAGAGAGTATTCGACATACTAGACGACATGGTGATCTACAACAATACAACATGCAGAGATAAGTATCATATCTAGATCATTTAATTATGCCTTTAATTAAATGATACTCCCACTAAATCGTAGAGCTTTTGTAGGAACTAGTCATGGATGTAGGCAAACTCAATTTGTCCACACTACTAGCTCCAAATCAAAAAGCGACTACATTTACGTGGGGCAAGATCCATATTATACTTCATCTTGAGTTAGCTTTGGTTAATCGCCCAAGACTTGGTACAATTAGGTAGGTAACATTTTACTAATTACATCGTATGCAACTCTTGAAAAAGGGTTAAAATTCACATTACACATCATCTTGAGTTAGCTTTGGCTAATCGCCCAAGACTTAGTATAATTTTCATCTTACCCAATTTTTTCAACTTTTGGGATATGCCTCTAAGATTCTCAATCCAATTGAGGTGACTTAGTTAAGTCTTACCCAAAGTTCGATAGCGGGACATCACAATTGTCCTCTCGCACTCTACCAAGATAAAATGCGTTGTTTTGATTTGGCAAACCCAACAACAAATGATCGAGGTAGTTTATGAGTACCGAACCTTGGTAGGCATATTGAGTTGAGATTAACATCTAAGAATGCATCACATAGACACATATAACATATATCAATATATAAGCAAGAAAATGTGACATGGTTATGGCCAGTATACTACGATCTTCTCAAGCCAATGAGAAGATCGATGGTGAACCTAAGGATAACTTCTTCTCCAAGAGCATCCTCCGGTCATCATGTGTGGTTGGCATCCTCCATGTAACTTCATTCTTCAATGGACACTCTATTCCTCTTTTGTACATTACAATGTAGGAAAACTCGAGTTACATTTGAGTCTAAATCTAATTTTACAATTAGGAACAATAGAGACAAGACACGACACACAGGCCGTATTATGAATTATAACATGCACACACACACATACACATCCAATCACATTGGGGTTAAGACCATAACCATTCACCATGTCATCAATCATACACAATAGATTTAGGACATTGATTTTATTATGAGTGCAAAAACAAAAATAGCCGCTTGAGCAGAAACTCATGGCGGTCCCGCTAACCATTCACCATGTCAAGGGGCAGCGCCCTTGCGGGGTGCGGGGCAGCGCCCCGATACAAAATTTATTTTGCTGAATCCCCGAGTGAGTCGCTGCCCTAGATTCATCAACATGAATCCGAGACCCATATAGTTCAGACTCCCATTTCCCGAGACACTCTCGGGGTTTCCTTTCCTGGGACGACCCGAGCGTCTATCTTCCCGAGTGGCCTCGGGAAGCTTCGGCTCGGTGTGACCACAGTGGTCTGTCTTCCTGAGTGGGAGATCGGGAGCCCTACTTCTATATCATACAGTTATATGCAACTCATAATAAATCTTGTCCTACTTCTATATCACATATAAAAGTACAAAAACTTTGTACGATCTTTCGCAAGTGACTCTGATACCACTGTTGGGCTCTCCCGGCACCAAAACATAAAACGTAGCGGAAACAAGAACCCTCGAGCAATCAATGTGAAAGAAAACTCGTACGAAGTTCATCTATCTAATAGATTTATTTACTGTTTATACCTTTGAAACGTGCCTTTCGTTTATCCCGCTCGTCCAAGATGCGCCGGATCTCTTGCACGTTCAAACGTCTATGCCTCTATTCGCACCCACACAGACACAATCTCTCAACTACGGGAGAACTACCTTAGTTGTGCTAGCAACTTGAGGTAGCTCGCAGAACACCAAGAACCCTACAGTAGGGTTTCGGCCAAAAGGGAGGAGAGGAAGAAGAGAGGAAGGGAAGAAGAAAAGCACTTTTTTTTCAAAATGGCAAGTCCCTCTTTTATATTCATCCCATGAATATGAAGAGTCTTTTGTCCTTTGACTTCCCTTCATTAAAGCCAATAAAGAGCACATCTTTTTATGTGACTCTTCACCTTCTCTTCATCTAATGAAGAGAGATTTTTCTCTTTCCCCATGCAATTTCGACCGGGCCTCTCGGGCTTCTAACTCGGTCTCCCGACCAAGTCTCCCGAGTGCCGAGCTCCCGACCCAGTCTGCCGAGTGCCGACCTAGTCTGCCGAGCTCCCAGCCCAGTCTGCTGAGTGCCGAGCTCCTGACCCGCGCTCCCGAGTTCCCAACTTGAGCTCCCGAACTGACCTCCCGAGTCCCAACTCGGGCTCAGATCTCCCGAGTTCCCAACTCGAGCTCAGGCCTGCCGAGTTCCCAACTCGGGCTCAGATCTCCCGAGTTCCCAACTCGGGCTCAGATCTGCCAATCAGATTTCCCGAATCATCGTGTCCTTAGTGTGTGACCTAATAGGTTCTCGTGACGTTGGCAATGCGCCTAAACACTTTAGACACATAAGGAATGAGCAGCATCTAGCAATGCATCATTGCTACCCAAGTAACAAGAAAAGTCGAGATCCGACTAAACCTCCGTGACTATGATAATGTATGACCTTGTCCTTCTATCCTTGATATCTAGATTGACCAATGAGGCATAGATCGTGTCATTCTCGATCAAT
Source organism: Boesenbergia rotunda (assembly GCA_024364735.1). NCBI lineage: Eukaryota > Viridiplantae > Streptophyta > Magnoliopsida > Zingiberales > Zingiberaceae > Boesenbergia > Boesenbergia rotunda. The sequence goes on from JAGFNQ010001554.1 coordinate 76,567, forward strand.
CCTATGTTTCTTGATCCCCGAGTAGACTCACTCAAACAAATGAGCTCAATATCTCATATTGACTCATTTGAGCATGGTCATGCGTTTCAGTAGTTCTACTCGATCAAGGGGCCCACAGATATCACTTCCGTCATATGGGAAGGATAGATCCCATCTACATCACTCACATCTCTCCGCATAATTCATTACATACCCAGTGATCGCCTTTATAGTCCACCCTGTTACGGGTGACGTTTGACTATACCGAAGTACATAACTCCTTATGTAGGGAACCGTAGTGACTTCAGGTCTAAGGACTATTCATACTAATAGTCAAATGAGAAAGTTTATGACACTCATATGACAATCTATGAAACTTTCTCATGGCGGGTCAATTCAGTACACATTCTCCAATGTATACATATGTGCCAACTTGATATCACATATCTATGACTTGTGAGCTCAAGTCATCAGTTGACCTACATGCTAGTCTCCATGCATTAATATTATCCTTGAATATTAATACTTGACTAGAAATGGTTCAGAGTAGTGTTCTCTACATTATCTCACTATCGATTCAACCAATCGATATAATGTAGATAAGAAACTACTATCCAAGGACATTATTATACTTAATTATTTGGCACAAATACAAAGTAAGTATAATAACCAAACATGCATTTATTTATGATAGAATATGATACAAATTGTCCTTAGTCAATCATCACATAATTGGCTCTAGGGCTCCTACTAACATTTACTGCTGGGCCATCCAAAATAAAAATAACTTTAATTTTATTAGCTTGGCTATGATTTGATCCCCCAACCTTGTGGTTGCAAGACTAAAGCACTAACCAACAACCCTACAACACTATCTGATTTACAATGACACCAGTCGACTGATATCTCACCAGTCGACTAGTGCAGTCGACTGCACCTGGGATTCACTCGCTCGAATGTTTCTGTTCCCTTAACCAGTCGACTGATACATGCATCAGCCGACTGATACGCCTGGAACTGCAGTTTCCAGGTCTCAGAAACACTGATCAAGTGTACTTATACATCCCATTTCGACTATACAACAAATAGAAGACTCATAATCATATAAACCATCATAATTGGACTCAATCATACTCTATTTAGCATGCATATCAACTTCAAATCATGACAACTCAACTTAAAGTCTTTTGCGAAAATAAAACTCCCATAAATCATAAACTCAAGAAAACTCATAACATTCTATTGTTTAGAGCTTGGAACATGAACAACTTATCCCGAAGGATCTCATTCCACCGTCCCGCCACCACTAGCATCAACCATCCATCCTGTAGCCTCCTTGCTCTATATCTTTTCTTTACCTTTATCTACAATAAAATGATGCAACTATAAGCAATTTGCTTAGTAAGTAGATACCTAACTCACAAAACATGCATTCGATATGAACATGCTTATGCTTGCTTTGAAACATGCTTGTAACTGAAATGTCATTCTTCAACATGAAAGATGCCCATGAATACATTTGTAGCAATTGCTTGCATTAGAAAGAAACTTTGCTTGAAATGAATACTTGTTATGGAAAAACTTGAAACTTATCTTATACTTCATATACTTCAAAATAATAAGCATTCTTCTTTGGGCCCGGCATAGTACCAATGCGTGCATCCCTAATAGGTTTCGGGGTAGCTAGCCACCGAACCCTAATAGAGCGTCTACTAGGCTCGCCTAGATCTTGTGGGCCTCGGGCCGATACATGCCAAAAAGACCTCGGTCTTTCAAAGTAATATACTTAAATTTATACTCATGCTTGTATTTAAATGCCTAACTTAGCACTTAAAAAGGTAATTGTCTCAAAACTTATTTTTAGGACACAACAAGACCTTGGCCTTGTTTCTTATCTCATTTCTTAGTCCTAGAACTCGTTCTAGGGCTTAGTAAGACCTTGGTCCTACTTAGAACTTTTATCGAACACCTTGCGTGCCGAAATCCCAAAACTTGTTTTGGGCAAATCAAGACCGTGGTCTTGCTATACTAGGATCACATCATCAAATAGCTTAGAATTTTGGTTAGAATCACACGAAACTACTTCTATTGCAGGTGAGTGATCTACTTACATCCTTGGGCTTCGAAACTTACTACCCGGCGTAGAATCTCCTTCCTTACGCGATCTTCCAACCCTTGGCCCTAGGAGAGAACTCTAGTTGCCCTTTGGTGAGAAACCCTAACCCCTCCTCTCTTGGTTTTCGCAGGGAAGAAGGAGGAGGAGAAAACCCTTCCCTTTCATCCTTTATATATTAAGTAGAAGTTGAACCATCCCTATAAAGGATGATTACTATTACTTATCTAATATCGATTCTAAATTTTATTGAAATGTTCACTAACTTGACTGGTAACTTGAAATTAACCCCAACCCACGGTCGCAAGTTCGGTCCCTCACTTCGACCCCTTTAAAAGAATTGTTTTAGTTTTCTTATGTTTATTTTTGAAAAATTCTGAAATATTCAGGTGTTACAATGAAAGCAAAAGCTGCTGAAATGAAAGCAAAGACTATCTTAGCCAAAGTTTAATTAAAGGAATATGCAATCCTTTCGAAAGACACTTCACAAATGATATTGGAGCAACTTATTATCCATCACCATTTATGTCATGAGATATGGAGGAGATGAAATATATAATTTTTATTTATTATAATTTTCAATCATTGTACTATTTCAATTAATATAATTTTCAATCATTGTCCTTTTAAATCAAATCGTGGATTCACACGATCTGTATCAAATCGAGAATTGATACTTTATTAGAAATCAAATTAAATTGCTTTGACTTAATTGACATATGTATAACTGTGCATGATCATGCATCTGCTTATGTTTCTTCACATATATCTGCCTAATTTATTTCTTGCTTAATCTAGAATCACTAGATAGGGAAAAAAATTAGTTGATACTTGCATAACATAGTACTCGGGTGAGGCGAGATAATAGTACGTTAGGGAAGCTTGGTTTAGGAAGTCGGAAATGGTAAGGAGTATCTGACTTGGTTAACCTAGCTAAGTGAAACTAACCGAAGCTATCTCGCCACATCCTAGACTATTTAAACCAGAGTTTCTGTAACGCCGGCCCCTTACCGTTAAGGCGGTGCGTTACCATTTCCTACTTAACTTACACATATTATTGCATATGAATCTAAAGCATTGCAGTGGAAATAACGCATAACTATAAACACATGCAACAAGAAGGGGGTATAAAGATCATATAGTATCTAGTAGCATCCATGCCTTAAATAAACTCCAAGTATCAAGTATAAGGTAGTAAAACATGTTTTTTTATAAAGCTAAGTGCTAAGTCTATAATGGCACTAAAATGGATCGATCAGCCAAGTCACCACCACACACACGAGCCCTTCCTACAGCTTCCCTTCCTTTAGTAATTTCTATGTTGATCTGCAACATAAGCAATCAACTATAAGTACGAAACTTAGTAAGCTTTTTCCTACTCACTAAATCCACATGTCACATATATTTGAAAGACATATAACATCTCATGTATAGCATAAAACTCATAAGGCACATAAGGTACATGAATGCATACAAACATAAAACATATGCATTGCAAAAACATTTAGGATGCTCTTTAGAAAACATAATAAGTAATACTTTAACATAAGCATACATCATCTTTATTGGGGTCCCCGGCTTGTACCCATTCTTTCTTTGCGTGCATCCCTAAATAGATGCGAGGTAGTTAGTCTCGACCTACTAGGGTTACTAGGCCTACTTTCTTTCAAACTAGGGACAACTTCGGTAGTCCAGAACCGTGGATCTTTTTCAAGATCCGGTACAAGCCATACTTTAAAGTAAAATACATACATGCATTCTTTCCTTTTTCTTTCTTTCATAATAAATGTACTATAGACATTCAATCATTCATGAGTATATGCACACTTTCATGACACAATCATTTACATAAATATCATGACAATGTAGGATCTTTCTTTAAACACATGCAAGTGAAGCAAACATCATGCTAGTCTTATCAACACATCATTCATGTAACATATTTGTCTTAATCAAGGCAACACATTGGTTTTAGCTTTCTTTTCCTATCTTAATACATGCTGGCCGAAACTCCATAGGTAGGGTTTCATAGCATAAAATTCATATAACATTGAAATAAGTACACACTTCACACAAGAGATCATTTACAAGTACGAGGGTAGTCTAAACTTCACTAAACATTAGTTTAAGCATATGATTGTAGTTTGGACCCATTTTAGCCCTCAATCTAGTTGCTGGCCGAAACTCACAACTAGGATATTATAGCATAAAAATTCATGTAACATGGGAACAAATGCATAAGAGATCATTTACAAGTACAAGGGTAGTCTAAACTTCACTAAACATTAGTTTAGACACATGATTGTAGTTTGGACCCATTTAGCCCTTAATCTAGTTGCTGGCCGAAAGTTACAAGGTTAATAAGTCATAGATTCCACAACTTTCTTGACCTAAAACATTACATAAGCAAGGAAAATTCACATAAGATCAAACCCTAGTCCATACGAATGCATCTACTCATCTCCACCACTTGGTCGAGAGGTTCTAAGTCCTTTACATCATGAAAGGCATTCAAACATCATGTATTCATCATTCATCTGCTATAAGAAGATAGCAATAAGCATGTAGAATCATCATCTAAACTTAAACATAACAAAAAAAGAGAAAACCTCCCTTGACCGAAACACACAACATGGCCTTTCTTCCATTTTTTCCACACAACATCACAAGCAAACATAAGGGATCATAAATACACATTCAAGGCTATTATGTTGCAGGTGAGGGAGTCTTACCTCTTGCGCTAAAAATTCAAAAAGGTGTCTAGACTTTGGAGAAGAAAGGGGGCTCTTAGGCTTGATACTCCTCTTGTTCTTCTCCTTTTCTTCTTCCGGTTTGTGAGACTCGGTTTTGGGGCTGCAAGGAGACCCTAGGTCTCGGTGAGAGAGAGGAGGAAGAGGGAAGACTTGGGGAGAAGAGAGTGGAGGGTTTGTGCTATGCGAAAATGCCTTGGGCATTTTTTCCCCCATGCTCTTTTATAGGGAGTGAAAAGGCAAGCACCCCTTTCAATGGTGCCTCTTCATTTTCATGTGTCTCTTCACTTATTTTCCACTCATCTACAATTTCCCATCTCCTCTTAGTAGCACTCCCTTGCTAGGTGAATTGATTACATGAACATTCTTAAGGCTTTATTTTTCTTTGAGGTCCAAGGTTCAATCCTTGGCACCTCCTCTTCTTTTTGCTTTCTCTTCCTTTTATTATTTTTTTCAAACCCGCATAACCAAAGCCCACCTATAGAATGCTACTTATTTAATTCATACACATGCATATGCATTTCATTATTCATTCATACATGTGCAGGATATTAAGCATAACATTAATATAATACATAAGCATAATTATCACACATCCACTACATGTCAAGATAATGCCTAACATTTCTTTATTCACAACTTTTCCCACTAAATTCATAATATTATTCTTGGCCACATGTTCCATTATTACAATGCTAGAGAGGGAAATTTGGGGCGTTACAGTTTCTCAAAGAGTAAATTAAAAGTATCATTTCTTTAAAAGACATTGTCTAAGGAAAGGGTCGTTGTTCTGATATCCAAGAAGGCCCCTGTGCCTCGCCAAGACCTAAAAGTCAATTATTGAATTTTACTTTTAAATTACTACTTGTTAAACTTGAATCTAACTCAAGGTCAAACAATATATAAAATAAAATTGAGAAAAATTAATCAAGCATCTCACAAACACTCATAAGGCTATAATGCTTGTCTATTTTAATCAATTGAGAATGAGTGAGATGATAAGGACTAATCAATTTTCAAAATGTTTTCAAAAATTTCTTAGAATATTTTCTTAAAAAATCTATTTTCAAAATAGTGACTAAACATAATAATGTTTTAATGAATTTCATGCATGATTATGTGTGCTTATAAGTAGATTTCAAAATTTTATATATCTTTTTGAAAATTATTTGCCCTACGCTTAGACATAAACCTTCTAGGTCAACACTAAAGTCCCTTAAGATACTTAGGTAGAGTTCCTTGTAGTTAACCAGGATAATTAGAAGGTGTCAGGTTCAGAGGGAATTGTTGGTGCAAGTTGCATCAGTGATGTCCTCCTCTAAGTGTTTCAATGTTTGACAATATGCTTAAATCAGTGATACATTGAACAAGGGAAGGGTAAGTCAAGAGAAAAGTAACAATGTGAACTAAAGTCCTAGTTAATCTAGGCACGAAGTCCTAGTTCGAAGAATTGGGCACGAAGTCCTGATCATGAATTGGGCACTAAGTCTTGGCCGAGGGCTGGATATTGAAGACCTGACAGGAAGTTGGGCAAGAAGTCTTGGTCGAGGACTGGGCACGAAGTCCTGGCAAAGGGCTGGGCACCGAAGACCTGGTTCGAGGAATTGGGCACGAAGTCCTGGTCGAGGGTTGGGCACCGAAGTCCTGGACCTAGGGTTTGGGCACGAAGTCTTGGTCCGAGGGATTGAGCAACTTAGCTGAGCGATGACTAATGACAGAAGTAGAGACGGGTCGAGGTTCGGATGTCTCGAGATCCAAGAGTATCGAAGGCTAAGCAAAAGTCCACCCGAATGGACAGGGTGACAATCGTCTCCTGAGAGGAGTAGGTGAAAGGCGCATTCCCAGGGGTGGGAACTTGCATCGGTTCGACCTAGGGTTTCACGGAAATCCGAAGTCAGAACCATCTTGTTAAAGCTAAGATTGTGTGTATATTTGCTTTGTATTTGTATATCTTGTAGGTACCTAGAATGGAAGACAAAGCAAGCGAACAACATACAATGCGGTTGGAAGGATTGCATCCAGGCACCCCCATTGAAGGAGGCGCCTCAATGAATGAGGCAAAAACCAGCCTTCATCCAGGTGCCCCCATCAACTGGGGCACCTCAGTCAAAGAAGCAGAACAGACTCAGTGAAGGAAGGCAGAATAGACTTCCATTCAGGCGCCCAGGATGATACAGGCGCCCTAGTTGAAAGTTGTATTTGCTGCTGCGAGTCCGAAGCAGAGATTGATAGATTGACTGGCGTGCTAGGGGGGGTAAATAACACTTTTCCGTTGAATCTCTTCACCTACGTTGTTAGTTGCGCAGCGGAAATACAAATAAAATAATAAAACAATAGAAAGCAATGCTAACAACCTGATTTACTTGGTATCCACCCCGGACGGGTGACTAATCCAAGAATCTATCGGTGGATCAACCCCCGGATAACCTCCGGCTAGATCTGTCGCTCCTTGTGGGTGGAGAAACCTCGCCACAGCACTTCGGACGCTATCTGATCACAAAAGACTACTAACTCACTTTACCCAAGCGAGTTTCGTCAAGCAAGATAGTAGGAAACCAGCCCCTTTAAATAGGGCTCGAGTCTGAAACAGCCGCTACCAGTCGACTGCCAAAATGACAGTCACCTGGTCGCACTCAGATTCGACCATTACAGTACAACGTTCGAATCTGCCAGCCAGTTCCAGCCTATACCAGTCGACTGCCAATGGTCCAGTCGACTGGGACACACCTAAGCCTAGGGTTTCACTCCCGAGTACAAATCTCTCCGCACTCAAATCCTCCCGGCTTAGCCCCTGAGTACCAACACTTATACTCAGACCCTCACAACTCAGTTCACTCTTCACCAGCAGCCTTGACTGCTGCCTTTACGCCCTCTTCATCTTCGGCCCTCGTCTCTCGGATGCGCACGCAAGCCTCCAGCTTGCCTCCATGCCACCCTTCACGTACGCCTCGAAGTCCGTGTCCCTCGGCTCATCATCCCTGCTATCCAACGGTCTCTCGGATGTGCACGCAAGCCTCCAGCTTGCCTCCATGCTATCCTTCACCTGAAGACATCAACCAGGTCCATGTGTACCTGTACACTTGCACACTCATGTACACATATTAGTCCAACACAAGTCTTAACTTAACCATATTGCCTACACATCAAAATATTATGATCCTCCAGATCATCTCAGGGCTGATTGCCCCAACAATCCCCCCTTTTTGATGTGTGGCAATATGTTAAGTTAGGTAAACATAAAGCAATGATAATAGCAAAACAATTGAAAATTAAAGTATAATACATAAGAGGCAACCTCCCCCTTAACCTATGCTTTCTCCCAAATTTCAATTCTTATTGCTAATCCCAAGTTAAGTTTTCCCAACTTAACTCTAAAGTTTCACAACTCAAACCAAGTTAGATTTTGACCTAACCTAACTTAACACTCAAGTTTCTCCCCCTTTGACACCGTCAAAAAGATTGCCCCAAGCAATCCTAGCCCTGGTGCCAAATGGAACTAACTAGATTTCTGAAAAACCCCTCAGAAATGACAAAATCACAAACTGTCCACACTCCCAGTCGACTGCGACCCTACCAGTCGATTGATACGCCATTTTCAGAATTTCCTGTCGAATTTAAGAAACCCATAAAAATTCCAGAAAATCTGGAAAAATGTAAAATTTTGTAAGCACGCTTGTTAAGGTATTCCCTACCCTAGAAAAATATTGGTTCATGAAAAATATCAACCGTGCTTGATTTTTGGTACAAACCCTAAAATCCTCAAATAGTGTCAAGTTTGTATCAACTTTGAAATCCAATCATGACTTCCTATATTTTCTGTAACGCCCCAAAATTTTCATTTTTAGTTCTTAAAGTCCTTAGAATTATTTAGAAATGGTTTAGAAATATTCTAGATATTTTTAGGAATTTTTAGAGTATTTTTATGGAATTTTCCGAGTCCGTTTGGTATTTTTGGAAAAAGAAAAAGAAAAAGGAAAAAGCCAAAAATGGAAAAACCAATTAAGTGCAGCGGGTGGCTCGAACCCGCGACCACCACGAGACCAAGGGAGCGCGCGGCCAGCCGGGCTAGGGGTATCAAGCACAACAAGGGACGGAGAGAAGGGTATTTACGGTATAGTTAGGTTGATCCGACCCTTAAGTATAAATAGATAATTAAAGAGAGAAGTTTTATTTTCTCTCAAACCCTCTCCCTCTCCCAAGGTTGCGCCGACCCCTCTCCCTCTCCTCTCTTGTGCGCACGCCACATCAAGCCCTAGAGGGCCGGCCAAAGCTTTTCTCCAAGAGATAATCCTATATTCGGGATCCCCGCGACGAGAGGAACGCGTAGGTGCGAAGAATTCTCCGAGATCTCAAGTTTCTTCCGAGTCCTAGACGTCAATCTTGGTTGTAAGTCCAAGATATCAATGTAAGTACTGCTCACCTGCAGTAAGAGGCGGTTTTTCCGCGAGAATTTCCTTTAAAAGTTTTTAAAAGTGATATTTCTTTTTGTTTCAGTTTTTGCATGTAATCTTAGTTCCTTATATGCTTGTATATGTTTGATAAGCACCCTATATGAGATTAGGGACCAAGAAAAGCTATGAGAAAAGAGAAGAGAAGATAAAGATAAGAAAAGAAAAGGCCAAGGCCTTAAGAAATCCCGAAAAGTCAAGACTTAGGGATTTTAGCACGCAAGGTGCTCCAGAAAATGCCAAGGCATTTACAGATGAGAAAGAAAAGTAAGAAAAGCTATTTTATTTTCTAAGGCCAGTACCCGGCGTCCAAGGGCGTCGTTAAAGAAATCCAGGTGTCCAATTCCAAGGTCTTGGCCCTGGTAGACCAAGGTCTGCTCTATTAGGATTGGTGGCTCGCTACCCCAACCTTTTAGGGAACGCGCATCAGATGGTACTTACGTCTTCAGTGGATCCAAGTGATTATTATTTTCAAGTATATGCTTTAGCAAAGTTTTCTAAAGTTTAAGAAAGTTTTCAAAAGTTAAAGAATAGCTAAAGTTCAAGTTGAGCCAAGAAAAGTAAATTGAGATTTATTATTGCTTGAGTATGCATGTTTTGAGCTATACATGTTCTTAGTTTCCTTCCAAGCATATTAGTATCTCATATGATTTTCATATTGTTCTAGAAGCATGTTTGCACATTCGAGATTTTGTGAGCTAGATAGTACTTACTAAGCTTTTGCTTATAGATGCATTTCCTCTTATTGCAGATAAAGGTAAAGGCAAGCAATTCTGAAGGAAGACGACGAGGCGGTGCTCAGTAGAGTGTGTGTGGTGGCTGATTATGGAGAGATCCTTGAGACGAAACATTTTAGTTATTTGAATTGCAATGTTTAAGTTTATTCAAATTTCAAGTTCTTGCTTTATGGAGATTATGGAGTATTTGAGTTTTGGATAGTTTTATATGCTAAATTTCTTAGAGTAAAGATTCCATGTTATTTCCTTTAGCATATATATCCCCATGATTGCATTGGATGAGTAAAAGTGTGAGTAGTTAGAAATATTGATACTTTATTAGAGAAAAAGGTGTTTGTGCCAAGATAGTATCAATTTTCCTTTTGAATCGAGTTTTATTGCTTAAAAATGTTTAGAAAAGTTGCAATCACATTTCATAATGCTTTAGCAAGGTCGTAGAACATGTATTTGGTGTTATAAATTCATAGAAGTCAAGATTGGTACAAACTCTATTGTTAACGTTTATATAAACTTGTTTAGTTTATTTTCTTCCATAAAAGTCCTAAATTCAAGTTTATGGATTCGTTTGATTGGCTAAATTGTTTAGGAAACTGATATAGAGTATAGAAATGATGTCGTAGTTTGATATGGCTCGAAATTGAAGGAATGGTGGACTTGGAAAGTAAGGGCCGAAACCTGTAAAACTGATTACAGGCGTACCAGTCGACTGCCACGTCACCAGTCGACTGGTACAGGCAGTTTAAGAAGGGTAAGGCTGTTTTCAACAGGTATTAGCTATGGGATTTGAGAAGAAAGTATGACATGGTATTATTATACATGATTGCTTAAGTTAGAATATAATTGTTAGCAGAATTTAAAAGAAAAAAAAAATAAGATTTCCGCAATTTTCTTTAGTCATGTATAAAAGTTGAGAAGTAGAGAAATGTAACGATCCGTCTAAAGACAGTAAGAAGGCGGGTCGCTACATTTTCCAAATTCATTCACCTCTATGTGACACATAGAATGGTTTGTACACCTCCCCTTTTTATAGGATATTGTCATTTCGACAAAAATTACCCCTCTTTTTCTCTCAAGTCTAGATAATCATAAAAATAAGACTTTCCCATGCCCTTTTTGATAGATATTTCATTATGTAACTTTGCAACCAATATATAGTAAACAATATATCCAATATAGGATTGCAAACCATTTAAAAAACACATATAGAAAGAGCATAATTTAAAACCATAGATTAATCACATATCAAATTATCAAGCAACATTCAAAACATCATTAAGTTATGACAAACTTTCCAATAACATAAAAGAGAATGTATCATACATGGAACCATAAAAGTAGTCATGAAATAAACATCTAAAAGAGTAACTAGGGCCGAAGTCCTAAGGTCATTCAAATAATAATGCTCTCAACACTGAACAACTCCCAAAAACTGCATCATCTAGTCAGAACATATGATCGTCGCCGCCTGGAGGAGGAGGAGCCTGATAAGCGAGATGCAGCTGTCGCAACATCTCGTACATATCGTCCTGGCGGCTGGTAATCCCATGAACTGCCGCCTTAATCCTCTGCTCAGACTGCTGTACTCTGTGAATATCCTCACGGATGCTGTGATCATCCTCTTGAAGCCTGTGGGCATCTGATCGAAGCTGGGTGAACTCTGCACGTGTAACTATCCCAGCGGGCTCCTCATCTGAGCTAGAGGCTTCTGGACGCTCCCTCCAGGCAAATGCCCCCTGCCGACTCTCTATACCTGCCAAGGACAATTGGCGTGTGCCAATCTGATCATAGTCCTTGGACAGGTGTCTGACCTGACCACTGGTGACGTGAATACCGAATCGCAACTAGAAGAACTCAGTCAACACATGACAGAAAGGCATATAGATTTTCCCATTAATACTTTGGAAAAAGTGGCAAATGGAAGTAAATACATGAAGAGACACATCTATGTCTAACCTCCGCTCCAGTGCATACATCATTACTAGGTGAGGCAATCAAATCCTTACCCTCCCCTTAGTAACAATGGGTAGGAGACATTCTACAACAATCTTGTATAGAACATGACTAAATGGACTCATGGGTTTTGCATCAAAGGTACGCTCAGATTCATGCCTATGTCTTCTAAAATAGTGCAAATGAATCTGATCGATGGTTACATCTGGAAACTCAAGTGGCTCAACAACGTTGGGAAAATAAGTATTAACATTGTTTGAAGCCCGACGCTATAAGAAACTGACCAAAATCATGGTTGTGAAGGAGATGGTAACACCGGCCACTCTTGATTCATAAATATTATTTTCTGAGTCAATACATGTCAAATTGCCATAGAACTCCTTGCATAAATCAATATTGACATCATGTTGACAGTATACCAGTTGTTCTATGCCAAAGTGAGTGATCATCTCAATAATCTGAGGTGCTTTTTCCTGAAAATAGGCTTTGTTTAAGTACCGACAATGCATTGGGACAAACTCATTCTCTTCAAACCTCTTTTTACACTCTAAGCTCCTAAATCTTACCTCTTCTGGAGCTTGTGGACCTGGACGGGATGAACCTTCACCCATAGGTCTTTTAGACACAACCCTAAGATACCAAAAACATGCATGCAAACCAAGATACCCCCCCAAAAGAGAAAATACCAAAGAAAACATAAACAAAATATCATATTAGTATTAAAACAAAGTTTAAATGGAGAACGAAATTTTAAATCATGATACCTTTTCGCTAATCTTTTCATGGTGTTGATTTTGAGAGAATGGCTTAAGAGGAGGAGTGTTTAACAAACCCTAGAGGTAGATCGGGGTTAGAGAAGGACTTAGAGAGGGATTTTAGGGCTTAGAAGGGCCTGAGGACGAAGGAGGAGCTTGGGAGAGGAGAGGATCGCCGGGGAAATCGCCAAAATCCTAGAGTTTGGCTCCCCCGGCGTGCCCATTTCCTTTTATAAAACCCGCATCCTAGTCGACTGGCAGGAGGCCAGTTGACTGGGAAACTTCATAGAATGTATTTACATTCGGAACCAGTCGACTGCCATTTTAGCAGGTGATTGGTATCTGAAACTTAGTTTTTCAGTCCGAAATTCAGTAGTGCACTATTAATTCCACAAATTCCCAAAAAATCTGAAATCTTGTGGAGAGATTTGTGGATCCTATATCTACCTGGGAAAAATATAATTTTAGTCAAAACTATCCTGAATCCCGAGACTGATATAAACTTCAAATTTTCCTAAATTGTATCATGAAACTTTTCCCAAAAGTTCTAATTTCGACCTCACCTTGATGCTTCTTCCCATACTCATTCATAATCCATTCATAGCATCAAGTTATATGGTATTTAGATATTAAAACTAATTTCTCTCAATTAAAATCCCTTTTTCAATCTTTTACTCTATAACTCTCCCTTTAGTGTGCCAATTCTCTAGGATTAAGACTAACCTTAGCCTTTTAAACCTCTTGGCACACCCTATAGTCCATCTAGTTTCCTAGAAGGAGACCACCTGAGATCCATTGACCATGGATCCCATTTTAGCTTCTAGAGCTCTCCCTTGATCTCCTAGCCCTAGTTACCTTCCTAGGTACCTTATCCATAAGTGCAAGACCACACCGGTGCTCCTCCGGTGCTTCTTGATCTTCTACTCTCACTCTCTTAACCCTATAGACCTTTTTCTTGGTCAACTCCTTCTGTTTTGCCTCAAATGATTTTTCTTTATCATGTTTGACTTTTTCCTTACCATAGTCATAGGGCATCCTTGAATATGACATTTCATCAACATTTGCCCTTCTAGAATGATATCCTAAACCCGGCCTACCATTCTTAAGAGGTTGATCCTTTTGCATTATCCTTGTCCCTTTTGATCCCCTAATAAGTCTATCTAGGTTTTTCTCCAGTTGATCAAGTTTTGCTTTCAAGACTTGATTTTCCTTCTTCAAATTCCTAGCCTTAGAATCTTTTGACCTAACTTGATCATTTCTAGATCTACCCATTTTTCTAGACATATTCCCCTTTTTCCTAGGGTTTATGTCTTGGTCCTTAGTCCTAAAATTCCTAGATTTAACATAAAACATAGAAGTTTTGGTGTTTTAGCATGCAAAAGTGTTTCTATTCTTATCATGATATTTAAAGCCAAAATTACATCTAGGCAAATAATCATTTATATTCCTAGCATTCATGGAAGAGCTTTGAACATAAGTAAAGTTAGGGATTACCTCCCTTACCCTAGTAGCTCCCCCTTGATGTGAGCTCCTCTTTTTCTTTTCTTCTTTCTCCCATTTCCTTAGATGCTCCATCTTTTTGAGCTATTTACTCCTTGGACACTTTGTATGGTAGTGCCCTAGCTCCCCGCATGTGAAACACCTAATTTTCTTTTTTTTCTCCTTTTGAGCTTCCTCATTCCTACAACCCATATTAGAATTTAAATGAATAAATTTGGGCTTAAGAGTTACTGTTGGATAGAGAAACACGATAGAGGGGGGGTGAATATCGTGAAAACTTTTTCGGATAATACTTAAGAGAAAATACGCAGCGGAATTAAAAACAAACACGAGGAACACAAGTATTTTTTACTTGGTTCAGAGTCGCGGTCGGCTCCTACTCTAAGGCTCACGGTCCTTGATCGTTTACTGCGGGCAATTCTATAATAGCGCAAAGATTTACAGAATTTGATACAATAATAGTACAATAAATAAACGAATACACTTTTCGTTACCGACGCCCGTGTGGATCGCACTTCAGAGCAGAGGGTCGTCGTCGGCGCTGGAATGTCGAGATCGAAGTTTCCCGGAGCAGAGCGCTTGAACGAAAAGCTTAGAGGCGTTGGAAAATTGTTGTTCTGAAGCCTCGGAGTCGAGCCCCTTTTATAGTGCTCCTGGGGGCGCCTGATTCGCTGGGGGCGCCTGACACGTGCCTTCAGATCGGAGAAACCTCATCCGCAGCTCGATTAGCGCTTATCCCCTTCAAATCAGGCTCGGAGCTGACTGGGGCGCCTGGGACCTCCCGGGCGCCCAGCTTGACTGGGTCCGCTGGCTTCGTGGCTGATTTTGCTTCGACTCCTCTTTAGCTTTGACCTTGGGCGCCCGAGACCTCCCGGGCGCCTAACCCAGTGTTGTTTCGAAGCGATTCTTGCTTACTGCTTGTTTGGCTTTGACCTTGGGCACCCGGGACCTCCCGGGCGCCTAGCCCAGCTGCATGCCCCTCTCCTTTGGGGTGTTCTGAGCTGCAGAAACACACTCCTTCAGTCCCTGTATCCAAGGTTAGTTCCACAACAAACAAGGCAAGAATATTAGTCCATTTTTACAGCCATAGCTGTCTTGGTTCTGACTTCAGGTCTCCCAAATGGAACCCTAGGTCGAACCGACGCCTACTGTTCCCTCGACGGGGAACGCGTCCTCACCTACTCCTCTCAGGAGAGTTTACCTTTTGCCAACCGGCTCCTCCGGTTGGACTTTTGCCCGATCCACCTGACCAGGTCTTCGTGCCCAGTCCTAGACCAGGACTTTGTGCCCACCTTACGAGCAGGTCTTTGGTGCCCAGTCCTAGACTAGGACTTAGTGCCCACCTTCCGAGCAGGTCTTCGGTGCCCAGCCCTCTGCCAGGTCTTCTTGCCCAGTCTTTGACCAGGACTTCTTTGCCCAGCCCTTTGCCAGGACTTAGTGGCCAACCCTTGGTTAGCTCTTAGGTGCCCAGCCCTCGGCCAGGACTTCTTGCCTAGATCAACTAAGACTTTCCTACACACTTGAGTAACTTTATTAGATCACAAATAATACTTAACTTTGAATCCTTTGCCAATATCAAAACAAGGTTCGATATGGTGTTTCCTGCACCAACAGTTACCTCCTTTTTACCTAGTGGGCACTTATCCTTGTAGTGCCCCTTTTTGTTGCAGCCAAAACATGTGATGTGCTCTTTCAATTTAGCTTTGGTGAAGATTGAATTTTCTTCTTGTTCTTGTATGGGTGAGGGTCTCTCCTCCCCCTCAATTCTTGAAGTTGATACTTCTTATTTGGATGAGGTGGAAATCCTCTCACTCTCTTCTTCCATTTTCTCCTCTTCTTGTGCTATTGAGTTCACTTCCTCGGCCTCTTCCACTAATTGATCTCGTGTAGGGTTTTTATGGAGTTCTTTCAATTTGCTCCACAATTCACATGTGTTTTGGTATTCCCCTACATCACTCAAAATTTTATTAGGCAAAATATTTTTTAAAATACTAATTACCTTCTCATTGATCTGAAATTGTTCTTGTTGATCTTTGTCTAAATATCTAGGACGAAGCCTCTTTCCGTGCTTGTCCTTTGGAACTTTGAAGGGCTCTTCAAGTGCAATTCTACATTCCCACTCCATCGCGAGCCACGCCTCCATTCTCGACTTTCAATACCTGAAATCTTCATGGTCGTAGAGCGGTGGAGTGTAAATATCGTCCCCAAATTTGTCTTCCATGTTCTTCTTCCTCTAGCGTGTGCTCCCTCGGCGGTTAGTCCGATCAAGAGTGGTCCTTCGCTCTGATACCAACTGATAGATCGACTGGCGTGCTAGAGGGGGGGTGAATAACACTTTTTCATTGAATCTCTTCACCTACGTTGTTAGTTGCGCAACGGAAATACAAATAAATTAATAAAACAATAGAAAACAATGCTAACAACCTGATTTACTTGGTATCTACCCTGGACGGGTGACTAATCCAAGAATCCGTCGGTGGATCAACCCACGGATAACCTCCGGCTAGATCTGTCGCTCCTTGTGGGTAGAGAAACCTCGCCACAACACTTCGGACGCTATCTGATCACAAAAGACTACTAACTCACTTTACCCAAGCGAGTTTCGTCAAGCAAGATAGAAAGAAACGAGCCCCTTTAAATAGGGCTCGAGTCTGAAACAGCCGTTACCAGTCGACTGCCAAAATGGCAGTCACCTGGTCGCACTCAGATTCGACCGTTACAGTACAACGTTCGAATATGCCAGCTTGTCCAGCCTATACCAGTCGACTGCCAATGGGCCAGTCGACTGGGACACACCTAAGCCTAGGGTTTCACTCCCGAGTACAAATCTCTCCGCACTTAAACCCTCCCGGCTTAGCCCCTGAGTACCAACACTCATACTCAGATCCTCACAACCTAGTTGACTCTTCACCAGCAACCTTGACTATTGCCTTCACGCCCTCTTCATCTTCGACCCTCGTCTCTCGGATGCGCACGCAAGCCTCCAGCTTGCCTCCATGTCACCCTTCACGTACGCCTCGAAGTCCACGTCCCTCGGCTCATCATCCCTGCTATCCAACGGTCCCTCGGATGAGCATGCAAGCCTCCAGCTTGCCTCCATGTCATCCTTCACCTGAAGACATCAACCAGGTCCATGTGTACCTATACACCTGCACACTCATGTACACATATTAGTCCAACACAAGTCCTAACTTAACTATATTGCCCACACATCAAAATATTATGATCCTCCAGATCATCTCAGGGCCGATTGCCCCAACAGAGATAAGCTTTCATTGAGGCGCCTGGGAGGTCCAGGGCACCCTGGTCAAAGGGATTATCTGCTGCGACGAGTTTGGCGCGGAGATAAGGTTTGACCAAGTCCTTTGAGGCACCTCAGTGATCACAGGTGCCCCAAATGAAGCCAATAAAAGGGGCTTCGACCCCAAGGCTCAAGACAGAACTTCCAAAATCCATTCTGAGCTTTCTGACTGACGACAAAACGCTAAAGACGAGGCTCTACGACCGGGAGGCTCAGGAGGAAGTGCGCGGCACTTCGGAGGTCCAGATCGGCCGAGTCTTCCACCATTTTGTTTTGGTTTGCTTTTATTATTCCGCACTGAATTTCCTATATTTTTTATTGTAATTATTGCACTGTAAGACGAGTTTCTTCGCCTCCGGAAAGTCCAAAAAGGAGACCAATAGTGGATGGGCATTCCTGTGCTTAGGCCTTGGATGTACTGACCCTGGGGGGTTGGGAACCAAGTAAATCCCACGTGCAATCTGTCTCCTGTTTTGTTCGTTCTTTCTATTGTTTTTTCGCTGCTACTAACTCTGTGTCCAGAACGAACGAAAGTTTTACGAGGTTCCGCAAAAGTTATTTTCGATCGATATTCACCCCCCCTCTATCGACGGCACTGGTCCTACAATTGGTATCAGAGCCAGACCGCCGCTCTTCACCGGACTAACCGTCGATGGAGCAAACCCGCTAGGAGTTGAGGGGGAGCCCAGGGGTGAATCAGGTATAATTTTTTAAAATGTCTGCTTTTAAGTTCCATATTATATGCTTCACGTGCAGGGAGAGATGACACTATAAAAATCAGTGTCCTACTCGTAAGACTCGTTCTTCACCGGCGACAAAAGACGTACCAGCACCAGGAGGCCAGAGGAACAAAGATCACATCAAATGTTTCAAGTGCGAAAAATACGGACACTACAAGAATAAATGTTCGGCAAAGGTACGCAAACTTTACATTCCTAGAAAGTTTAAATTTCCTGCACAATCGCATGATAAGGTTGATAATTTTTCTAAAAAGTTAAGTTTACTGCATAGTCAAATTAATATCTTGCATGATCAACTAGAAAATGTAGACAGTAATAAACTATCAAAAATTAATTCTTTAATTGTCAATATCAATGAATTAATTTGTAAAATTAATTCTGAATTTCCTAGAGATAATGTTGAAATTAGATCTTGACAATCCTGAAGATAATTTAGAAATTAAATTTGATAATCCTAGAGATAATATTGAAATTAAATCTGAATTCAAATTTGAAAATCTTATAGATAATTCTGAAAATTGTGAGATTAATCCTGAAATTGTTAAGGATAATATTGAAATTATCTCTGATAATCTTAAGGATAATCCAGAATTCATTGATTTTGAAATTATTAAAGATAATATTGAAATTATCTCTGATAATCTTAAGGATAATCCAGAACTTAATTTTGAAATTCTTAGGATTAATCCTGAAAATATTGAAAATATTCCTGAGGATAAAGATGATTTTTCTAAAAATATTTCTGAGGATAATAAGGATAATTCTGAGGATAGTGGAGATAATGTCTCTTTAGATAATAATTTAATTATTCTCTTGGATAATCCTGAAATATTAACTAGTGGCCCATATTACTCCACCTATTATGAAGATATAAATGGAAATAATCTTGATTTTGAGGATGAGGAGGAGATGAAATTTGATGAGATCAAGGCTATAGTCAATAAAAATCACAAAGATTCAAATAAACCAGAATTATTGAAAAAACTTAAAAATATAAATAAAGAAGAAATAGTGGATGAGTCAGAAATTTTCGAAATAATAAAAATTACGAACTTAAACACACAACTATTAATTAATCGTTTCAACCTTAATTATTCAACTTTAATTAATCCTTAATTAATTTTAATTCAATTAATCCATAATTTATTTTAATCAATTAATCCTTAATTAATTTTAATTCAATTAATCCTTAATTAATTCAATTAATTCTTAATTAATTCAATTATTCATTAATCAATTCAAACTCAAATTAATTCTTAATTAATTCAATTAAGCCTTAATTAATTCAACTTCAATTTAAGTAATTCTTAATTGATTCAACTTTAATTAATTTTGAATTTAGATCCAAGTAATTCTTAAGTAACTTAAACTCGAATTAAATAAAATCTTACCCAAACGACAACAATTAATTTAATAAAATTAAATATATCAAAGTGGGTTGGCATATTCGCGAGTTCACACGACATTATCAAATCGGAAATTTGATACATCCTTAGATTTGATACATGTCGTATGAACCCGCGAATATGCCAACCCACTTTGACATATTTAATTTTATTAAATTAATTGTTGTCGTTTGGGTAAGATTTTATTTAATTCGAGTTTAAGTTACTTAAGAATTACTTGGATCTAATTCGCGGGTTGGCATATTCGCGCTCACTTGGTTATCAGGATTCATAAACTCTAATACTTAGCCTGGAGGTCTAGAGTTCGAATCCTGAGAAAGACAAAAATCCACTGGCCAGAGGTGGGAAGACCTAGTGAGTAACGACACGGTCAACGGTTGACGACCAAAGGGGCCAGGTTGTTGGGCCGCCAAAAAAAAATAGAATTTGGCCGCCTAAGGGGCCGAGGGGTCGGGTCGACGGACCGGGTCGTTACAATAAAAAGGCTCACTTGGTACCAGGATTCAGGAACTTTAGTACTTAGCCTGGAGGTCTAGAGTTCAAATCCTGGGGAAGGCAAAAACCCATTGCCAGGGGTGGGAAGACCGTAGGGTCGCCGGCCTAGAGGGTTGCCTGCGGGGACTATAGAGGCGGGGCCGCTACATTAAAAGGCGTCTTTTTATTGTAACGACCCGGCCCCTTGGCCCCTTGGGCGGCCCAACTAGCGGCCCACTTGGCGGCCCTTGGCCCCTTGAGCGGCCAAATCATATTTGACGGCCCCTTTGGCGACCTCTTGGGCGATCATAACTCACAAGTACTTCCCACCCCTGGCCAGTGGATTTTTGCCTTCCCCAGGATTCGAACTCTAGACCTCCAGGCTAAGTACTAAAGCTTATGAATCCTGGTACCAAGTGACCTCCAGGAAAAGAAACCAAGTCAAGTAAAATATTATGTTTTAAAAAATAAGATTTTTCTAAGTATTTATACTTTTTCAAAAAAAAATTCTAATATTTTTCTAAGTACTTTTTAAAAATTCTAATATTTTCTAAGTACTTATACTTGCACACTAATACTTTTTAAAAATTATAATATTTTTCAAAAGTACTTATACTCTTCAAAAATTTTTAAAAAAAACTTAATTTTTCAATGATCATAATGTTTTTAAAAATTACTTGTATTTTTCAAAGATCATAATATTCTTCAAAAGTACTTGCACGTTTCAAAGGTCACAGGATTTTGTCAAAAGTTATACATTTTCCAAAAGTATTGCATTTTTTGAAAAGTGTCAGACATCTCTCAAATATACTAGTAATTTTTTGTCCAAAGTACTAATATGTTTTGCATAACGGGTTTTCAATTTTTTTTTAAAATTATCATATTATACTAAAAGTTCAAAATAGCTCTAGCTTGTTGCTATGCTTCAACAATTTAAATTTTTAAAAAGAACCAAATGTTTTCATTGTTAGTGCAAGTTTTTTTTGGTGATTTTTTATGTATGACAAAGGGGGAGAGGTGCGCTTAAGTTAGAAATTTTTTCTCTCTTACCAAAGGATCAAAGAATCAAAATGATTTTTTAAAAAGGGGGGGGGGAGAGTGAGCGGAAGTTAGAAGGTTTTCCCAAAAGATCAAAAATGAGTTTTCAAAATTATTATTTTATTTTATCCCAAGGTTTAGCCCTTTCATCCAATCTAATTTAAGATATTGTCAAACATCAAAAAGGGGGAGATTGTTGGTGCAAGTTGCATCAGTGATGTCCTCCTCTAAGTGTTTCAATGTTTGACAATATGCTTAAGTCAGTGATACATTGAGCAAGGGAAGGGTAAGTCAAGAGAAGAGTAACAATGTGAACCAAAGTCCTAGTTAATCTAGGTACGAAGTCCTGGTTCGAAGAATTGGGCACGAAGTCCTGATCATGGATTGGACACTAAGTCCTGGCCGAGGGCTGGACACCGAAGACCTGACCGGAAGTTGGGCAAGAAGTCCTGGTCGAGGACTGGGCACGAAGTCCTGGCAAAGGGATGGGCAAGAAGTCCTGACAAAGGGCTAGGCACCGAAGACCTGGTTCGAGGAATTGGGCACGAAGTCCTGCCTGAGATCGAGCAACTTAGCTGAGCGATGACTAAGGATAGAAGTATAGACGGGTCGAGGTTCGAACGTCTCGAGATCCGAGAGTATCGAAGGCTAAGCAAAAGTTCACCCGAATGGACAGGGTGACAACCGTCTCCTGAGAGGAGTAGGTGAAAGGCGCATTCCCGGGGGTGGGAACTTGCGTCGGTTCGATCTAGGGTTTCGCGAAATCTGTAGTCAGAACCATCTGATTAAGGCTAAGATTGTGTGTATATTTGCTTTGTATTTGTATATCTTGCAGGTACCTAGAATGGAAACAAAGCAAACGAACAACACACAACGCGGCTGGAAGGCTTGCATCCAGGTGCCCCCATTAAAGGAGGCGCCTCAATGAATGAGGCAAAAACCAGCCTTCATCCATGCACCCCCATCAACTGGGGCACCTCAGTCAAAGAAGAAGAACAGATTCAGTGAAGGAAGGCAGAACATGCTTCCATTTAGGCGCCCGGGATGATACAGGCGCCCTGGTTGAAAGCTGTATTTGCTGCTGCGAGTCCGAAGCAGAGATAAGCTTTCATTGAGGCGCCTGGGAGGTCCAAGATGCCTTGGTGAAAGGGATTATCTGCTGCGACGAGTTTGGCGTGGAGATAAGGTTTGACCAAGTCCTTTGAGGCACCCCGGTGATCACAGGCGCCCCAATGAAGCCTATGAAAGGGGCTTCGTCCCCTAGGCTCAAGACAGAACTTCCAAGATCCATTCTGAGCTTTCTGACTGACGACAAAACGCTAAAGACGAGGCTCTACGACCGAGAGGCTCCAGGAGGAAGTGCACGGCACTTCGGAGGTCCAGATCGGCCGAGTGTTCGACCATTTTATTTTGGTTTGCTTTTATTATTCTACACTGAATTTTCTATATTTTTTGTTGTAATTATTGCACTGTAAGACGAGTTTCTCCGCCTCCGAAAAGTCCAGAAAGGAGACCAATAGTGGACGGGCGTTCCCGTGCTTAGGCCTTGGATGTACTAACCCTGGGGGGTTGGGAACCAAGTAAATCCTGCGTGCAATCTGTCTCCTATTTTGTTCGTTCATTCTATTGTTTTTCCGCTGCTACTAACTCTGTGTCCAGAACAAACGAAAGTTTTACGAGGTTCCGCAAACATTATTTTCGATCGATATTCACCCCCCTCTATCAACGACACCGGTCCTACAATTGGTATCAGAGCCAGACTGCTCTTCACCGGACTAACCGCCGATGGAGCAAAGATGCCAGGAGTTGAGGGGGTGCCCAGAGGTGAATCAGGTACAATTTTTTAAAATGTCTATTTTTAAGTTCCATATTATATTCTTCACGTGCAGGGAGAGAGGACACTATAAAAATCAGTGTCCTACTCGTAAGACTCGTTCTTCACCGGCAACAAAAGATGTACCAGCACCAGGAGGCCGGAGGAACAAAGATCACATCAAATGTTTCAAGTGCGAAAAATACGGACACTACAAGAATAAATGTTCAGCAAAGGTACGCAAACTTTACATTCCTAGAAAGTTTAAATTTCCTGCACAATCGCATGATAAGGTTGATAATTTTTCTGAAAAGTTAAATTTACTGCATAGTCAAATTAATATCTTGCATGATCAACTAGAAAATGTAGATAGTAATAAACTATTAAAAATTAATTCTTTAATTGTCAATATCAATGAATTAATTTGTAAAATTAATTCTGAATTTCCTAGAGATAATGTTGAAATTAGATCTGACAATCCTGAAGATAATTTAGAAATTAAATTTGATAATCCTGGACATAATGTTGAAATTAAATCTGAATTTAAATTTGAAAATCTTAAAGATAGTTCTGAATTCAAATTGAAATTCTTAAAGATAATTATGAAAATTGTGAGATTAATCCTGAAATTATTAAGGATAATATTGAAATTATCTCTGATAATCTTAAGGATAATCCAGAATTCAATTCTAAAATTCTTAAGGATAATATTGAAATTATCTCTGATAATCTTTTGGATAATCCAGAATTTAATTTTGAAATTATTAATGATAATATTGAAATTATCTCTGATAATCTTAAGGATAATCCAGAACTTAATTTTGAAATTCTTAGGATTAATCCTGAAAATATTGAAAATATTTCTAAGGAAAAAGATGATTTTTCTACAAATATTTCTGAGGATAATGTCGATAATTCTGAGGATAGTGGAGATAATGTTTCTTTAGATAATAATTTAATTATTCTCTTGGATAATCCTGAAATATTAACTAGTGGCCCATATTACTCCACCTATTATGAAGATATAAATGGAAATAATCTTGATTTTGAGGATGAGGAGGAGATTGAATTTGCTGAGATCAAGACTATAGTAAATAAAAATCACAAAGATTCAAATAAATCAGAATTATTAGAAAAACTTAAAAATATAAATAAAGAAGAAATAGTGGATGAGTCGGAAATTTTCGAAATAATGAAAATTATGAACTTAAACTCATAACTATTAATTAATCATTTCAACATTAATTATTCCTTAATTAATTTTAATTCAACTAATCCTTAATTAATTTTAATTCAATTAATTCTTAATTAATTCAAATTAATTCTTAATTAATTCAAATTAATTCTTAATTAATTCAATTAATCCTTAATCAATTCAAACTCAAATTAATTCTTAATTAATTCAATTAAGCCTTAATAAATTCATCTTCAATTTAAGTAATTCTTAATTGATTCAACTTTTATTAATTTTGAATTTAGATCCAAGTAATTCTTATGTAACTTAAACTCGAATTAAATAAACTCTTACCCAAACCATAATAATTAATTTAATAAAATTAAATATGTCAAAGTGGGTTGGCATATTCGCGGGTTCACACGACATGTATCAAATCGGGAATTTGATACATCTTTAGAAACTTAATTAAATATTTTGACTTGGTTGAATCATGCATTAAATATTTCTAGCTTATTGCTATGCTTCAACAATTTAAATTTTTAAAAAGAACCAAATGTTTTCATTGTTAGTGCAAGTTTTTTTGGTGATTTTTGATGTATGACAAAGGGAGAGAGGTGCGCTTAAGTTAGAAACTTTTTCTCTCTTATCAAAGGATCAAAAAATCAAAATATTTTTTTAAAAATTGGGGGAGGGGGGGGGGGGAGAGTGAGCGGAAGTTAGAAGGTTTCCCCAAAAGATCAAAAATGACTTTTCAATATTTTTATTTTATTTTATCCCATGTTTTAACCCTTTCATCCAATCTAACTTAAGATATTGTTAAACATCAAAAAGGGGGAGATTGTTGGTGCAAGTTGCATCAGTGATGTCCTCCTCTAAGTGTTTCAATGTTTGACAATATGCTTATGTTAGTGATACATTGAGCAAGGGAAGGGTAAGTCAAGAGAAGAGTAACAATGTGAACCGAAGTCCTAGTTAATCTAGGCACAAAGTCCTGGTTTGAAGAATTGGGCACGAAGTCCTGATCATGGATTGAGCACTAAGTTCTGGCCGAGGGCTGGGCACCGAAGACCTGATCGGAAGTTGGGCAACAAGTCCTAGTCGAGGACTGGGCACGAAGTCCTGGCAAAGGGCTGGGCAAGAAGTCCTGGCAAAGGGCTGGGCAAGAAGTCCTGGTAAAGGGCTGAGCACCGAAGACATGGTTCGAGAAATTGGGCAAGAAGTCCTGGCCGAGGGTTGGGCACCGAAGTCCTGGACCTAGGGTTTGGGTACGAAGTCTTGGTCCGAGGGATTGAACAACTTAGCTGAGCGATGACTAAGGACAGAAGTAGAGACAGGTCGAGGTTCGGACGTCTCGAGATCTGAGAGTATCGAAGGCTAAGCAAAAGACCACCCGAATGGACAGGGTGGCAACCGTCTCCTGAGAGGAGTAGGTGAAAGGCGCATTCCCGAGGCTAGGAACTTGCATCGGTTCAACCTAGGGTTTTGCGAAAATCCGAAGTCAGAACCATCTCGTTAAGGCTAAGATTGTGTGTATATTTGCTTTGCATTTGTATATCTTGCAGGTACCTAGAATGAAAGACAAAGAATGCGAACAACACACAACGAGGCTGGAAGGCTTGCATCCAGGCACCCCCATCAACTAGGGCACCTCAGTCAAAGAAGCAGAATAGATTCAGTGATGGAAGGCAGAACAGGCTTCCATTCAGGCGCCCGGGATGATACAGGCGCCTTGGTTGAAAGCTGTATTTGCTGCTGTGAGTCCGAAGCAGAGATAAGCTTTCATTGAGGCGCCTGGGAGGTCCAGGGCGCCCTGGTCAAAGGGATTATCTGCTGCGACAAGTTTGGCGCGAAGATAAGGGTTGACCAAGTTCTTTGAGGCACCCCGGTGATCACAGGCTCCCCAATGAAGCCTATAAAAGGGGCTTTGACCCCTAGGCTCAAGACAGAACTTCCAAGATCCATTCTGAGCTTTCTGACTGACGACAAAATGCTAAAGATGAGGTTCTACGACCGGGAGGCTCCAGGAGGAAGTGCGCGGCACTTCGGAGGTCCAGATCGATCGAGTCTTCGACCATTTTGTTTTGGTTTGCTTTTATTATTTTGCACTGAATTTCCTATATTTTTTATTGTAATTATTGCACTGTAAGACGGGTTTCACCACCTCTGGAAAGTCCGGAAAGGAGACCAATAGTGGACGGGCATTCCCGTGCTTAGGCCATGGATGTACTTACCCTGGGGGGTTGGGAATCAAGTAAATCCCGCGTGCAATCTGTCTCCTGTTTTATTCGTTCTTTCTATTATTTTTCTGCTACTACTAACTCTGTGTCCAGAATGAACGAATGTTTTAAGAGGTTCCGCAAAAGTTATTTTCGATCGATATTCACCCCCCCTCTATCGAAGACACCGGTCCTACAGGAATCAGTATTTTTGCAAAATTTTATATTTTCAAACATTTCTTTCTAAAAAAAATTATTATCTTTTTCAAAATGATTTTTTGCTCGAAATTTTTTTATTAAAATATTTCTTCAAAAATTTATTTCTTTCAAAATGTTTTTGAAAAAATATTCCTTCAAAAATTTATTATTTCTTTCAAAATATTTTTCGAAAAATACTTTTTCAAAAATTATGTTCTTCTAAAAAAAATGCTTAGGGAGAGTCTCAATCAAAAGAACAATTCACTTTTTGATCTATAATGAAGTTTTCCTTGTAGATTTGGATAAACTCTAAAGACACATAGGTAGTTTTTCTTATGATCTACAAAGATTCCTAAGATTGTGTCAAACTTAGGGGGAGTCTCAATCAAAAGAACAATTCACCATTTGATTATCTTGAATTAATATTATGTAACTCTTTTCGTTTGAATCAAACCCTAAGACTCAGAGGAAGATCAACTAGTGGTAAACAAGTTTCTTAGGACTGTGTCAGGTTTAGGGGGAGTTCAAATTTAAAAAACAATTAGAAGTTTCAAAAATATTATATTTTCAAAACACACTATCTTTTCGAAAACATTTTATTTTTTGAAAATATAATATTCTCATTTTTCAAAATATTTTTTTAAATCTTTTAGTCTTTTGAACATCTTTAAAAACCTTTAAAAAATGACTTGAGTTTGACGAAATCTCCAAGACACATAGGAAAGTTTTCCTTATGGTTAACAAGGTTTCCTAGAATTGTGTTAGATTGGGAAGGAATACAAACCAAGAAATTTATTATATTTTTGGGATTAAATACATTATCTTGATTGGAAAATCTCTAAGACACAAAATTTTTTTTTGTGGTTAACAAGATTCCAAGGATTGTGTTAGATTTAGGTAAATTCAAATCAATAAAGTACTTAATCTTTTCAAATTTTACTCAAGTACTTAGCGTTCCTTCAAATATTTTCCGAAAAAGGTACTTTTAAAAAAAAAGAGAGAATTTTTGAAAATTATGTTTTCTTTAAAAATCTTAAATATTTTCAAAAATCGTATTGTTGGTGTAAATTTTTAATTCAAAATCTTTGTTATTACCTTATATTTCTTTTTGATGTCTGTCAAAGGAGAGAGATTACCTTAAGTTAGTTTTTTTCGATTTTTTCCAAGAATTGACCTAAAACCCTTAGACCATAACCTAACCTAAGATGATTGTCAAACATCAAAATGGGAGAGATTATTGATGCAAAAAGCATCAGACATGAACAGTCAACCTCTAGTGTTTCGATGTTTGACAATATATCAAAGTCTGGTCAAAGTGATCAAGGGTTAAGCCAAACAGGATTTGATGTTTGGTAGGGTAAACCCAGATTTGATCAGTTTGACCAAAGGGTTAGCCAAACATGACCTAATGTTTGACAGAGTGATTAGTACCCAGGGTTGGTCAGGTTGACCAAGAGTTAGCCAAATATGACTTGATATTTGGCGGAGTTATCTGTTGGTACCCTGGTTAATTTTGATGTGATCAACTAGGTTAAGTTAAGTCCTGTGTTTTCTAATCCCTCTACTAAGTGTGCAAGAGCTTAGGTACGGAGGATGCCGAGCGTAAGATGAAGCGAACGAGAAGGATTGTGCGGGGAAGTGAGCCGACGGGCTCGGTGCAATCCTAGGGACACGGAAGCTGCGGAAGAGTACGTCGGTGGATCGAGAAGGACGTGCGCGACGTCCGAGGAACGGGAAGCCGGGAGGAAGCACGTTGGAGGGGCAAAAGGCCGGAGTCATGTTCGAGTGAGCCTAACTCCTGTTGCCCGGAAATCATCTAGAAGACAAAGAACCAAAAAACTGGTCAGTTTGACCAAGTCAAATCAGGCGCCTGATAAAGAGGAGATTTATTTGATGCTAAAAGGATTCAACCTTAAAACCTCGGGCAATACATGTCTCCATACTTACCACTTAGGATAGCAGGCGAATACAATAAGTTGGAGATCACAATTGTAAAGTCTCGAGCAGAAGATAAAATTTTAATTAAACATTATCTCTTAAAGGATCCAATGGATGCAGTTTAATCCCATCCATGATCAACCGTCCAGATTACATCCATGGATCAACGACCAAGAGAAAATTCATCAACAATCAACAATCTAGATTTATTCTCTTAGGCTATAAATAGGCTTAGAGTTTTAGCTTTAGAGAGGCAATTAATTCACTTGTAAAATCTCTGAGCGTGCTTTTGTTGTAAGACTTCTCCGCCATAAGGAGATTTTTATTGAAGCGTCCACTGCCTTGGAAGCAACGTTCTCAGTTGCGACCAAGTTTCTTTTTAAAAGATGAAGTTTTTTGACATAAGTTCGAGTCGATATTCACTCCCTCTATCGACAACATCGATCCTATAAGTGGTATCAGAGCAGACCGCTCTTCACCGGACTAACAGCCGAAGGAGCAACAATGCCAGGAATTGAGGGGAAGCAAGGGTGAATTCAGGTATAATTTTAAATTATGTCAATTTTTAAATTCCATATTATATGTTTTAAGTGCAGGGAGAGAGGGCACTATAAAAATCAGTGTCCTACTCGTACGTTCTTCACCACCGACGGTAAAGGAGATACCCGCGCTAGGAGTTCGGAGGGACAAGAGCCATATCCGATGCTTCAAATGTCAAAAGTATGGACACTACAAAACTAGTGTCCGACCACGGTACGAAAAATTAATTTTGACAATAATTTTCAAATTTCTGCACAGTTATGCAAGGATTCTGATAATTTAGATAACATTGTTAATTCTTTTGACAAAATAGATTTTTTTGAATAGTCAACTTAATGTATTGCATGACAAATTACTAAATATTGACAATATTAAAATATCAAATATTAATTCTTTAATCCGTTATCTTAATGCTATGATTTTTGAAATTAATGATAATATTTCAATTAATAAATTTTCTGATAACTCTGAGGATAACAATGAAATGTTAATCAATATTATTACTATTAAATCTAACCTTTCTAAAAATAATATTTCGGATATTGATGATAATTCTGAAGATAATGACGACATTGTAATTAATAATCTTTCTGATAATTCTGATAAAAATATTGCTGATAATACTAATATTTGTCAAGATAATGTTGATAATTTTAATATTTCTGAAATAAATGTTCAATCCATTTCTTAAGATAATATTGATGATAATACTCAATACATTTTTGAATATAATGCCACAACTTTAATTAATAGTCGTGAAAATTATTCTACCTATTATAAAGATAATGATACAATTTTAAATTCTGAATATAATTCTAAAAATGAAGATGAATTTTTAGTATTAAAACAATGTTTAATAGGGCTTACAAGAAATCAACTAAAACAGAAGTATTAAACAAAATTGAAAACTTAAATTCAAAAGGAAACTAAATGATCAGAAATTGTTGAATTAATGGAATTGATACAACTAGACACAAAATTCTTAACAACTCTAATTAATTCTTAATAACTTTAATTAATTCTTAATAATTTAAACCTTAATTAATTCTTAACAACTTTAAATTAATTATTAATAATTTCGACATTAATTAATCATGATAATTTCAACTTTAATTAATTCTTAATAATTTAAACTTAATTAATTCTTAGTAATTTGAACTTGAATTAATTCCTAATAATTTCAACTTTAGTTAATACTTAATAATTAACTCTTAATTTAACACTTAAATCTTCAATCTTTTCTAAATTTAAACAACCTCATTAATTCTTGATTTAATTATTAAATCTTAATTAATTAATGATTTAACTTTAATCCTTAATTCAATAAAATTCACAAACTAAAATCCAATTAATTACCTTCATATATGAAATTAAATAAAATCTTATTCAACTGGAACAATACATTAAATAACAATAAAAATGTCAAAGTGGGTTGACATATTCGCGGGTTCACACCGTCTGTATCAAATTGAGAACTTGATACTTCATTAGAAACTTAATTAAAATGTTTTGACCTGATTGAATCATGCATAAATATCATGCTCATGCATTCACTAATCTTTCCTTAAATATTTGTCATGTCATCCATGTTTATTTTTCTGCATTATTTAGAACGGTTAGATAGGAAAAAAGTTGGTTGATACTTGCCTAACCTAATACCAAGGTAGGGCGAGATGATAGTACGTTAGGAAACTAGCCGAAGCTACCTCGCCACATCCTAGACTAATTAGACTAGAGTTTTTCAAAAAGTGAATCAGAAGCATTCTTTCTTTAAAAGGCTTTGTCTAAGGAAAGGGTTGATGATCCAATAAGGCTACGACCAAAGAAGGCATCTATGCCTCGCCAAGACCTGGAAGCCAATTATTGAAAAATACTTTTAAGCTACTAGTTGATTAAACTCGAATCTAACTCAAGGTCAAGAAATCTATTAATTAAAATTGAGAAAAGTTATTCAAGCATCTCATAACACACCCATAAGGCAACCGTGCTTGCTTGTATTGAGACATTTAGAATGGGTGAGATGTTAATGACTAATTAATTGATAAATACTTTTGAAAATGTTTTCAAAATTTTTAGGATATTTTGATAAAAATATATTCTCAAAATAATGTTTAAACATAATAATGTTTTAATGAATTTTATGTTTGCTTGATTGCTTATCTATAAAATATTTTTTCAAAAATTTATATATCTTTTCGAAATTTATTTGACCTACACACATAGACACAAACTTTTTAGGTCAACACTAAAGTCCCTTAAGACACTTAGGTAGAGGTCCTTGTAGTTAACAAGGGTAGCTAGAAGGTGTCAGGTTCAGGGGGAGTTTTTATTCTTTTAAAAATTATTTTTTAAAATTTATTCGTTTCAAAAATTTATATCTTTTCAAAATACTTGTGCTTTAAAAATCATCATCATTTCAAAATGCATTTAAAAAATATTTTTTTCAAAAACTTATTTTATCATTCAAAACTATAATATTATTTCAAAATGCATTTCAAAAATGTGCTAATTGCTCTTTTAATTTAGATGAACTCTAAAGACACATAGGAAATATCCTTTATGATCTATAAGGATTCCTAAGATTGTGTCAGGTTTAGGAAAAGTTCTACTCAAAAGAAATTGATTCTGTTTTCTGATTAATTGTTGAAAAATTATTAGATAACTCTTTTCGTTTGAATCAAACCCTACGACTCAAAAAAAGATTAACTTGTCGTCAACAAGCCGTTGGGGCAATCTATGGTCCGGAGTGACCATGTGTTTTGATATTTGGGCAAAGGGTTTAAGTTAGGTTCACCATTGTATTCGATATGTGTATTTGAGCGTACAGGTTTGCAGGATACACATGGACTTAGTTGGATGGCTTCGGGTCTGGTGAAGGATGGTGCGAGGAGACAAGCCGTGACTTATATGTATCTGAGGGACCGTGGACAAAGCAGGGACGATGAGCCGAGGGAAGCGGACTTCGAGGCATACACGAAGGATGACATGGGAAACAGGTCGTAGGCTTGCATGCATCCGAGGGACGAGAGCCAAAGTCGAAGAGGGCTTGAAGGCAACAGATCAAGGCTGCTGGATGAAGAGTCAGCTAAGTCGTGAGGGGTCGAGTGCTGAGGGAATTGTACTCGGGAAGGAAATCTAGGGTTTGAGTGCTGAGTGAAATGTACTCGGGAAGAGAAATCTTAGGTTTGGAAGTGGACCAGTCGACTGATCCTGGAGCAGTCGACTGTTGAAGTTCACAGAAGAATCAGTCGACTGATCCTGGATCAGTCGACTGATGGCTGCTGAAATTCGAACGTTGGGTTGTAAAGTGGGATCAGTCGACTGGTGTTGGACCAGTCGACTGGTAACGGTCATTTCAACAAAGAGCTCTAATTAAAGGGGCTCAGTTTTGGCTGAAAGTTCTTGACGAAATTGACTTTGGTTAAAGGCCAATTAGTAGTCTAAGAGCTCAGGAAGGTGTTGCGGGTTGTGGCGAGGTTTCTCCACCCACAAGGAGCTACACAAGCCAGCCGGAGGTCTTCCGGGGAGTCAGCCACCGACGGATCGGGATCGTCCACCTTACGGATAACTATGGAGTAGGAGCTTCATCTCCGAACCACGTAATTGGTTTGTCTTCTTAGTTGTTAGTTTTTGTTTAATTGTATTTCCGCTTGCGCACTAAGAACGTGTAGGAAGAAAATTGAAAAGTAGCTATTCACCCCCCCTCTAGCTAAACGACAAGGTCCCAACACAAGCTTCCTAGGACTATGTCAGGTTTAGGGGGAGGTTCAGATCAAAAGAAAAATTAGACGTTTTCAAAAATTATACACTATCTATTCAAAAATATTTACTTTTGAAAATATTATACTATCATTTTCCAAAACTTATTTCAAAAATCTTTTTGACTTTTGGAATAGTTTTGAAAATAATCTTTACTTGAGTTTGAAAAAATTTCCAGGTCACTTAGGAAAATTTTCTTGTAGTTAACAAGGTTTCCTAGGATTGTGTCAGACTAGAAAAGAAACCAAATTAAAAAAATTATTATTTTCAAAACCAAAATCGATCTAAAATTTATGGAAAATCCCTAAGACACATAGGAATTTTCTTGTGGTCAACAAGATTCTTAGGATTGTTGTTAGACTTGGGGAAGTTCAATTTTTAACAAATATATTTTTTTTCACATATTGTTGGTGTTATTTAAGTACTTAAGTGTCTTTTAATATACCTTATAAAACAAGTACTTAGTTTTTCAAATATCTCATTGTTGGTACAAATTATTTTTCATTTTTTTGATGTGTGACAAAGGGGGAGAAAGTGCTTAAGTTAGATTTTTTTTCGATTTCTCCCAAGGATTAAACCTAGATTTAACCCTTAGACCTAACCTAACTTAAGATATTGTCAAATATCAAAAAGAGGGAGATTGTTGGTGCAAGATGTATCAGTGATGTCTTCCTCTAGTGTTTCGATGTTTAACAATATGTTGAAGTTAGTGAAAATACACCAAAGGTTTAGTCTGGTTGATCAAGGAGTTAGCCAAACAGGATCTGATATTGGTAGAGTGAAAAAAACCCAGGGTTGGTTAGTTTGACCAAGGGAGTAAACCAAACCGAACTTGAGGTTTGGAGTTATATTTATCTGAAAGATGGGGAAGTCTAGTCAGGATCATGATGACTAGTGTTGGAAACGAGATGGCTAGAGAGGGGGGGTGAATATACCCAATCACTTTTCACTTGCGATCAACAATTTTCCTGCACTTAACTTATCAGTAGCACAGCAGCGGAAGAAACAAAAGAAACTGAAAGTGCAGTAAGCTAAAGCAGAGACAAGATCAATACAAAGACAACTGCCAAGAACGCTAACAAGAGGGTTTACAAGGTTCGGGGATAACTTGCCCCTACTCCTTGGCGTGCCCTTAAGGTGGGCGATCCCTTGATCGTCGGCAGATCAAGCCCCGGTTTCACCGGATATAATGCAACCTCCTTCTCGGTGGAGAAACCTCTCCACAGCGTTTCAGACAGAATAGAGTTTAAGCACAAAGAAACTACGAGAAAGATCTTACTCAACCACTTAGCAAGGACAAGAACACAGCTAGCTTCCCTGAGCTCCACCCAGTGGCGATCTCACGCAAGAACCCTTCTCCTTGTCTTCCCACTGTCGGACTCAAAGCTACTTGTTCTCTCCTTCAAGCGCTCAAGTAAAGACTGGTTGCTTCTCGATTGCTTGCTCAAAGTGATGACAGCTTCAAGAACGTAGCAAGCAAGCAGATTGTGGAGAACACTAGGCGCGGCAAGAACACAAGTTTTAGAACTCTGCTTCTACGAAGCTCACTTCCGCGCTTTTGATCCTCCACCCAGCACCAGGTGACAACATCCTCCATAGCCTCCAGCTATCTTGCTGCCAACACCAGCTACCACTGAGCCCTCTCTGGTCTTCCTGAGATCCCCTCAGTCAAGCCCCAGTCTCGGCTCCAGTCTGCAGCTCGGCCGTTGCAACCTGAAATGGAGAATCAGACAAACCTGCTCCAAGGAAAGCCTCCGTTGACCTCTCCTTGAGTGTTTGAATCCTCCCCTGTCACCTGCAGCTTAATCAGACTGTTAGAGCAGCAAATCATCCAGTAAATCAGATATCAGAAGCAAACATCAGCGAATCGGATGTGATCAGACGCTCTGACCACGTCTAACAGTGCAATTTGAATTAAAGTGATCGGTCACTTGACCGATCCAGGATTTGTGGATCGGTCACCAGACTGATCTACTGTAGTGCTGGGATTCCCAGCTCTTATGGCAACACAGGCCTGATCGGTCACCAGACTGATCAGGATGAAGCCTGATCGGTCACCAGACCGATCAGAGTGAAGCCTGATCGGTCACCTAGACGATCAAGACATATGAACAGTGATTTTTTAATCAGATCCAAGATCCCTGATCGGTCATCAGACCGATCCAGGACTTTGATCAGCAAGGGAACTCACTCACTTCCCACTCCCTGATCGGTCACCAGACCGATCAGGAGTAAGGTAGTGAGGAAGCAGCCTGCTCCCTGATCGGTCACTGGACCGATCAGGAGCCACACAGTAGGTTCCCAACCTCACTGTGTGCTCCCTGATCGGTCATCAGTCCGATCAGACATAGCTGGATCGGTCACCGGACCGATCCACTAAGGAGCAGCGTGCCAATGTCCCTGATCGGTCACCAGACCGATCCAGAGACTCAACCCTAGCCCTCCAAGCTAGTGGCTTCATCCACCTTAACCCTCCAAGCTAAGGATTTTTCCATCTAACCCTCCAAGTTGGAAATTTGCACCTAACCCTCCAAGTTAGGACTTTTCACCTAGCCCTCCAAGCTAGGACTTTTCACCTAGCCCTCCGAGCTAGGATTTTCACCCAACCCTTCCGAGTTAGAACTTCATCCAACCTAGCCCTCCAAGCTAGGCACCTGACCCTCCAAGCCAGGACTTTTTCACCTAATTCTCCGGGATGGGAATTTGCACCTAACCCTCCAAGTTAGGACTTTTCACCTAGCCCTCCAAGCTAGGACTTTTCACCCAACCCTTCCGAATTAGGACTTTTCCAACACCTAACCCTCTAGGTTAGGATTTTCCAATACCTAACCCTTCAGGTTAGGATTTTCCATATCATGCCTGATCCCCGACCAGGACTTAATCATAATCATAATCAACCTAAACTAAAATCGATGTCAACACCAAAACAACAATCAGGGCAAGACTGCATCAACAATCTCCCCCTTTTTGTTGTTTGACAATCCGATTTTAAGTTTAGGGATTCTCAATCAATAGCTCAACTTTAGAATCATAGGGGAATCCAGATCCTCCCCCTACAACATGATCATCCTAAACTTAACCAATCCACACTCTCCCCCTTTGTCGAACACGAAAAGGGTCTAGACGGGCTGTTAAGTTTTAAATAGGCTCCCCCTCAACCCTAGGGGTATCCCAAATCAACAAAGATGTGATAGGTTGTTGGATAACCATACGAACACATGTGAAAAAGATAGAGCAAGATATAGCAATCACATGCATCATATGAATCTGGAGTATAAACTCGCAAGACATGCCATAATATTCATAAGTATCAAGTAGACATGACATTGTAAGCATGAACATGGCAATTGAGCAAACATGCAGATAAAACTCATGGCATCAACAATAGATATACTAATATCAGATAAGCATGTGAAGCAAAGTCGGCAAGTCAAAGCATAAGACATCCAGACAAGTAGCAAAATACATGTGACACAAGGCCACAACTATCAAGTCACAGAGCATATAGCCCAGAAGTCATACAACACAGGAAATCATTAACCGTCAATGACATCGTCATCAGAATCATCAATATATATGATATCCCCGGGTGAAGGGCCACTGGGGGACGCACCATCAGAAAACGTATAATGATACCATTCTTCATACCATCTGTCCTGGAACGCGCTCATCTCAGAGACATCAGATGCCAGGGCATCAAAACGGCGATCAAAAGACTGAAACTCGGAGCTGACCTCCTGTCGCCAAAGCTCGGAGATGTGTAGTTCGCATTCTATCTTTCGCTCTATCTCCGCAACCTGCCAACTGAGGTCAGGAGCCCACTCATCATAGTCTGCAGTAATAGTTGGCGCCCCCTGGTCAAGAACTGCTTGCGGTAGCTCCCCCACGCGGTTGCGATCCTTCCATCTCAGCCCCTCGGTCCCGAGAACAATGCCGGACTGAGCAAGCATACGACGATCCAGGCGGCAGTCTTGTCGAGTCATCGGCACAATTTGGCCCTGTGAAACGTCGATGCCAACCGACTCCAGCCAGGCAGTGATAATATGGCCGAATGGCATGTAGACTGACTGGGATAACGGCATATGTGGACGATGATAGAAAGATAGACCAAAGCCACTGGGTCAAAGTCTAACTGCTGATACATCCCGTAAAGCATCAAGCAGTGGAATGGATGAATCTCATCAAGGTGTTTCGAAGTAGTAGGAAGGAGACAATTTGTGATGATTTTAAACAACACATAGTCAGCAGGGGAAAGACGAAGAGCAGGGAAAGTGGGAAAGTCACGGGTGCGCTCACCAGAACCCTCTGGCCTGGGATGGCCTAGAAAGTACTCGTAGATGGAATCAGGAGTCACTCCATCGAAGGGAACTGGAAGGGGATTAGGAGGAAAAGGGTAGAGAAAGAAATCATTGTTTGATCTGCGACAGCCGAGAAAATTAGTAAAAATAGATCGATTGAAATCAAGATCAATACCGGCAACACGGGTCCGCCATCCCGTGCTCCACCCAATGCCCTCTCCACACATCATGTTGTTATAGAATTCAGAGACCAAGTCAAGGTTGATTGGTCTCTCAATATAAAGAATAGATTGGAGATTATAATGTGTGATAATGTGTTGGATGGTTGGGCAATGTTCATAGATGAAGGAATGGTCAATAGTTCGACATGGCATTAACTTGAAGTTGTGCCACTGGAATTTGAAAGCAAGACCAGAACTCTGAAACCGAGTAAGTTGAGGTGGTGGATGCCCTTGAGAAGATGTAGATGACGAAGAAGTTTTCCCTCTTGAACTGCCCTCTAAAACCTCCTTTCCCTTAGAAGGCTTTCTAAAGGGTTGAATTGATCATGACACAGGATTCAAATGATAAGATTGATCATACAAAACAAGAATTGATCATATAAGATGCTACCCAATCATTAGATCAAAAGGAAATTTCGATCATAAGGTGAGAAAGAGGGTCGCGGCAAAGATCAAGACACCACAGCAAGAACAAGAACAAAAACCATGGTTAGCTTCAAATCCATATAATCTATGAAGAGATTGGTAGAACAACTGAAATCAAAGCTTACTTAGGCGCCATGGATGAGCTTGCGCAAGGAGGAAGAATCTAGTTCCTCAAGGTTGAGAGAGAGGCCTGCGCAATAGAGACTCTCGGACGCAGAGAGCTTGGAACAAGTGGGGAGCTCGCAGGGAACAGGAAGACACCAGTAGGGATCTCCGCAAGAAATCGCACGCACGAAGTGGGAGAGACGCAGGAGAGTGCTCTTGCTCAAGCAAGGTTGCGCAGATGTGGAGTTTCAGCGCTAGGGTTCGGCGCTGAAAAGGGTTTTGCAAAATTAATCGGTTGGTGGATCGGTCCACCAACCAGAATTTAGTGCGTTTGAACGGATCACCGTTCGATCTGATCGCACTCAAACCGATCAGGCTACAGCCTGATCAGACTGAGCGTAACCTGATCGGTCGGGTGACCGATCAGACGCGCTTCTGATCGGTCGGTTGACCGATCAGGACACGAACAGTAGAGTCTGGAGGAAAACTGCTGGGCTCCCTGATCGGTCTGTAGACCGATCACCATAGGGTGCCAGATCGGTCCAAGGCTAGCTCAGTACACTTAGTCAAATTCGGGAAGATCACGGCTTGCCTCGCTGATCGGTTTGTGGACCGAACACCACAGGAAGAAGCCAGATCGGTCCAGGGACCGATCAGCCCTATGCCTGATCGGTCCGGTGACCGATCAGGGTTCCTGGTAATCCCTGATACGAACTGAAATGTTCAGTTTCAGATTTTCTGAAACTTTCCAACGAGATCTGATGAACTTTATCGAACTTAGACATGATTTCCTGACTAAAATTGATCCCTTAACAAGAATCAAAGGTCCTTATAGGTTCAACAATCACTTTGACCCATACAAATGGAGTCAAACTCAATCAACAATCAATCAAGCAAATTCATTCAAGTTTGAGTCAAATCCAATGTTCCAATCAAGTTGCCTTGATTGGAATGTCCAAGTATGATTATAGAGCCATATACACATATGTTATGCAATGGTTTTCCCCATACTTGGTCACCATCGTGATTATTATCTCGTCAACTTAATCTCTCAAGGGATGCATTGACATTTTGAGAAATTGAGTTGATCCTAACATCTCACCCCATGTCTAGCAAACAAAAACATTTTGGTAAATCTTATAGTTTGTGTGAGATGTCCCCAAAGTTACCCAATTGATTCCCAACAATTTCGAAATAATCATGAAGGGTTTTGAATGCAATTTGAAAATCATGAAGCGCGACACATTCCCAATTCCCGTCTTAGGAAACTAAATTCATTTTCGGGAAGTGGTTTAGTGAAAATGTCAGCTAGGTTTGACTTTGACTCTACATGAGAGAGTATGATGTTCCCCCTAGCTACATGATCCCTAATGAAGTGGTGTCTTACTTCAATATGTTTTGTCCTAGAATGATGAACTGGATTCTTGGTTAAGTTAATTGTGCTAATGTTATCACATAACACTTGCACACCCTTGTAACTCAATCCATAGTCCTCTAAGGTATGAATCATCCACAACAATTGCGATACACTCTCTCCCATGGCGATATATTCTGCCTCGGTAGTGGAAAGAGCAACACAATGTTGCTTCCGACTCGACCAACTTACTAAGGACGAACCTAAGAATTGGCAGCCCCCACTAGTGCTTTTCCGGTCCAACTTACATCCAGCGTAGTCGGAATCCGTATAGCCGATCAAATCAAAAGATTCGGTACGGGGATACCAAAGACCTACACCAATTGTGCCCTTGAGATATCTCAAAATTCGCTTAACAGCAATTAGGTGAGATTCCTTGGCACAGACTTGATACCTAGCGCACATACCC
Source organism: Boesenbergia rotunda (assembly GCA_024364735.1). Classification (NCBI taxonomy): domain Eukaryota; kingdom Viridiplantae; phylum Streptophyta; class Magnoliopsida; order Zingiberales; family Zingiberaceae; genus Boesenbergia; species Boesenbergia rotunda. The sequence goes on from JAGFNQ010001554.1 coordinate 116,272, forward strand.
ACAGCAAATAGGATATCCGGTCGACTGGCTGTAAGGTATAGCAAGCTGCCTATCATGCTTCGATATTGAGTTAGATCAACGGGTTTACCACTCTCATCATTGTCTAATCTTGTGTTTGTAGCCATGGGAGTGGTTACCTCTTTCGAATCACTCATATTGAATTTTCGAAGCATTTCCTGTGTATACTTTGATTGGTGCACATGGATACCATCGCGAGTTTGCTTGATTTCAAGTCCAAGGAAGAAGGTCAACTCTCCCACTAGACTCATTTCAAACTCACTCTCCATGTGTCCAATGAACTCATTTAAATAGCCCTTATTGTTTGAGCCACAGATTATGTCATCGACATATACTTGGGCTACAAATATATTGTCACCATCTCTTCGTAGAAATAGTGTAGGGTCTATTTGGCCTCTAACGAAGCCCTTCTCAACTAGGAATGTCGACAACCGCTCATACCAAGCTCGGGGTGCTTGTTTAAGGCCATAAAGTGCCTTTTTGAGGTTGAACACGTGATTTGGAAATTCGGTACTCTCAAACCCCGGAGGTTGTTCGACATATACCTCTTCTTTAATCAAACCATTTAGAAAGGTTGATTTGACGTCCATTTGATATAATTTGAAACCACGATGTGCTGCAAATGCTAGCATCAATCGGATGGACTCTAATCGTGCCACGGGAGCATAAGTCTCATCATAATCAAGGCCTTCAACTTGACTGTAGCCCTTAGCTACCAAGCGTGTCTTGTTTCTAATGATTTCTCCCTTATGGTTCAATTTGTTCTTGAAGACCCATTTGGTTCCAATAATGGAGGTCTTCTTGGGTCTAGGGACTAAGTCCCAAACTTGACTCCTTTCGAATTGACCTAGTTCATCTTGTATTGCGATAATCCAATCGGGATCATTTAATGCTTCATCAATTTTTCTAGGTTCAATTTCGGAAATTAGAGCAACTTCATTAGCCTCATTCCGGAAGAATGATCTAGTTCTAACCCCTTGATGGATGTCTCCAACAATTTGGTCTTGGGGATGACTAGAGGCTAATCTAGTTTGCCTTAGAGTTGGTGGTGCTTCTTGAACAGGTTCACTAGACACAAGTTCAGCCTCAGGATCCGGCTGATCAGTGGGTTGTCTAGGTTCACCGTCATCAGACTCATTACCATCAACAATACTTGGAGTTTCATTCAAACTCAGTCTCCTAAGTTCGAGTTGAACTCCTCCTACATTTTCTGATTGGTCACTTGATTTTGGAACTTCTTCAAAGACCACATCAGCAGACTCTTCAACTAATCTAGACTTCTTGTTGTAGACTCGGTAGACTTTGCTAACGAGGGAGTACCCGACTAGTATCCCTTCATCAGCCTTTGCCGTGAACTTTCCAAGGTGATCCTTGGTGTTTAGGATGAACACCTTACAACCAAACACCCTAAGATGTTTAACCGTAGGTGGTTTTCCAAACCAAAGTTCATGGGGAGTCTTTCCTAAAAACCTATGAATCAGGACTCTGTTTTGCACATAGCAAGCTGTATTTACAGCTTCGGCCCATAAGTAACTCGGGAGTGAGTACTCATTGAGCATGCTTCGTGCAGCCTCTTGAAGTACACGGTTCTTCCTCTCTACAACACCATTTTGTTGTAGTGTTCTAGGAGTAGAGAACTCATGTCTATAACCCTTATCTTGACAAAATTCTAAAAACCTTTGATTTTGAAATTCGCCTCCATGGTCACTTCTAATTGTCTTAATTGTTAATGATTTCTCATTTTCAACTCTTCTGCAAAAAGAAATGAAAATATCTAAGGTTTGATCCTTATATTTCAAAAAGTAAGTCCATGTATATCTAGTGAAATCATCGATAATCACAAAGCAATATCTACTTCCATTCAATGATATAATGGTACTACAATCAAATAGATCCATGTGAAGTAAATTTAATGCATTGGAAGTACTTACAATGCTTTTACCTTTATGTGCAGATTTTGTTTGCTTACCCATTTGACATGCATCACATAATTTGTCTTTTTCATACTTGATGCTTGGTAAGCCTCGGACTAGTCCCTTGGTGGCCAACTTCCGGATGTTCTTCATGTTCACATGTGCTAACCTCCGGTGCCAAAGGGTGGACTCTTCTTCTTTTGACATGAGACACTTAGCAAAAGCATTAGTAGCACTTTTAAATGATACTTGATAAATATTGTCTACTCTTGCTCCTACTAGTACCGTGTCCAAGGTGTCATTTTGTCTAACTAGACATTGACTTGGTTGGAAGTCAATTGTGTAACCCGTGTCACACAATTGACTGACACTTAGGAGATTAAATTTCATCCCCTTGACTAGAAGGACATTTGAGATTCTAAGACATTCGGATATTTGAATGTCTCCTATTCCTATGACCTTAAGACTACCATTGTTACCAAATGATACATTACCTCTACTTTTCTTGTGAAGTGTGGTAAACAATGATCTATCCCCGGTCATGTGTTTGGAGCATCCACTATCAACGAACCAAGTTGATAGATGCTCCCCCTCGATCATAACCTACACAATTCGAAAAATAGAAGTCTTAGGTACCCAAACCTTGGGACCTAAAGCATCAACTAAACATGACTTAGGCACCCATGCCTTGACCACTTTCTTTTGAGTTTTGGGTGTCCTAGATTGTCTCATGTCAGTCCTAGACATGAGAGACACAAATGAGGGTTTTTTAGGGCGGTAACCAATACCGGCCCTATTGTAGACTGCCCTTTGGGCATTTAGAATCATATCTAGGGTCTTAGAGCTATTTCAGAATTTCCCAAGAATATTCTTGAGCTTCTCAACTTCACTCTTCAACGATTGGTTTTCCTCTACTAACAAGTTATCATGCAAATCACTGATTTCCTCAACCTTAGAGGACTTCAAACTTACAATCTCATGTTTCAACGATTTAGTTTCATCTTCTAGTAATTCAACATGCAAATCATCAATGTTATCATCTCTAGATGCCTTCAATTGATCCATTTTTAATTGCAATGCTTTAACTTTGTTTTTGGATTTCTTAAGCATACTAGTTAAACATGCAATTGCTCTATAACACTTTTCAAGCTCGGGAGAAGTTACCTCTTCATCATCCGAAGATGATGAAGCCGTGTTTGCGGAGCTTGAAGATTCATCACTGCTCTCCTCTCCAAGAGCCATGAGAGCCACTTGCCTTGTGCTCTTCTCCTCCTTTTCATCATCGGATGAGCTAGAGGATGACTCATCCCAAGAAGCCTTCAAAGCTTTCTTCTTCTTCTTGGATTTTTCTTCTTTTCTTTTGGATTTCTCCTCCTTCTTCTTAAGCTTCGGACATTCATTCTTGAAATGCCCTTTCCTACCACACTCAAAACAAGATGCATTATTCTTATCAAGTTTGGATTCACTAGTGTTACCTCTACTTTTGAAACGTCGATCCCTTCGCATCATCCTCCTCACAAAGTTTGACATCTCAGATGAAGAGGAGCCACTGCCATCTTCCTCAGAATTAGACTCGGATTCGGAAGAGGATGAAGATGATGAGACCTCCTTCTCCTTCTTCTTCTCCTTCTTCTTCTTGTTGGTCCGGTCCCCTGCAACTAAGGCAATCCCCTTCTCCTTGGGGCCTTTGTTAGCCATTTCATGCAACTCCATCTCACAAAATAAATCATCTAATTTTATAATAGATAAATCCTTGGATACTTTGTAGGCATCCACCATAGATGACCACAAAGCATTCCTTGGAAATGCTTTCAAAACATACCTCACAAGGTCGCGGTTCTCGACCTTTTCATCAATTGAATGAAGCCCATTGAGGACTTCCTTGAAACGACTATGAAGCTCACTTACCGACTCATTCTCCTTCATGGAGAGATTTTGAAGTTGGTTGAGGAACAAATCCCTCTTTGCGATTCTAGAGTCCCGGGTGCCTTCATGAAGCTCAATGAGTTTGTTCCACAGGTCCTTTGGCACTTATGAAAGGACCAACTTTGATGAGTTGATCTTTGTTCATGCCACATTGTAGAGTGACAACCGCCTTCATGTCGGCTTTACTCTTTCTTGTTTGTTCGACAGTCCACCGTGAAGACTCGAGTTCTTTGCCTTCGTCATCCTTAGGAGGAATGAATCCCTCCTTCACCGCGAACCAAGTATGGATATCCATCTTCAAATAGTATTCCATCTTTGATCTCCAATACTGAAAGTCGGCGCCATCAAAGAACGGAGGTCGGGTGGTGGAGAAACTTTCTCTCAAAGCCATCTTGTTGATAACTCTTGAATGTTAAGCCGTAAACAGAGCCCCAAGCTCTGATACCACTTGTTGGAAACGAGATGGCTAGAGAGGGGGGGTGAATATAGCCAATCACTTTTCACTTGCGATCAACAATTTTCCTGCACTTAACTTATCAGTAGCACAGCAGCGGAAGAAACAAAAGAAACTGAAAGTGCAGTAAGCTAAAGCAGAGACAAGATCAATACAAAGACAACTGCCAAGAACGCTAACAAGAGGGTTTACAAGGTTCGGGGATAACTTGCCCCTACTCCTTGGCATGCCCTTAAGGTGGGCGATCCCTTGATCGTCGGCAGATCAAGCCCCGGTTTCACCGGATATAATGCAACCTACTTCTCGGTGGAGAAACCTCTCCACAGCGTTTCAGACAGAATAGAGTTTAAGCACAAAGAAACTACGAGAAAGATCTTACTCAACCACTTAGCAAGGACAAGAACACAGCTAGCTTCCCTGAGCTCCACCCAGTGGCGATCTCACGCAAGAACCCTTCTCCGTGTCTTCCCACTGTCGGACTCCAAGCTACTTGTTCTCTCCTTCAAGCGCTCAAGTAAAGACTGGTTGCTTCTCGATTGCTTGCTCAAAGTGATGACAGCTTCAAGAACGCAGCAAGCAAGCAGATTGTGGAGAACACTAGGCGCGGCAAGAACACAAGTTTCAGAACTCTGCTTCTACGAAGCTCACTTCCGCGCTTTTGATCCTCCACCCAGCACCAGGTGACAACATCCTCCATAGCCTCCAGCTATCTTGCTGCCAACACCAGCTACCACTGAGCCCTCTCTGGTCTTCCTGAGATCCCCTTAGTCAAGCCCCAGTCTCGGCTCCAGTCTGCAGCTCGGCCGTTGCAACCTGAAATGGAGAATCAGACAAACCTGCTCCAAGGAAAGCCTCCGTTGACCTCTCCTTGAGTGTTTGAATCCTCTCCTGTCACTTGCAGCTTAATCAGACTGTTAGAGCAGCAAATCATCCAGTAAATCAGATATCAGAAGCAAACATCAGCGAATCGGATGTGATCAGACGCTCTGACCACGTCTGACAGTGCAATTTGAATTAAAGTGATCGGTCACTGGACCGATCTAGGATTTGTGGATCGGTCACCAGACCGATCTACTGTAGTGCTGGGATTCCCAGCTCTTATGGCAACACAGGCCTGATCGGTCACCAGACCGATCAGGATGAAGCCTGATCGGTCACCAGACCGATCAGAGTGAAGCCTGATCGGTCATCTAGATCGATCAGGACATATGAACAGTGATTTTTTAATCAGATCCAAGATCCCTGATCGGTCACCAGACCGATCCAGGACTTTGATCAGCAAGGGAACTCACTCACTTCCCACTCCCTGATCGGTCACCAGACCGATCAGGAGTAAGGTAGTGAGGAAGCAGCCTGCTCCTTGATCGGTCACTGGACCGATCAGGAGCCACACAGTAGGTTCCCAACCTCACTGTGTGCTCCCTGATCGGTCACCAGTCCGATCAGACATAGCTGGATCGGTCACCGGACCGATCCACTAAGGAGCAGCGTGCCAATGTCCCTGATCGGTCACCAGACCGATCTAGAGACTCAACCCTAGCCCTCCAAGCTAGTGGCTTCATCCACCTTAGCCCTCCAAGCTAAGGATTTTTCCATCTAACCCTCCAAGTTGGGAATTTGCACCTAACCCTCCAAGTTAGGACTTTTCACCTAGCCCTCCAAGCTAGGACTTTTCACTTAGCCCTCCAAGCTAGGACTTTTCACCCAACCCTTCCGAGTTAGAACTTCATCCAACCTAGCCCTCCAAGCTAGGCACCTGACCATCCAAGCCAGGACTTTTTCACCTAATTCTCCGAGATGAGAATTTGCACCTAACCCTCCAAGTTAGGACTTTTCACCTAGCCCTCCAAGCTAGGACTTTTCACCCAACCCTTCCGAATTAGGACTTTTCCAACACCTAACCCTCTAGGTTAGGATTTTCCAATACCTAACCCTTCAGGTTAGGATTTTCCATATCATGCCTGATCCCCAACCAGGACTTAATCATAATCATAATCAACCTAAACTAAAATCGATGTCAACACCAAAATAATAATCAGGGCAAGACTGCATCAACAACTAGCAAAGGAGTGATTTTGATGAACGAAATCCTGGTGAGTGAAGCCGGGCCCTAGCAAGGGAAGCTAGGTTGGACTAAGTCCTAGTGAGTGAAGCTGAGTCCTAGCAAGTGAAGCTAGGTTGGACTAAGTCTTGGTCGGGGATCGGGCAATGGAGTCTTTGCCGAGCGATAGTTGTCGGACAAAAGTAGAGACAGGTCAAGGTCGGACGTCTCGAGATCCGAGTTCTCGGAGGCCGAGCAAAAGTCCAACTGAAGGTCCCGGTTGGCAAAAGCCTTAGTCGAGCGGGGATCGCGAACAAAAATAGAGATGGGTCGAGGTCGAACATCTCGAGATTCGGGTTCTTGGAGGCTAAGCGAAAGTCCAACCGGAGGTTTCGATTGGCAAACGCAACTTCTCCAGTGTGGAGTAGGTGATGCCGCGTTCCCCGAGAAAGGGAACATTAGGCGTCGGTTCGACCTAGGGTTTCGGGTGAAATTCAAAGTCAGAACCAATCAATTAAAGCTTAAGATTATGTGTTTTGCATATTCTTATATCAATTCTATTTTTATGCTTAAATTGTTTAACTTAGTTAAATTTTATTTTTTGTTTAACCCTAACTGAACCTGGGTTGATGCATATCAAAAAGGGGGAGATTGTTGGTATCCCGGTTAGTTTTGATGTGATCTACTAGGTTAAGTTAGGTCATGTGTTTTCTAATCCCACTGCTAAGTGTGCAGGAGCTTAGGTACGGAGGATGCCGAGCGTAAGACGTAGCGAACGAGAAGGATTATGTGGGGAAGTGAGTCGACGAGCTCGGTGCAATCCGAGGGACGCGGAAGCTGCGGAAGAGTACGCCGGTAGATCGAGAAGGACGTGCGCAACGTCCGAGGAACAGAAAGCCGGGAGGAAGCACACTCGAGGGGCGAAAGATCGGAGTCAAGTTCGGGTGAGCCTAACTCCGGTTGGCCGGAAATCACCCAGAAGACGAAGAACCAAAAACCTGATCAGTTTGACCAAGTCAAACCTGGCGCCCGATAAAGAGGAGATTTACTTGATGCTAAAAGGATTCAAACCGGAAACCTCAGGCAACACATGTCTTCATACTTACCACTTAGGATAGCAGGCGAATACAATAAGTTGGAGATCACAACTGTAAATGTTGGTGCAGGAAGCACCATATTGAACCTTGTTTTGATATTGGCAAAGGATTCAAAGTTAAATATTATTTGTGATCTAATGTGTATACCGAGTGTGCAGAAAGAAGTCCTGGCAAAGGGCTGCTGGGCACCTAGCGAAGGGCTGCTGGGCATCGAAACCCTAAGACCTGGCGAAGGGCTGCTAGGCACCTGGCGAAGGACTGCTAGGCATCAAAGACCTGGCGAAGGGCTGCTAGGCACCTAGCGAAGGCCTGCTAGGCATCGAAGACTTGGCGAAGGGCTGCTAGGCACCTAGCGAAGGGCGGCTAGGCATCGAAGACGTGGCAAAGGGCTGCTAGGCACCGAAGACCTGGCGAAGGGCTACTAGGCACCTGGCGAAGGGTCGCTGGGTAAAAGTCCAACCGGAGGAGCCTGTTGGCAAAAGGTAAACTCTCCTGAGAGGAGTAGGTGAGGACGCGTTCCCCGTCGAGGGAACAGTAGGCATCGGTTCGACCTAGGGTTCCATTTGGGAGACCCGAAGTCAGAACCAAGACAGCTACGGCTGTAGAAATCAACTAATATTCTTGCCTTGTTGTTTTGGAACTAACCTTGAATGCAGGGACCATGGGAATGTGTTTCTGCAGCTCAGAACGCCCCAAAGGAGAGGGGCAGGTAGCTGGGCCAGGTGCCCGGGAGGTCCCGGGCGCCCAAGGTCAAAAACAAAACAAGGAAGCTAGAATTGCTTCGGAACAGCCATGGGCAGGGCGCCCCGGAGGCCCCGGGCGCCCAAGGTCAAAGCAATCGAAGCAAAATAGTAAGAAGCCAGCGGACCAAGTCAAGCAGGGCACCCCCAACGTCCCGGGCGCCTCCGTCAGCTCCAGAGCCAATTCATAGGGGATAAGCGCTGACCAAGCTTCAGATAGAGGTTCTCGGATCCGAAGGCACGTGTCAGGCGCTCCCGACGTCCCAAGCGCCCCCAGGAGCACTATAAAAGGGGCTCGACCCCAAGGCTTCAGAACAACAATTTTCCAACGCCTCTACTCTCTTCGTTCAAGCGCTCTGCTCCGGCAAACTCTGATCTTGGGATTCTAGCGCCGACGACGACCCTCTGCTCCGAAGTACAATCTACACCGGGCGTCGGTAACGAAAAGTGTAGTCATTTATTTACTGCAATATTTCTGTATTATACTCTGTAAACCTTTACGCGAATATAGAATTGTCCGCAGTAAATGGTCAAGGACCGTGGGCCTTGGAGTAGGAGCCGACCGCGACTCCGAACCAAGTAAAACTACTTGCGTTCTTTGTGTGTATGTTCTAATTCCGCTGCGTATTCTCTTTTTCTTAATCCGAAACGTTTTCACGATATCCCCCCCCCCCTCTATCGTGTTTCTCAATCCAACAGTAAAGTCTCGAGTAGAACATAAAGTTTTAATTAAACATTATCTCTTAAAGGATCCAATGGATGCAGTTTAATCCCATCCATAATCAACCGTCCAGATTACATCCATCGATCAACGACCAAGAGAAAATTTATCAACAATCAACAATCCAGATTTATTCTCTTAGGCTATAAATAGGCTTAGAGTTTTAGATTTAGAGAGACAATTAATTCACTTGTAAAATTTCTGAGCGTGCTTTTGTTGTAAGGCTTCTCCGCCATAAAGAGATTTTTATTGAAGCGTCCACTGCCTTGGAAGCAACGTTCTCAATTGCGACCAAATTTCTTTTTAAAAGACGAAGTTTTTCGACATAAGTTCGAGTCGATCTTCACCCCCTATCGACGACATTGATCCTACATTATCAAACCTAGATCTGACATGTGTGACAATATACTGAAGTTTGGTCAGTTAGAACAAGGGTTAGCTATACATGATCTGATGTTTGGGAAAGAACTAAGGGTTGGTTAGTTTGACCAAGGGATAAGCCAAACAAAAAAATGATGAACCAAGCAGCAGACAAATTGAAGCTGGGGTGACCGGCCCGACCCCACGGAAGTTTCCCACCGGTCACCAGGGTAAATCGGGAAGCGCTCGCGGTGGGCAGTCTAGAAGCTCAGCGTCCCAGGGTTCGCGCCCCATTTGGAGGAAAAATTCCTGCAAATTAAATGCGCCGTAGTTGGGGATCGAACCGCGGATGCCTAGGTTAATAACTAGTTACCCTACCGCTGCACCATAGCCCCGGGGGCAGGGATGTCCAAACAAGACTTGATGTTTGGTAGAGTGATTAAACATATCTGGACTAAGCCAAACAGGACTTGATGTTTGGCAGAAAGAAGTCTAGTCAGGATTAAGATGACTAGCAAAGAAGTCCTTATCGAGTTACGAAATCCTGGTGAGTGAAGCTGGGTCCTAGTGAGTGAAGCTAGGTGGACGAAGTCCTGGTGAGTGAAGTTGGGCACAAAGACCTGGCAGAGGGTTGGGCACGAAGTCTTAGTTCGGGGAATTGGGCACGAAGATCTGGCCGAGGCTTAGGCACGAAGTCCTGGTTCGAGGAATTGGGCACGAAGTCCTGTTCGAGGATCGGGCAGAAGACTTAGCCGAGTGAAGACTACGGACAGAAGTAGAGATGGGTCGAGGTACGAACATCTCGAGCTCCAGGAGTCTCGGAGGCCGAGCAAAAGTCTAACCGGAGGTCCCGGTTGACAAAAGGTAACTTCTCTAGAGTGAAGTAGGTGAGGACACATTCCTTGGAAGAGGGAACAATAGACGTTGGTTCGACCGAGGATTTCATTTGAAATCCAATGTCAGAACCAAACAACTTTAGTTGTTAATCGTTTAAACTTAGGATTGTTTGTTTGTCTTGCAGGAAATTGGAGTTGGAGGCAAAATAAGAGAGCAAGCGCAAACGAACAAGGTTCGGAAAAGGATCTCCCGGACACCCCCATCAACCCGGGTGCCCCCATGATGAGGGCGCCCTTAAGGGGGTTGAGAGCGCCCCCATCCCAGGCGCCCCTATGCATGGGGGCGCCCAAGAAGGCAGGTTTATACCTACGGTTATTTCGTTGGTTCAGATCAGATTGCTTTACCTTGGGGGCACCCCTATGGACTCTCAGGCACCCGGATGCAGTATATATAAGGGGATTCGAGCCGTGCTTTCAAATCATCAATTTTCCCATCCGATTACTCATTCCTTGCGAAGAAAAAGTGCCAAGACGAAGCTCTGCGACCAAGGAGGTTCCAGGAGGAAATGTGCGACGCTTCAGACTTCTGGATTGGTTGGGATCATCATTGTTTGTTGGTTTGCATTTACTTACAAGTTGTAATTCTTGTTGAGGCAATCGGCCCAAGAATGATCGGGAAGATCATGGTTTTGATGTGTGTGCCAATAAGTTTAAGGTTAGGGTGTTGTGTTGTATTTAATATGTGTGATTGAGTTTGCAGGACTTGGAGAATAACACTTGGAGAACATATCCGAGGGACGAGAGCCGAGGGAGGAGAACTCCAAGGGCAAGTCGGGAAGTGGATTTCAAGGGCACACGTGAAGGGTGGCATGGAGGCAAGCCAAGGGAAGGCTTGTGTGCGCATCCGAGGGACGATAGCCAGAGGAAGATGACTTCAAGGGGCGAGCCAAGGGAGTGATCCTGAAGGCACACGTGAAGGAGAGTGTTTGGAGTGAATGTAAGTGAGTGGAGAGGCTGGGCAGTCAACTGGTAGGAAGCCAGTCGACTGCCAAAACTCACAGAAGGTTTTCAGCCTTCGACCAGTCGACTGGCCCAGGGGCAGTCGACTGGTAACCCCAAAATATAGCCGTTGGCTAGCATTTACCAGGGGCAGTCGACTGGTGTGGGGCTGGACAGCTTGCGAAGCTGTCTTGTTCTCTTATTTAAAGGAGACTTTTGGGCACGAGGAAAATACGGTTCCTCACTGTATCGAAGTGCTGCTAGTGCCCCAACTGATCTACTCTTCCTCTAGCTTTCATCTTGATCTTGTAAAGAGGAAGAAGACAACCGTGTAAAGGTTTTCTCCGCCTTGAAGGAGACATTTCATAGTGGAGGTGGTGTACTCGTGTGGATCCTTGGATTAGTCATCCTTCGGGGTGGATACCAAGTAAAATACTCTTGTTAGCATTGAATCTATTGTTTTCCATTATATTTTGTATTGTGCTAACTATCTTATAGAGAAAAATCGAAAAGAGCTATTCACCCCCCTCTAGCCGAGCCATCGATCCTAACAAGTGGTATCAGAGCGCAAGGACGCCTTCAATGGACTAACCGCCAAGAAGAGCAATCATTGAAATGGTCGGCTCGCATATTCAACCGCCAATATTTGAGGGAGAATTTTCATGGTGGAAGAAGAGAATGGAGGTATTTTTCAATACTGACTTTGATATTATGCTAATCATGGAGAATTGTTTTGAGATTCCTAGGGATTAAGAAAATAAGCTTCTTGAAAAGGTAAGATGGAGCAAAAAGTAAAAAGATGATCACTTGGCAAATTCAAAAGTCTTGCATCATCTACTTAGTGTGCTTCCTCAACAAGAAGTAACAAGGATTGGAAACTCCTCAAGTGCCAAGGATCTCTGGGACGAGTTAGTGGAACTTCATGAAGGCACCTCGGAGGCGAAAATGGCGAAAAGAGATCTTCTTCGGTCCCAACTCAAGAATATCAAGCTTGATAAAGGGGAGAAGGTAACAAGTTTACATGCTAGATTTAAAGAAATTCTTAATGGGCTAACAAGTGTAGGGGAACAATTATCAAACCGAGACATTGTGATGAAAGCCCTCAATGCCTTCCCAAGAACATCAACTTGGAGCTCAATGATGGATTCGTACTACATTTCCAAGGATCTAGAGAAAACATCTTTAGAGGAATTTTTCTCAACCATGGAGCTTCATGAGACTCGAGTTGGAGGAACAATCGATCGAAGAAGTATACTACAAGCCAAGGATTTCATGATAATTTCCGGACAAATTCCCAACTACGTGACAGTCATGTGTATCACCAACTTCGTGCCGACTTAGTTGAACATATTTGGTAACAATACAACAACTCCTGAATTAGTATTTTATAGTTTCACTTTATATTTAATTTATATATTATTTTTTAATTATATGCAAGTATATTTTTTTTATGTTGTACTCTTTTATTTCGCATTTATAATAATATTTTAATTTTAAATAATGAATATATTTTAAAATATGATTATTATTTATTTTAAATAATAATTATTTAAATTGTGTAAATAAAATTGAAAATAAAAAAATATGTATGTGAGAGAATGTATATGTGAGATAATGTGTGTGTGTGGCATATGCACCCTATAAATAATGGACATTAAATGTTAAACGAATGTGAGAGAATGAAAATATTAGGGGGCGTTTGGTTTGCTTATTTTTTATTTTCATTTTTCGTAGAAAATGTGGTTTTCTGGAAAACATGTTTGGTTTGTATTTTCTAATTTTGTTTTCCAGAAAAAGATATAACATTTTCTGAAAAACTAAAAAATGAAATAAAATCATTTTCCAAAAAATAAGAAAATATGATTTTCTGAAAAATAAAAATAGAAAATAGAGTAAATCAAATACCCCTTAATGTGTATGTGACATGTGGATTCTATATTTTTTTATGAGATAGTAGATGTTATAATGTTAAAAGTGTTAAACCATTAGGGATGCTCCCGAAGGATAATTTTTTTTAGAAGTCAGGAGGTCACCTCGAGAACTGACCTGACCTAACATTTTTGGATCATGTTTAGCCTATGTAGATGTAAATAAGCTAAGTCGGGCCCAATACTAGTAGCACACCCAAGTCCATGCTGATGACGAAATTTATAAAATATTTTCGGCAATTTACCAAAAGGCGCACCCAAAAATGGGTATTTACCAAAAGGCGTCCCATGGTTTCAATGTTACCAAAGGGCGCACATATTTTAGTAAACTTCCTCTTATACCCCTACTGTCAATCAAGTACTGCATGCAATTCTCTTTCCCTTTCTCTTTCTCTTTGTCAGTAACGAATTTCGAGATGGACCATAAAAAGATGTTCCTTTATATTTTGATAATAATATTATGGAACCTTTCTCAAAACAAAAAAATATTGAAATTAATTAAAATATTTTTATTAAATAAAAACTAAAAGAACATTTCAGCCGCCCACGTTGGGCCTGAAATGGTTCCATTTCAGGCCCAACGTGGGGCTGAAATGTTTCCATTTCAGGCCCAACGTGCCCAATATTAAGGGTCTTTTCTCGATTCTTTGTTATTACATTTTAACACCTCGGAGAAGTCCAAATAAACAATGGATAGCAAATTTGAACTCCTTGTAACCTCAGAAATCCACAGGAACTGAAATTTTTACAATCGGAGCTCTCTAGGTCAATCAGTGGCCTTTTGGAGTCATTGGGGCCGTGGGCCTGAAATTTTTCCATTTCAGGCCCCAATGACTCCAAAAGGCCACTGATTGACCTAAAGAACTTTGATTGTAAAAATTTCAGTTCCTGTGGATTTCTGAGGTTACAAGGAGTTCAAATTTGCTATCCATTGTTTATTTGGACTTCTCCGAGGTATTAAAATGTAATAATGAAGAACCGAGAAAACATCACGTTGGGCCTGAAATGGGCACGTTGGGCCTGAAATGGAAACATTTCAGGCCCACGTTGGGCCTGAAATGGAACCATTTCAGGCCCACGTTGGGCCTGAAATGGAACCATTTCAGGCCCACGTTGGGCCTGAAATGGTTCCATTTCAGTCCCAATGACCCTAAAAGGCCTAATGTGTCAAAATTCACTATTTGACCTAGAGAGCTCCGATTGTAAAAATTTTAGTTCCTGTGGATTTCTGAGGTTACAAGGAGTTCAAATTTGCTATCCATTATTCATTTGGACTTCTACGAGGTATTAAAATGTAATAATGAAGAACCGAGAAGAAATCACACATTAGGCCTTTTAGGGTCATTGGGCCTGAAATGGTTGGACACCTATTGCATTGGTGATATCTAATATATAGATGTTTGGACACCTAAAATATCATCTCCTACCTCTGACCTCTCTATTCATATGAAATTTTCAGAAATCCAGATATGGGAGGTCCATCAGTGAGTTTTGACCAAAACTCACTGATATTTCTAAACTACTCCTATTTGATTGGTGATATCTAATATATAGATGGTTGGACACCTAAAACATCATCTCCTACCTCTAACCTCTCTATTCATATGGAATTTTCAGAAATCCAGATATGGGAGGTCTATCAGTGGGTTTTGGTCAAAACTCACTGATATTTCTAAACTGCTCCTATTTGATTGGTGATATCTAATATATAGATGTTTGGACACCTAAAACATCATCTCCTACCTCTAACCTCTCTATTCATATGGAATTTTCAGAAATCCAGATATGGGAGGTCCATCAGTGAGTTTTGGTCAAAACTCACTGATATTTCTAAACTACTCCTATTTGATTGGTGATATCTAATATATAGATGTTTGGACACCTAAAACATCATCTTCTACCTCTAACCTCTCTATTCATATGGAATTTTCAGAAATCCAGATATGGGAGGTCCATCAGTGAGTTTTGACCAAAACCCACTGATATTTCTGAAAACCCACTGAGTTTTGGTCAAAACTCACTGATGGACCTCCCATATCTGGATTTCTGAAAATTCCATATGAATAGAGAGGTTAGAGGTAGGAGATGATGTTTTAGGTGTCCAAACATCTATATATTAGATATCACCAATCAAATAGGAGTAGTTTAGAAATATCAGTGAGTTTTGACCAAAACCCACTGATGGACCTCCCATATTTGGATTTCTGAAAATTCCATATGAATAGAGAGGTTAGAGGTAGGAGATGATGTTTTAGGTGTCCAACCATCTATATATTAGATATCACCAATCAAATAGGAGTAGTTTAGAAATATCAGTAGGTTTTGGTCAAAACTCACTGATGGACCTCCCATATCTGGATTTCTGAAAATTCCATATGAATAGAGAGGTTAGAGGTAGGAGATGATGTTTTAGGTGTCCAAACATCTATATATTAGATATCACCAATCAAATAGGAGTAGTTTAGAAATATCAGTGAGTTTTGACCAAAACCCACTGATGGACCTCCCATATCTGGATTTCTGAAAATTCTATATGAATAGAGAGGTTAGAGGTAGGAGATGATGTTTTAGGTGTCCAACCATCTATATATTAGATATCACCAATCAAATAGGAGTAGTTTAGAAATATCAGTGGGTTTTGGTCAAAACTCACTGATGGACCTCCCATATCTGGATTTCTGAAAATTCCATATGAATAGAGAGGTTAGAGGTAGGAGATGATGTTTTAGGTGTCCAAACATCTATATATTAGATATCACCAATCAAATAGGAGTAGTTTAGAAATATCAGTGAGTTTTGACCAAAACCCACTGATGGACCTCCCATATCTGGATTTCTGAAAATTCCATATGAATAGAGAGGTTAGAGGTAGGAGATGATGTTTTAGGTGTCCAACCATCTATATATTAGATATCACCAATCAAATAGGAGTAGTTTAGAAATATCAGTGGGTTTTGGTCAAAACTCACTGATGGACCTCCCATATCTGGATTTCTGAAAATTTCATATGAATAGAGAGGTCAGAGGTAGGAGATGATATTTTAGGTGTCCAAACATCTATATATTAGATATCACCAATGCAATAGGTGTCCAACCATTTCAGGCCCAATGACCCTAAAAGGCCTAATGTGTGATTTCTTCTCGGTTCTTCATTATTACATTTTAATACCTCGTAGAAGTCCAAATGAATAATGGATAGCAAATTTGAACTCCTTGTAACCTCAGAAATCCACAGGAACTGAAATTTTTACAATCGGAGCTCTCTAGGTCAAATAGTGAATTTTGACACATTAGGCCTTTTAGGGTCATTGGGACTGAAATGGAACCATTGCAGGCCCACGTTGGGCCTGAAATGATTCCATTTCAGGCCCACGTTGGGCCTGAAATGATTCCATTTCAGGCCCAACGTGCCCATTTCAGGCCCAACGTGATGTTTTCTCGGTTCTTCATTATTACATTTTAATACCTCGGAGAAGTCCAAATAAACAATGGATAGCAAATTTGAACTCCTTGTAACCTCAGAAATCCACAGGAACTGAAATTTTTACAATCGGAGCTCTCTAGGTCAATCAGTGGCCTTTTGGAGTCATTGGGGCCTGAAATGGAAACATTTCAGGCCCAACGTTGGGCCTGAAATTTTTCCATTTCAGGCCCCAATGACTCCAAAAGGCCACTGATTGATCTAGAGAGCTCCGATTGTAAAAATTCCAGTTCCTGTGGATTTCTGAGGTTACAAGGAGTTCAAATTTGCTATCCATTGTTTATTTGGACTTCTCCGAGGTGTTAAAATGTAATAACAAAGAATCGAGAAAAGACCCTTAATATTGGGCACGTTGGGCCTGAAATGGAAACATTTCAGCCCCACGTTGGGCCTGAAATGGAACCATTTCAGGCCCAACGTGGGCGGCTGAAATGTTCTTTTAGTTTTTATTTAATAAAAATATTTTAATTAATTTCAATATTTTTTTGTTTTGAGAAAGGTTCCATAATATTATTATCAAAATATAAAGGAACATCTTTTTATGGTCCATCTCGAAATTCGTTACTGACAAAGAGAAAGAGAAAGGGAAAGAGAATTGCATGCAGTGCTTGATTGACAGTAGAGGTATAAGAGGAAGTTTACTAAAATATGTGTGCCCTTTGGTAACATTGAAACCATGGAACGCCTTTTGGTAAATACCCATTTTTGAGTGCGCCTTTTGGTAAATTGCCGAAATATTTTTAAAAAAAAATAGATCGTAAGCACCTTCGAAGTCCAAAATACTAAATGGTATATTTTCTTCTAAATTTTTAAATAATATAAGCTTAAATATGAATATCAATATCAAGGGATGTAAATATAAGACACATAAAAATTTTGAATATGCATTTTTTTAATACTTTAGTTATGTAATTTTTTGTTCCGATTAATTTGAAATGACCGATCTGATCTCATAAAACTTTTCTATCGGTTACCAAAATAAATCGAAAAGAACTCGTGAAATTATATTTTAATGATCAATATTTTTAGATTTATTGTCCACTAAAGAAAAATTTATAATATGTGATAATTAAAATTAAAATTTTAGATGTCTCATTAATTATTTAAAAAACCTAATCACTACATTTTTATCCACAATTGTGACTTGACTTCCAAAGTATATTGAGATCCATTTTAATTTTGCTTGACCCTCGAATACTCAATAGAAGTGATGAGTTCTCTAAACTTAATGATCATCCATGTGTTCGAATGCTTAATCAGTCCATAAACTTAAATTATATTACTAAAACATCATAATTCCATGATTAGACCCAACTATTGGCCAGGAAATATCATAGAACTGGTGAAAATTTCATCCCCTCATACCAGATAATGATTTCTATTGTCTATGACACTTGCCATACATGAATTTTAAAATACTATGATTAACATACTTTTATCTGACATAAAAAAAATGTAAATTATACGAAGGCGTCTAGTTAAAGTCTAGATAAACTACTTATGAAAACACCTAATTGAATTAAATAAAGATATCCAATTGAATTAAAAGAAATCAAGACACTTATGAAAACCATAGAATAAAATAAATGAGGGCATTTGTTTGAATTAAATAAAAAAAAGACATAGTCTGCTATGACAAAAGTAAAAATCATCATCTTAGCCGAAATCTCTGTTCAAAATCAAAGTGTCTTTCCGATGGCAAACTGTTCCCTGAGTACCAACTCGGCTACACCTACTAGAACACAGAGTCGAACTAAATAAAATGTGCATAATAAATTAAATTAAGGAATTCAAACAGTAGCAGTAAATCAATAAAGAAATGATTCACAAGAAGTTTTACGTACTCTAATTAATTGTAAAGATTGATACCTATATTTTTTTAAAAATTTTTTGAGGGGCGTCCTTCATGAACCTGAGTACTTACTTTCTTAATCCCAAAAAATCTTAGCAGCAGTTCGAGTACGTCCTAGGAAGACCTTCATCAAATCTAGATCAAAAAGGACCTTGAAAAGTATGATTCTGATAAGTTATAAACAGAGAGTGAAGGACGTCCTTCTCCCCAGTACAAACTTTCTTAAATCACAGTAGCAGTTTGACTACATCCCTAGCACTTTGAAGCTATCTAATTCTTCTTGACCGACTGTAATTGTGTATCTCTCTTGGATCTATTCCTGGGCCCAACTAATTGTTATTATATTTGGACCGGAACAAACTTCCAGTCCACCTCAAACACTGAAAGCCATCAAATAACAATTATGTAATCTCTTCAGCTCATATACACATACTCATTGAACAACCATGGATCACCCTATATATAAATATGAAGCTAGCTAGGTTAGCTAGGGTTAGAAAATATGTCTGCAAAGTGATTGAGAGGAAGAAGACAGATTGAACCCTAGAATCAGGTGAAGGATGAAGCTTTGGATGTACATTGTTGACCAACACGTGAATGTTTTATAAGAACTTCATTAGTCTAGAAACAAGCATTGTTTTGGAAGTGTATGATTTGTTTATTAGGGTGGAGGGAGGAAAAAGGGTGAGAAATTTTCATATGAATAAATAATCTTTTTAAGGGTTTGTCTTCCATGTATGATCTATCCATCCCTTAATACATGATTATTGGCATTTTGCAACTTTAGAGAACAATAGAACCTTTTTTAAGGGTTTAACTTGGCACTCTCATGCCTCACATTTAGTACATGGATGGACAAGGTGGACTGTGGATACAAAAATTATCTCACATACCTAACTATCTTGAAGTTACACATCTTAGATCAATTTATTTAACAACAATGTTAAATAGTCAATTGATTCTCTTAATTTCTCGTAAAAGGACGTCAACAGAGAGTCGGTCGTCGTCAATTATTTGTTTGCTATGAAAATCTAGTCTTGGGCCATTCGTGAGGCACTTGTGAACATCATTTCTAGAGTCGGGGAGTCATCGAAAAGATTGAAGGTAGCCATATTGAAGTGGAGTATAACCTATTTCTCCTTAATCCCTTGTACAAAGAGAGTTATTAGCAACACTAGCATGTGCTATTCTCAAAGTCGACTCCTCGTTTAACTAAGTTCTTTCATTAGAACTTATTTATTTTATTTACGGTCTCCATGCTTGAGAGTATAACTAAGCTCAATGATTAAACAAAACACTAAACTCATTTCAAATTCTTAGGTGGATCTAACTCACACTAACCTTTATCAACAAGTACAGAAACCTAAAAGATGATTAAGTCAATAATGATGATGATAGCCTTTAATTATTAGAGCACTTAATCCTAATGATGCAAACCTCACACTAACCCCAAATT
The DNA here is from genome assembly GCA_024364735.1 of Boesenbergia rotunda. Lineage (NCBI taxonomy): Eukaryota > Viridiplantae > Streptophyta > Magnoliopsida > Zingiberales > Zingiberaceae > Boesenbergia > Boesenbergia rotunda. The sequence goes on from JAGFNQ010001554.1 coordinate 136,094, forward strand.
AAAATGAGGTCTTTGTTTGAGCCCTTTCTGCATATATATATATATATATAGTCTTGGCCATGTCTACCTTCTCCCCAACCTTCTTCCTCATCCCCACTTCCTCTGGTTTCCCCTAACACCTAAAATCCTACATGGCCTTCCTTTGGGGCAAGGTAAGGCCAGCCCCTAATTTGCTCTCTGTTCTACTTTCCCTGTGCAACTCTGACAGTCCATTTGCTGCCATAAGACACACTGTCCTTTATAAAAAAATCTTTTTCTTTTTGAAAAACAATTATGTAAAATGAAATAATAGTTAAATTTTGACTATAGAAATGCTTATATATATAATGCTAAAATAAAGCATCATATGGTGGCAGAGCCCAAGAAAATTTTATTATACCCCTAAACTTTTATTGCCTTCTCAAACTGGCCATGTAGTTTCACTATTGTTATTTTACCTCTGCACTTTCTCAATTATCCTCATACTTTCATGGAATTGTCAATCTATCCTCTCTGCATTGTAAATGTGTAGATAAAATGATAATAACATTCACAAAAGTATAAAGGTAAAATGATAATAGTGAAATTATAAAGGGCATTCCAAAAAATAACAAAACTTTAGTAGTAAAATGAAATTTTCTCTGAAATCCATATTCTAAGCAGCTAGGAAAATGCCTAGGGAGAGTGGGGATTGAAACTTGCTTGGAACTCGGGAAAGCTGCGTTGGAGAACTTTGTGGGCCAGTAAATTCAATAATTTGTTGGGATTGCGTTACATGTTCCATTTAAAGTCTGGTATCTGTCCTTTCACCAAGTGATGATTCATGAACCCTGACATGCTTCTCTGTCTCTGAACTGAAAGAAAAGCAGTAGCATTCATTCAGCTGAAGAATGTAGATCATGTCATCAGTTGCAACATAAAAATCTTTGAGTACTGCTTCAGACTCTAGTCACACAATTCATGCATCATAGAATATTGACTGAAAAGAGAAGGAAAAAAAAAGTGAAAACAGAATTGCAGTAAATTGCAAGGCATGTTGGTGGAAACATGGATGTTAGAAATCAACTTTAGAATGACATGAAAGAGGTGGGGACAGTTTCCATGCTCTTTCACCTTTGCAAAAATTAGGCATCTCCAAAGTTAACACCTATCTTTTTCAAGTGCTCTCTCTCTCTGTGCTCCCTCCTACTCGTGTCACAACCATAATAATAGTCCATGCAATCTTATTATATTGGGCAAACAGGTTTGCCATCACTTAAAAAAGGAGAAGCTTTGGCATTGAGTAGAGGGAGTTCCCTACTTCTTGCTTAAAAAATGTGGCTTGGCTTGGGTGTCTACAGAACCAGCCATACTTCCACATTTAGTCAAGTGGCAAACAAAATGGGGATGATCAGAACAGTGGCAAACACAAAGCAATGTCATGCAGGAAGAAATATGCCATGAAAACCGGCACGGCATGGCACGGGTTTGTAGACCCAGTGGGTGAGCTTTGTTCTCTTAAAACTAATCAGCTTTCTTTGGGATATCATAAGTGAAACTATTGTTGGCATTACTACAAAACTTGCATCATACTTAGGTTTGAGTTACCACAATTCTGATGTAGAGAAGACCCTTTTTTTTTTCTAAATTTTGAGTTTTTATGAAACAGGAAGAACATGTCAGCTACTCTAGGATGATTATAATGTTTCACCAACTCTTGATGTCCCAATCCTTCAACAGGAACTAGGATTAGTTGGAATTTACTGAAACAGGCCACGAAATGATAGGATAATGTTGTGATTTGTCTAGTCACTTACTAAATTGATTGAAAGCAATCAATCAGCATAAACATAGCATTCTATTCAGCATGGAGAACAAAGCTCTTTCGAGTTTTTGGCCTTTTCTTGATTGAATTCTAAATGAGAGAAAGTAATATAATCAAATGGAAACGTGTTTTACAATCAGAGAAGACGGGCTAAACTCACCACAAGGAAGAATTCTGAAGCAAACTGAAATTGGTTGTGTCATTGTGAACTTCTTTGTCCTCCTTGAATGGAATCTGAAAAGTATAGAATTGCAGATGAAATGATGGAAGGCCAGGGCTTATTTTAAAAAAGGCCTAATGCAGGCCATTAAGGAGACCAAAGCAAATAAATTATTCAGCATTCTAGCGTTTAAAAGGAGATGATGATTCACCACATAGGCTAAGACCAAGGAATAGGAAATAAAAGAGAAGAAAAGATCAAATTCCTTATAATCCAAAAATGACAGGCCTTGGTTCTCCTTGCGGTGCATGCAAATTCTTGAGGAGGAAGTGTGTGAGAGGATGTGTTTTTGCTCCCTACTTCTGCCATGAACAAGGTGCCACTCATTTTGCAGCTATTCACAAGGTCTTTGGAGCTAGCAATGCCTCAAAACTCCTCATGCACCTCCCAGTATCAGACAGGTCAGAGGCCGCACTTACCATCTCCTATGAGGCTCAAGCTAGGCTTCAAGATCCCATCTATGGCTGTGTCGCTCACATCTTTGCGCTGCAACAACAAGTGAGTATCAACTAGTACATATAATTTTGCAAAAATGTGTGAATCAAACATTCAGTAATCTAGCATGGACAAAGTTACTTTCCAGACATGCAACAATAAACTCTGTTTAGTACAGTTAAGCAAATTGGCAATTCACCAATGTGATTGCATCTGTAATCTTTGATTAGTTTTCAGGATAAAAATCAGTTAGCCAACACTAATAAATTTTAATCCTCTGAAGCATGAAATGATATTTCTTATCAACATTTAGAGGGAAAAAAAAATCCTATTTGACCTTTTTTCTACTTCTGTAAAAAATTTTAGATTCTAGGTTGCAATAATGTATTTTCTTGCTTTGTAGGTAGTAACACTGGAAGCACAATTAGCTTCCTTGAAGGCTCAAACTGCTCAAGGTTTAGCTTGTGGATACTCCAAGACTTCCATACTTGAGTATGAGAAATTGAATCAGAAGCAACCACCTTACCAACTGGGACATGGCTTCAATCTGAATGGAGAAGGGAGGATAACCCAGCCTTTAATTTCAGGCTCTTTTTCAAATCAAGAAGCGATGCTGCACTTCGAGAATGGAGTAATCAGTCCAAATTCCTTCCCATCTACTCAATACGATGATCAACTTTCATATATGGACAGTGATCACACCTCTTTCATTGATGATAATTCATCATGTGCCATGGCCTCACTTGACATAGAGGCCAATGCAAGGAGATCATCCTATCTCGAAATGGAGGACCTCCAGTCAGTAGCATTTGGCCATCTTAATTGTGCATGAGAGGCCAACTCATGAAACATCACCTTCAGTTTTGATTGATAGAATGAGGTGTGCCACATGCTCCTGGAACTTGGAAGAGGCTTTTCTGGGTCCTGACGAGGTTTGCAAATGTACTATGCAATACTTGACGAGGTTTGCAAATGTACTATAGCTAGACAGAAATAAGACAGTTTATTCAAACTTACTTCCTTCATAATGGAGAATGGTAGTACTAGGATTGACAAATTAGGATAACATTGGGATTGGATATCTTACCTAGGAATCATGATGAGCCAGGTTTTTAAAAGCTTGGAATTTGGGAAAAGTCCCTCAAGATCAAGATTAGCTATTAAAGCAATGCATTCTAATGAGTATCCCCTTTAACAAACAAATAACCTATTAGTTTTAAATACTCATATAGGTTGTGAGATCCAAACAAGTTCTAACTTCAAGGATAATACTAAAGGAAAATTCCTAATTTTTGCAGCAATCTCTTCACTTAAACAAATATAGTAAAGGTCTGCTCATTTTGTAAACACTGAGCATAATCAAAGATTATAGAACAGTAAAGCTCTAAAAATAAAATTGTTTTCTGATTTAATTTCAACAGAAAACCTAAAGCATGGTGGAGGTAGAAAAGGTAATGTAACTGAAAAAGGAAGTGATATGTTTGTTGGTAACAATAAAAGAAATCAAACTTAACATCCATCTTACGCTTTGGGGATAAAAAATGATTATCCAATTAAACACAACATGGCTGCATCATAACTTGTTCGGTTCATTTCCTATTTGAAAACTCCATGTGACTTGGTAATCAATGAAAATATAATGCTTCTTGATGAGAAAAGCTCGGCTATATTTAACTTTAATTCCTTTTTTTTTCTCTTGCATTATTAATCTCAAGTTGTCAAATAAAGTAAAAGAGTGTTGACCTAGTCTTGGGTCTAAGTGCAAATACCATAATTTATGTTGTACGCATCAACAAAAGAAGAAAATATATCAGTTATCATAAAGCTAAGTCTTAATTCATAAGTTGAATGGGACATTGTTTCAAAAGTAGGTTGCTAATTGGGGGTTAGACCAATAACTTTTGTTGACCTAATCTTGGGTCTAAGTGAAAATACCATAATTTATGTTGTACCCAATAACAATAGGAAAAAATATATCAGTGATCATAAAGCTAAGTCTTAATTCATAAGTTGAATGGGGGCATTGCTTCCGAAGTAGGTTGCTAATTGGGGGTTAGACCAATAACATTTTTTTATTATGACTACTGACTTGTCTAACAGCATTAAGCTAGTTAAAGTTGAAGGGGTTAGTTATTTGTCAATAATAGATGTAGGAATGACCAAAGATTGAACAACTCATTTACACAACACAATTCACTCTGACAATGTTTGAATTTGCAGTTGAGCCAATTAGTTTGATCTTAAGGGTAATCCCTCACTTGTAAATAAACAAATCGGTCATGTTTGGATTTCTTAATTTGATCCATGATAATTGGCTCATAATAATACATATACAATATACATTGAATTGATGGATGAATTTCCAAGTTTGGGACTATTAATGTTTTTGAATTGATCTAATCCGTCTCACCCATGCAATTAAAACTGCCACGAATGGTGTATTAAAGTGGTTTTGTTTAAGTAGTGTTAAACATATTGTGGAACAATAAGGCATCATCCATTTATGGCATATCAACCAAAATGTTACTCCCCTAGGTTGATGCAAATCTAATCATGACTCCACTGCATTTTCTGGTTTAGCTAGTGTCATCTTTCTGACATTACAATCTATCATGATTTCTTCTTTACCTTGAGTGTTAGTGATCTCTTAGGGCTATGGTACGACGATTAGTTATCTCTCAAGCACTCGCAGTTCGATCCCTAACTATGACGAATTTTGCAAGAATTTTTCATCTAAATGAGACATGTAACTGTGGGATCTTAGACTTCTGGACTGCCCATGAGCACAGAGTAAATGAAACTTTCATGAGGTCGAGTCTGTCACCCCAGGTTCAACGTTACACAACCTGATTAATCATTTTTTTCTTTGCCTTGAGTGTTGTGATGGGTCTTATATTTGGAGGATATATAGTTCTCAGGACAACGATGCAGTGGAAGAACGTCAAATTGTCACTCAAGACACTTACAGTTCGATCGCTAGCTATGATGCATTTGTAGGATTTTTTTCTTCAAATGGGGGCACACAACCATAGTATGTTGAGTGTTTGGACCGACGATTGTAAACGCTTCCTGATTTACCCTGATGACTGATGAACAATTTCTATAAAATTAAATTAATCGTCCTAGATTAGATATTATTTGATTCATCATTTTTTTTCTTTTCATTTATCAATAATTTATAACTAAATCTATGTATTACCGTATTTAATTCTCTATTTTATTTAAATATATTTTTTAATATAGTAATTTATACATTTTTATAATTATATACGTCAAAAATTAGAAAATAATATAAATTTTATGTGTTCGATTAATATTCTATCTAAAGTATAAGTAAATCAAAATCGCTAGAAAAATTCAAGCTAAATAAATTTTTTATAAATAAATTTGAACAAGTTTAATAAAAATAAATAAATAATCAAATTTGAATATAATGATAGTTGACTCAACGTATCTGGTTTACACAGTCAATCGGAACAGTGTTGAATAAATTTATTTAGGCCTCTACTGGGCCTAAACTACTGGGCCTTCTAACATCATGACAAGCCCATGCGCGTTCATCCCGCGTCCTAATAAACAAGGCAACCCACGAGAATATTCCACCACTCGGTTTGTTCTTTATTCTCACACCCTCTGCTACTTCATTGCTACGCCACCGACGATCGATGCCCACTTTATTCCTGGAGCAACTAAATATTTGCCTTAAATTTTATTTTATTTTTCTCTAAGACTAACCTTTATTTACCTTAATATTAATTAATAAGTATACAATGATGATAAAAAAATAATAATATTTATTCCCGCCGTCTTTCCTCAGATACTGTGAAGTGAAATAAATCTGGTAGATTTCCTCTCATGTAATCATCTAGATAATTATATTGATTTATTTTTTAAAAAACATGGTACCATTGTAATGATCCGGTCCCTCGCCCCTTTGACGGCCCAACATGGCGGCTCAATTGGCGGCCTCTTATGTCATCGACCAACAACTGATGTCGACGACTATTAACCGTGTCGCTACTCACTAGGACTTCCCACCCCTAGTCAATGAATTTTTATCTTCTCCAGGATTCGAACTCTAGACTTCCAAATTAAGTACTAGAGTTTATGAATCCTGGTACTTAGCCCAACCTGGCCCCCCAACAACCGGCCCCTTATGTCGTCAACCAACAACCGATGTCGACGACCATCGACTGGGTTGTTACTCACTAGGTCTTTCCACCCTTGGCCAGTGGATTTTTGCCTTCTCCGGGATTCGAACTCTAGACCTTCAGACTAAGTACTAGAATTTATGAATCATGGTAGCCAAGACGCTCAGTTTGCTATTAGGATTCATAAACTCTAGTACTTAACTTAGAGGTCTAAAGTTCGAATCTCGAGGAATGCAAAAATCCACTGGTCAGGAGTGGAAAGATCTAGTGAGTAACGACACGGCCGGTGATCGTTGACATTGGTTGTTGGTCGACGACATAAGGGGTCGCCAGTTGGGCCGCCAAAAGGGACCACTAGGTTGTTGGGCCGCTAGTTGGGCCGCCCAAAGGGTAGAGGGGCCGGGTCGTTACAATAAAAAGGCGCCTTTTTACTGTAACGACCCAACCCCTCGGCCCCTTGGGCGGTCCAACTGGCGGCCTAACAGGCGGTCCCTTTGGCGGCTCAATTGGTGACCCCTTATGTCGTCAACCGACGATCATCGGTCATGTCATTACTCACTAGGTTTTTTCACCCCTGATCATGTTACTCATTAGGTTTTCCCACTCCTGACTAGTAGATTTTTGCCTACCTCAGAATTCAAAATCTAAACCTTCAAAAGAAATACTAGAATTTATGAATCTTGGTAGCCTAGTGAGCGGCGTTACAACCATTTCTGTAATTTACTACTTGGTCGGTAGTTTTGCGATCTCTAAGGTCATCTCCAACCGAGCACTATCCCACCATATTTGGTGTCAAAATGACACCATTTTTCTCTAACCCATCACCATTTTCCTACACCAAATTTAGTGTTGCTACAGTGCAACACCAAATTTGGTGTTGCACTGGTGTTGCACTGTAGCAACACCAAATTTAGTGATAATATTTTTTAATTATTTTTATATTTTAAAATTTTATTATAATATATAATCATTAATTCTAATATATATTAGTAAATATTATAATACTAAATATTATAAATAAAAATTAATTTATAATAAATATTTTTTCCATAAGTATTTAATAATATTAATTATTTATTATAAATATAAATTAAAAAAATATAATAACCTATTTTAATTTTATTAAACATAGTTATAAAAATTTAATTGACTCATAATAATTATAATAATTATGAATATTATGTAATAAAAATATTAAAAATAAAAATCATAATTTTTAATATATATTAATTGGATGTAATTTTTTTTAAAAAATTAATTAAATATAAATGAAATATTAATTTTAAATATGATAATTATATTCAAAATGATTACTAAATTAAAATTTACGTTGATAATTAAATTATGAATAAATGAATAAGAAAAAAATATAATATTCTATGGAATATTTTTTTTGGTGTGATATATAGTGTGAATGGGTTGGAGTTGAAATGGTGTTTGATGTTAAAATTTTACCATTTTAGTATAAAAATAATACCAAATTTGATATTGATGGTTGGAGATGGTCCAAGTCACCGGCCACGCTTTATAAATCTCCATTTCCCATTTCCTTCCCCCAGTCCCTTCCATTCTCCGCCTATCTTCTCCTCTTTCTCTGTGCCCATGGGATCTTGCTCCGAAGTCGAGCTCACAATCGGCTCCGGCCACGATCTCAAGAACGTCAACTGGCGCAACGGCGATCTCTGCCTCTACGTCGTCGTGTGGGTCGATCCGGCCGCCAAGTGCACCACCCGCGTTGCCACCGCCGGCGACGACGACGACCCGATTTGGGACGAGAAGTTCGCGCTGCCGCTTCCGCCGGCGGTCCCGCTCGAGGACGCCGCCATCTACATGGACGTCGTCCACGCCGGTGGCGGCGAGGGCGTCAAGCACCTCGTCGTATCGGCCCGCCTCCGCCTCGTGGAAGTCCTCGACGAGGTCGGCGCCGGCGCGAAGATGACGAAGAAACTGAAGCTTAAGCGCCCATCCGGCCGCCCCCAAGGCAAGCTCGAGGTGACGGTAGCGGTCAAGGAGCCGGCCCGTTACTGCGACCCCTACGGCGCGCCGCCTCCCAGGGACTATGCGGCCCCCGCACGGCTACGCGCCGCCCCCCTACCGCAGTTCCGAGCCGCCTCCCTACGGCCCCTCCGCGGCGTCCTACGCGCAGCCACCGACGGAGTACTCGTACGGCCCTCCCTCAGAGGCAGGAGGGTACGGGCAGGAGCAACAGAAGAGCAAGTCGACCGCCCATCCGGCCGCCCCCAAGGCAAGCTCGAGGTGACGGTAGCGGTCAAGGAGCCGGCCCGTTACTGCGACCCCTACGGCGCGCCGCCTCCCAGGGACTATGCGGCCCCCGCACGGCTACGCGCCGCCCCCCTGCCGCAGTTCCGAGCCGCCTCCCTACGGCCCCTCCGCGGCGTCCTACGCGCAGCCACCGACGGAGTACTCGTACGGCCCTCCCTCAGAGGCAGGAGGGTACGGGCAGGAGCAACAGAAGAGCAAGTCGAAGATGGGGATGGGTACGGGGTTGACGGTGGGGGCGGCGGCGGGGTTGCTCGGGGGGCTGGCGATCGCGGAGGGAGTGGACTACGTGGAGGACAAGATCGCCGACGATGTGGCGGATAAGGTGGAGGACGACGTCGCCGACAACAGTTATTAGGGCGCTAGCTGTCTAATCCGGTCCTATCGAGTCAAAATAAATTAAAGCTTTGTTTATTTTTCCTTCGACTCTCCGTTGTGTTCTCGCATATTTTCGTTGTGTGTTTGTGCGGTGGTTTTTATGAAGGGAAAAAAATCCTATATATTTCATAAAGTATTTATTTTTCTCTAATCAATTATCCTTGAAAGGATCAAAATATATGCTCTATATTGTTGAAATTAACTCCCACATTGGGGTCTTCAAGAATATTATCTAGCGTTCGGAACTATAATACATTATGATCCGGTAGGATAGATTTTCTGATTTGATGAAAAGTTTGATCGGGTTAAGATTCGGTCAGACAGAGACAGTCAAGTATCTTAGGTGTCAGCCTGAAGGATCAGAGTTCAACGTTGCTCGTGCTTGGATCTGATTGGCGCTATCCGGTCAGGCGTTCCCGATCGGGGAAGTTCAGTCGGGCAGAAGTGAAAGCATGGGCCAGGCCCCTTGAAAAGGGGGAGTACCAGATATATAGCGGCACTCCCGGTCGGGTCCTCTCGGTCGGTAATGCTCGGTCGGGTCCTCTTGGTCGGGAATGCCCGGTCGGGTATGGTCGGTCAGGAATCCCCGGTCGGGCACGGTCGGTCGGGAACTCCCGGTCGGGCACTTTTGGTCGGGAACTCCCGACCAGATGACTAAAGCACCCTGCCCATGGAATCCTTCACCCCACTCTTGGAAATGACTCGCATAGGTCGGCTGTCCGCTCGGGCTCGACCGGTCTGACCTGCCCGATCATTAGATCGGAGCAATACCCACCAGAGATGGATGGATCTCCTTGGCGATGGGTCCGTTTCAAAAACATAGATAGTCGAGAAGCCTCGCTTTCTGACCTACCGTCTCCACTCGATCAACCATACTTTGGTGGACTCATAGCTGCCTGATAGGATGAGCCCGAGTGATCTAATGGTCACATCGCCCAAATTGGTTAGTTATTATCAAGTCTATGACAGCGATGAGATCTCTCAAATCTTCCCATTATAAGGAAAAGACATCTGCCATGAATCGCCATATTCATGGCTTGTCAGGACATCAGACATTAATGGGGATAGAATTGACATCTTGAATGGACACCTAGGCGGCTGTGACAGACCCACGGAGTGACTTCTGCAGACGCCCATGTGGATCTCCCTCAGTACATAGTTTGCATCTTCTTCACCTAGGCATTTAAGTAGGGGTCAGGCGAAGACCCTCTTGTAGAGTATGTCGCCAACCATGGTATACCGAACTGCCTGCTTTTTGAGTGGTCGGGCTTCTTCACGATCGGTCGGTACAACTCCTTCCGTGAGGTACGCGATGAGCGGGGTTCTCCAGTCGGATTCCAGCTCCAACTCGGCTTGCCTTTCTATTTGCATGATCATCAATGCGGGACCGCCTAGCTGGGGAAGTACCCAGGAGCCGACCGAACTGGCCAACTTAGCTAACTCATCCGCCTTGAAATTGTTTTCCCTTGGAATCTTTTGAACTTGTACCTTCTAAAACTCGACCTTTAATTTCTCATAGGCTTCTATGAAGGTCTGCAACTAGTCACTATTAATTTCAAATCGACCGACCACTTGCTGTGTGACCAGCTGGGAGTCAGAGTAAAGTATTACTCGGGTTGCCCCTACGTGCTTGGCGGCTTGCAGCCCGGATATGAGGGCTTCGTACTCAGCCTCATTAGTGGTGGCCCTATACTCCAGTCGGACAGATAAGTGCATCTACTCCCCTTTCGGGGAAACCATCAGGATGCCGATCCCGCTTCCTGATCGAGATGACGAGTCATCCACATATATTTGTCATGTCTCTTCAACTTCGTCAGAATGCAATTTACTTAGAAAATATGCTAAGGCCTGTGCCTTGATGGCAGGCCGCACTTGGTACTGGATATCATATTCGCTCAGCTCAGTTGTCCACTTGATCAACTGGTCGGATGCTTCAGGATTGGAGGCTACTCGTCCCAAATTGTTGTTCGTCAATACCATAATGGGATGCGCCAAGAAATAAGGCCGAAGCCTCCGAGCACCCAACAATAATACGTACGCCAACTTCTTGAGTGTTGTATAACGACACTCAGCTCCTTTCAGTAGGTGTGCAAAGAAATACACAGGGTGCTGCTCGGCTGCTTCTTGTTTAATTAACACCATACTGACCGAGTCAGCCGAGGCAGCGAGGTACACATACAAAGTTTCCCCAACCTCTGGCTTGGCTAGTACGGGTAGCTCAGCGAGATAGGCCTTCAGCTCCTCGAACGCCTTATCACAATCGGCGTCCCACTGAAACTTGGTGGCTTTGTGGAGGTTTTGAAGAACGGCAGCTCTCGTTCGGCTGATCGGGAGATGAACCGGGACAAAGCTGTGATCCGCCCGATGAGCCGTTGCGCCTCTCGGAGATTTCTTGGTGGGGGCATGTCCAGTAAGGTCTTGACCTTGCTGGGATTAGCCTCGATGCCCCGCTCAGTCACAATATACCCAAGGAATTTCACGCTCCGAGCGCCGAAGAGACACTTAGCAGGATTCAATTTTAGCCCGTACCTACGCAGTGTCTGGCATGTCTCCTCAACATCAGCTATCAGATCTTCCGCTCGGGGGGACTTGATGAGGATGTCATCCACATATACTTCAATATTTCTCCCGATCTGAGACCGAAAGACCTTATTCATCATTCGCTGGTAAGTGGCTCCAGCATTCTTCAATCCAAAGGGCATGACGGTGTAACAGTAAGTACCGTCTGCTGTGATGAAGCGGACCTTCTCCTGGTCCTCAACGGCCAGGGGTACTTGATGATATCCCTGGTAGGCGTCCAGCATGGAGATGAACTCACTGTCGACCGTTGAGTCCACCATCTGGTCGATCCGAGGCAGGGGATAGCAATCCTTCGGGCAGGCCGTGTTGAGATCCCAAAAGTCAATGCAGACTCGCCAATTATTGTCGGGCTTGGGTACCAATACCACATTGGCTAACCAGACCAGGAACTGCACTTCCCTGATGTGGCCGGCCTCCAGCAACTTCTCAATCTCAGCCCAGATCACTTTATTCTGCTCAGTGCTGAAGTCCCGTTTCCTTTGTTTTACGGGCTGAGCGTGGGGATAAACATGGAAGTGTTGCTCTGCCACCTCCGATCGGACGTCTTCAGCTCTTTGACCAACCAGGCGAAAACGTCTTCGTTTCGAGCCAAGCACTCTAGCAAGGGCTCCCTCAGCTCCTCAGGCAGCCCGGTGGTGATCTTGACTCGAGCCTTTTCTCAGTTGGGAAGAAGTTGGACCTCCTCCTTGTCCTCGTGCAACTCAGCCCATGGCGAGGCTTGGACCATATTGCAGTCTAAGAAGGGGTGTGGCACCTTCTGGCTCTCCATGCAGACATCATCGACATAGCATCTCTGGGCCACTCTCTGGTCGCCCCTGACCTCTCCTACCTTGTCCCCAACCGGGAACTTAATCTTTAGGTAGAAGGTGGAAGCGATGGCTCGAAACTCGTTGAGGGTCAGTCGGCCTAGGATGGCATTGTAGGCTGAGGGGGCATCAACCACTAGGAAAGTGGACCATCTAGTCCTCTTCAGCGACTCCTCGCTTAAGGAAATGGCCAGTTGGATCTGGCCGACTGGCTGCACTTGATTCCCCGTGAATCCAAACAACGGGGTCGCCACTAAGTCCAGCTGAGACATCTCTATCTGAAGCTGGTCGAATGCCTTCTTGTACAGTATATTGACCGAGCTTCCGGTGTCCACGATGGTACAGTGGACTTGGTAGTTGGCGATGACGGCCGTAATGACTAGCATGTCATCGTGTGGGACCTCAAGTCCCTGTAGATCTTGGGGCCCGAAACTGATCTGGGGCCCCGCCGCCTGTGCCGAGCTGGTGTCGACTTGATGAATTTCTAACCGACGCACCTGTGCCTTACGGGCTCGGTTGGAGTCTCCTCCAGTTGGTCCGCCCGAGATGACATTTACGCCTCCTCGGACTGCATTCTGCTGGTTGGCCTGCTCCTCCTCCATCTCCTCGGCCCCAGCCCGATTCCCCTGGGGGAATAGGTTGCAGGCCACCGGGGGATTTCCTCGAAGTTCTTCGGCGACGGGGTCAATGGGCCGACCTCCTCGGCCTAAGCCGCGCCCAGGGGATGCATGTCGCCCTCGTCCCCGTGGGGTCGGGGCCCGACCATGGCCAGCCTATCAGCATTCCTCAGTGGCGTGGCCGTGGCTCTGATGGAAAGTGCAATACAGCCTCCATCGAATCGGGAGGCATCCTTGGTCCACTTGTTGCACATGTCGCCTTTCTCCTCCCACGCGGTCGATGGGTCCGCGTGAGCTACGAATAGGCCCGCCTGGGGGTCTGGTGTTCTGGGCGGGGTTGGGAGGCGTTGGGTTGTTCGACTCCTTCTTTCGAGTGGCCTGGACCTCCTCAACGTTGATATATTTGACAGTCTTACCCAACAAGCTGTCGAAGTCCTTTGGTGGCTTCCTGATCAGCGAGCAGAAGAAGTCTCCCTCCTGGAGTCCTTGGGAGAATGCGCTGACCAGGACCTCAGGAGTGGCAGTCGGCACATCCAATGCCACTCTGTTGAATCTCTTAATGTAGGCCCGGAGAGTCTCCTTCGGGCCTTGCTTCAGGGAGAACAGGTTGAGGCTCGTCTTGTGGTGCCTCCTGCTGCTAGCGAAGTGCTGGAGGAAAACCCTCCTGAGCTCCTCGAAGCCCGTGACTGACCCATCTGGAAGTCGGTCAAACCATCTCTGGTCGGGGCCAGAGAGAGTGGTTAGGAAGGCTCGGCATTTGACACTTTCCGGGTATTAATGAAGCAGAGCCGCGCTCTCGAACTTCATCAGGTGCTCCTCTGGATCGGTTGCCCCCGCATACTCGGAGATGGTAAAGAAGCGGAGATGACAGGGGACTGGATCATCTAAGATCCAGGAGGAAAAAGGGCTACGTACCAGGTGTTGGGGCAATCGTCCCTGATATGATCTGGAGGATCATGGTTTTGATGTGTGTGGTCAATATGGTTAAGTTAGGATTTGTTGTTGGACTAATATGTGTATGTGAGTGTGCAAGTTGCAGGTACACATGGACTTGGTTGATGTCTTCAGGTGAAGGGTGGCATGGAGGCAAGATGGAGGCTTGTGTGCGCACCCGAGGGACCGTTGATAGCAGGGACGATGAGCCGAGGACGCAGACTTCGAGACGTACGTGAAGGATGACATGGAGGCAAGCTGGAGGCTTGCGTGCGCATCCGAGGGACAAGGGCCGAAGATGAAGTGGGCGTGAAGGCAACAGTCTGTAGGACCGGTGCTATCGATAGAAGGGGGGTGAATATCGACTGTAAAAATCTTTTGTGGAAATTCATCTTACTTTCGAAATCTGTTCTAAGTAGAGCGTTAGTAGCACAGCGGGAAATAAAGCAGAAAAATAAAGAACGACACAAATTGCACACGGGATTTTACTTGGTTCCCGACCCCCCAAGGTCAGTACATCCAAGGCCTAAGCACGAGAACGCCCATCCACTAATGGTCTCCTTTTCGAACTTTCCAGAGGCGGAGAACCCCGTCTTACAGTGCAAGAGTTACAAACAAAAGATAGATAAAATGAAAATACAGAATGTAAACTCAAACCGAATAAACAGATTGAAACTCGGCCGATCTGGACCTCCGAAGTGCCGCACACTTCCTCCTGGAGCCTCCTGGTCGCAGAGCTTCATCGTTAGCGCTTTGTCGTCACTTGGGAAGCTTAGAATCGTTCTAGAAAGTTATGTTCTGAGTTGAGGGGTCGAAGCCCCTTTTATAGCCTTCATTAGGGCGCCTGTGTTGAAGGGGGCGCCTCAAAGGGCTTGGTCAAAGCTTATCTCCCCACCGAACTCGCCGCAGCCGATAAGGCTTCTGACCAGGGCTTTCTAGACCTTCCAGGCACCTCATTGAACTTGGTCAAAGCTTATCTCTGCTTCGAACTCACAGCAGCAGATACAGCTTTCAACCAGGGCGCCTGTAACATCTGGGGCGCCTGAATGAAGAGCCTGGTTTGCCTCCTTTGATTGAGGCGCCCTAGTTGATGGGGCGCCTAGCTCCTTTAAGGCGCCTCCTTCAATAGGGGTGCCTAGCAGCCAACCTTCCAGCCACGTTGTGTGTTGTTTGCCTTCTTTATCTTCCATTCTAAGTACCTGCAAGATACACAAATACAAAGCAAATATACACACAATCTTAGCCTTAACGAGATGGTTATGACTTCGGATTTCTGCGAAACCCTAGGTCGAACCAACGCATGTTCCCACCCCCGGGATCGCGCCTTCAACCTACTCCTTTCAGGAGACGGTTGCCACCCAGTCCATTCGGGTGGACTTTTACTTAGCCTTCGATACTCTCGGATCTCGAGACGTCCGAACCTCAACCCATCTCTACTTATGTCCTTAGTCATCGCTCAGCTAAGTTGCTCAATCCCTCGGACCAAGACTTCGTGCCCAAACCCTAGGTCCAGGACTTCGGTGCCCAACCCTCAGCCAGGACTTCGTGCCCAATTCCTCGAACCAGGTCTTCGGTGCCCAACCCTCGGCCAGGACTTAGTGCTCAATTCCAAGAATCAAGGCTTAGTGCCCAGCTTCACTCACCAGGTCTTAGTGCCTAGCTTCACTCACCAGGTCTTAGTGCCCAATTCTTAGAACCAGGACTTAGTGCCTAGGTTAACTAGGACTTTGGTTCACCTTGGACCAGTTTTCTTCACTCACTCTTTCCTTATTCAATGTATCACTGACTTAAGCATATTGTCAAACATTGAAATATTTAGAGGAGGACATCACTGATGCAACTTGCACCAACACAGTCGAGGCTGCTGGTGAAGAGTTGACCAGGTTGTGAGGGTCCTAGTGTGAGTCATTGTACTCGGGAACTAAGCCGGGAGGGTTCGAGTGCAGAGTGAAATGTACTCGGAGAGTGTGACCCTAGGCTTAGTAAGGGACTAGTCGACTGCTCTGGGGGCAGTCGACTGGTAAGGCTGGCAGATTCAAACGTTGTACTGTAACGGTCGAATCTGAGTGGGACCAGTTGACTGCCCTAGGGGCAGTCGACTAGTAGCGGCCTGAAATGACTCGAGCTCTATTTAAAGGAACTCGTTTCATACTTTCTTTTCTTGGTGAAACTTGCTTGGTCAAAGCTTGTTAGTAGCCTATTGTGGTCAGATAGTGTCCTAGAGTTGTGGAGAGGTTTCTCCACCCACAAGGAGCTACGTGATCTATCCGGAGGTGCTCCGAGGAATCATCCACCGATGGATTAGGGATCGCCCACCTTACGGGCAGCCGTGGAGTAGGAGTTTATCTCCGAACGACGTAAATCATGAGTATTCTTTGTTGTTAGTTTTATTTTTAATTAGATTATTCCGCTTGCGCACTAACAACGTAGGTAGAAAGATTCGAAAAGTGTTATTCACCCCCCTCTAGCAACGTACAAGATCTTACAAGTGATATCAAAGCAAGGACCACTCTTGATTGGACTAACCGCTAAAGGAGCAAAGAAACCTAGAGGAAGAACAATGGAAGATAAGCTAGGGGATGATATCAACTCACCAGCAACATATGACCATGAGGATTTTGCCTATTGGAGAGCAAGAATAAAGATGTGGCTCGACATGTATTGGGAATGTGTAATGGTGCTAGAAGAACCATTTGAAATCCTTAAGGACAAGCATGGAAAGAAGCTCCGACCTAGGTATTGGACCAAGGAGCAACAAGAGCAATCTAGGACAAATGAGAAGGTAATCAATATTTTGATTAATATTTTGCCTAACAATGTGTTGAGTAGTATAGGGATATATACAAATGCATATGAGTTGTGGAATAAATTGGAAGGAGTTCATAAGAACCCTACACAAGATCAACTAGTAGAAGAGCCCGAAGAAATAAGTTCAAGTGCCCAAAAAGATCAAGAGAAGGAAGAAGTGTCAACTTCATCAAGTGAGGTGGCACAAGTAAGTGAAGAATCATCAACTTCCTCAAAAGAAGAATAAGTATCAATTTCAAGAGTTAAGGGGAGGAGAGATCCTCATCCGTACAAGAGCAAGAGAAAGCTCCAACCTCCAACAAAGCCAAATCAAAGGAGCATATCATATGCTTTGGTTGCAACTAAAAGGGGCACTACAAGGATAAGTGCCCATTAAGTAAAAAAGAGGTAATTTCTGAGCCCAAGGCCAATTATTTAAATTCTAATATGGGTTGTAGGAATGAGGAAGCTCAAAAGAAAAGAAAGAAGATTCGATGCTTCACATGTGGTGAGCTAGGACACTATCATACAAAGTGTCCAAGAAGTAAAGAGCTCAAGAAGATGGAGCGCCTAAGAAAATGAGAGAAAGAAGAAAAGAAGAAGAGGAGCTCACATCAAGGGGGAGCCCCAAGGGTAAGGGAGGTAATCCCTAACTTTACTCATGCTTCAAATGCTTCCATGAATGCTAGAATTATTAATAATTGTTTGCCCATGCGTGTTTTTGGTTTTAAATATCATGATAGGAATAGGAACACTATTGCGTGCCAAAATAGCAAACAATCCATGTTTCATGATAAATCTAGGGCTTTTAGACCTAAGGACCAAGGCATTAACTCTAAGAAAGGAAGACATATGCCTAGAAAAATGGGTAGACCTAGGAATGATCAAGTTAGGCATGATAATCCTAAGGTTAAGAGTTTAGAAAAGGAAAATCAAGTTTTAATGGCAAAACTTGATAAGTTAGAAAACAACCTAGATAGTCATTCGAGGGTCAAAGGGATTAAATGTGCTATCAAAGGATCAAAACCATAGAAATGGTAGGCCGGGTCTAGGTTATCACCCTAGAAGATCAAATGTTAGTAAAATATCATATTCAATGGTGCCCTATGATTATGGCAAGGAAAAGGCCAAAAATGACAAAGAAAATCCATTTAAAGGAGAAAAGAAGGATCTGACCAAGAAAAAGGTCTATAGTGTTAAGAGAGTAATAGTGGAAGGTTAAGAAGCACCGGAGGAGCACTGGTGTGGTCTTGCATTTGTGGATAAGTTACCTAGGGAGGTAACTAGAGCTAGAAGTCCAAGGGAGAGCCCTAGGAGCCAAAATGGGATCCATGGTCAGTGGATCTCAGGAGGTTTTCTCCTAGGAGATTAGATGGAGTATGAAATGTGCCAAAAGGGTTGGAAGACTAAGGTGAGTCTTAATCCTAGGAAATTGGCACATTAAAAGGAGGATTTATGGAGAAAAAGGTGAAAATGGGATTATAATTGAGAGAAATTTGTTTTAATGTGTAAATTGTTGGATCGAGAAAACACGATAGAGGGGGGGTGAATATCGTGAAACCGTTTCGGATTAGAAGAAAGAGAATGCGCAGCGGAAATTAAAAATAAACGCACAGAACTTAAGGATTTTTACTTGGTTCGGAGTCACGGTCGGCTCCTACTCCAAGGCCCACCGTCCTTGACCGTTTACTGCGGGCAATTCTATAATCGCAAAGTTTTACAAAGAATTGTACAATTATAGTGTAGTAAAAAGAACAGTTTCCTCTTCGTTATCGATGCCCGGTGTGGATCGTGTTTCGGTGCGGAGAGTCATCGTCGGCGCTTAGAATCTCGAGATCGGAGGTTTCCGGAGTAGAGCGCTTAAGTCAAAGAGCGTAGAGGCGTTAGAAAAGTTGTTGTCGAAGCCTTGGGGGTCGAGCCCCTTTTATAGCCCTCCTGGGGGCGCCTGACACGTGCCTTCGGATCCGAGAACCCTCATCCGAAGCTCGGTCAGAGTTTATCCCTCCAGAATCGGGCTCGGAGCTGACGGGGGTGCCCAGGACACTGGGGGTGCCCCGGTTGACTTGGTCTGCTGGCTTCTCAGCTGGATTAGCTTCAATCGCTTCGTTGGCTTGGACCCAGGGTGCCCAAGGCATCCAGGGCGCCCGGGACACTCAGGGCGCCCGGGAGCTTGAGGGCACCTGGCCCAGTGAGCTTCCGAAGCAATCTTTGCTTAACTGCTTGTTTGGCTTTGACCTTGGGCGCCCGGGACCTCCCGGGCGCCTAGCCTAGCTGCTGACCCTCTCCTTTGGGGCATTCTGAGCTGCAGAAATACGTTCCTTTGGTCCCTGCATCCAAGGTTAGTCCACAACAAACAAGGCAATAAAATATTAGGTTTATACAACCTTAGCTGTCTTGGTTCTGACTTTGGGTCTCCCAAATAGAACCCTAGGTCGAACCGACGCCTACTGTGTTGGTGCAGGAAGCACAATATCGAACCTTGTTTTGATATTGGCAAAGGATTCAAAGTTAAGTTTATTTGTGATCTAATAAAGTTACTTGAGTGTGCAGAAAGAAGTCCTAGCGAAGGGCTGCTAGGCACCTGGTGAAGGACTGCAAGGAAACAAAGTCCTAGCGAAGGGCTGCTAGGCACCTGGCGAAGGACTGCTAGGAAACAAAGTCCTAGCGAAGGACTGCTAGGTACCTAGTGAAGGACTGCTAGGCATCGGAACCCTAAGACCTGGCGAAGGGCTGCTGGGCACCTAGCGAAGGACTGCTAGGAGTCGAAGACCTAGCGAAAGACTGCTTGGAACCGAAGACCTAGCGAAGGACAGCTAGGCACCTGGCGAAGGACTACTGGGTAAAAGTCCAACC
The DNA here is from genome assembly GCA_024364735.1 of Boesenbergia rotunda. Lineage (NCBI taxonomy): Eukaryota > Viridiplantae > Streptophyta > Magnoliopsida > Zingiberales > Zingiberaceae > Boesenbergia > Boesenbergia rotunda. The sequence continues at coordinate 155,917 of JAGFNQ010001554.1, forward strand.
GGACGAGCCGGTTGGCAACAGGTAAATTCTCCTGAGAGGAGTAGGTGAGGACGCGTTCCCCGTCGAGGGAACAGTAGGCGTCGGTTCGACCTAGGGCTCTATTATGGAGACCTAAAGTCAGAACCAAGACAACTACGGCTGTAAGAATCACTAACATTGTTGCTTTATCTTGTTTGGTACTAACCCTGGATGCAGGACCGAAGGAACGAGTGTCTGCAGCTCAGAAAGCCTCAAAGGAGTGAGGCAGCAGCTGGGTTGGGCGCCCGGAAGGAGCCGGGCGCCCTAAGTAAAGCCAAACATGAGTTCAGCAAAAGTACGCTTCGGAAGCATACTGGGCGGGGCACCCCCATGCTCCCGGGCACCCCCAGCGTCTCGGGCACCCCCAGTGCCCAGGGCGCCCCGGGCTTAAGCCAACGAAGCGAATAAAGATCATCCAGCCGAGAAGCCCGATGAAAGAGTCAACCAGGGCGCCCCAGTGTCCCGGGCGCCCCCACAGACAACTCTCAGCCCTATTCGAGTGAGATAAGGGCTGACCGAGAGTTGCTCAGATCGGGTGACACGTGGGGGGGGGGGGCGCCCCCAACGTTCAGGGCGCCCCAGGAGGCTATAAAAAGCCCCTCGACCCCAAGGCTTCAACAATCACTGCTTCCAACGCCAATACGCTCTTCTACTCAAACGCTTTGCTCCGGAAACCTCCCAACTCGAGATACAAGCGCCGACGACGTCCCTCTGCTCCGAGATACATTCCACATCGGATGTCGGTAATGAAGAGCTGTCCTTTTAAGTTTACTATACTGCAATTGTAATATCTGTTTGTAAACCTTTTTGCGCACATATAGAATTGTCCGCAGTAAACGGTCAACGACCGTGGGCCTTGGAGTAGGAGCCGACCGCGACTCCGAACCAAGTAAAATCTTGGTGTTTGTGTGTTGTTTAGTTTTAATTTTTCCGCTGCGTATTCTCTTTTTCAATCCGAAACGTTTTACGATATTCACCCCCTCTATCGTTTTCTCTTGATCCAACATACTGTTCCCTCGACGAGGAACGCGTCCTCACCTACTCCTCTCAGGAGAATTTACATTTCGCCAATCGGCTCCTTCGGTTGAACTTTTGCCCAGCAATCCTTTGCCAGTTGCCTAGCAGCCCTTCGCCAGGTCTTTGGTACCAAGCAGTCTTTCACCCGGTGCCTAGCAGTCCCTCGCCAGGTCTTAGACTCCTAGCAGCCCTTCGCTAGGTGCCCAGCAGCCCTTCGCCAGGTCTTAGGGTTTCGATGCCTAGCAGTCCTTCGCTAGGTGCCTAGCAGTCCTTCGCTAGGACTTCTTTCTGCACACTCAAGTAACATGTTAGATCAAAATAACATCTTAACTTTTGAACCCTTTGCCATTATCAAAACCCAGGTTCGACTTGGGTGTTGTCTGCCCCAACAATCTCCCCCTTTATGATTTATGACAACCCGGTTCAAAAAGTTATGTTAATAAAAAAACAGGTGAAATACCAGTTTAGTTTCCTCCTCCTGGAAGGAATCTCCTCCTAGGTTTTCCAACGGTTCGCGGGGTTAAAAATGTTTCTATGTCTAAAAATGGAATTGATTTTTCAACACTTAGAACATTTTCAAAAAAGGTTTAGAAAACATTTTCCAAAAAAAATTTTTGGTCTGTCACTTGGAAAATTTATATATAGAGAATTTACACTTAGAAAAATTTTCAGGTAAATAACTTAGTTTTCACTTTGGAAAATTTTCTAGACTTCTTCTGAAGTTTTTATTACAAAAAGAAATTTTTGAGTTAAAAAAAATTTCAACCTCTTTCAAGAAAATTAATATTTAGAAACTTTTCTATTAGAGAAAAAATAAGTATTTAGAGAGATTTTGAACCAGCTTAAGTATTTTTGAAAATTGACTTAAGTCAAGCAATTTAGAAATAATTTTGAAAACAATTTAGAAACAGTTTTGAAAACAGCTAGGTCAAGTACTTCGAAACAGTTTTGAAAACATCTAGGTGATTTTACTTTTTGAAGAAAGGATAAGCAAAGTTTTGAAAAAAAAAATTTCTCTTCTCTCCTTTCCAATCTCTCCCCATTTGCCATATATCAAAAAACATTATAGCAAAAGAATATAGCAAAAGACGTAAGCAAAACAATATAGCAAAAGAAGTGAGGTGCTGTACTAAACCAATTCAAGGTATAAACTGGACCAAATCAATTTTTATTATCTCTTTCGGGTCCTGTCTAACCCAGTTAGCTACTTACTAACTGTTATAAACAGTAGTTTTCGCTAGGGTTAGTCAAGTTAAGTGTTCTGTTCAAGTTAGATTTTCTAATCTTGACACTTAATCTGATTACTGTTTAATTTGTATTTAGTGCCCCAATTACTACAGATGCACTGACTTAAAGTATCTTGAATTAGGGCAAAGACCTAAGCATCTCAACCCATTCTAGGTTATCAATCAAAAGTACCCTAAGATGCTTGTGAGATGCTGGCTTCTAGATCTATAGGTGCATGCAGTTCTAGGGTTAGGGCCTAAGCTAAGTCCATTTGCGAAAAACCCTAGTTTTGAAGGGGGTAATTTTTTTCAAAAAAAACTAAGTCAAAAAATTGATTTTAAAAGAAAAAAAAATTTCAAATTAAGTAGAAACTGATAAGTAATAAAACATTTTTTTTTATCAAAACACAGAAGTAGAGTAAACCTATTCTACCAAGCATAACCCTAACTGTCTTCTTAGTGAGCTGAACTCAGACTCAGGTAAGGGTTTGGTGAATATATCAGCTAGGTTAAATTTTGAGTCTACATGCTTAAGGACTATCTCACCCCTGACTACATTATCTCTAACAAAGTGGTGTTTACCTTCTATGTGTTTAGTTCTGGAATGTTGTATTGGGTTCTTAGTTAGATTAATTGAGCTTATATTGTCAATTGGGACTTGAGTTTGGGTGTAGTTAAGCTGGAAGTCCTTAAGAGTGTGCATCATCCATAAGAGTTGTGTTACATGTTGATGCAGTCTGACCTTGATTGTTTTTTTGGTGTTGACATCGATTTTAGTTTAGGTTGATTATGATTAAGTCCTGGTTGGGGATCAGACATGGTATGGAAAATCCTAGCTTGGAGGGCTAGGTGTTGGAAAATCCTAACCTGGAGGGTTAGGTGTTGAAAATCCTAGCTTGGAGGGCTAGGTGTGTGAAAAGTCCTAATTCGGAAGAGGTAGGTGAAAAGTCCTAGTTTGGAGGGCTAGGTGAAAAGTCCTAACTTGGAGGGTTAGGTGAAAATTCCCATCTTGGAGAGTTAGGTGAAAAAGTCCTGGCTTGGAGGGTCAGGTCCTAGCTTGGAGGGCTAGGTTTGGAAAGTCCTAATCCGGAAGAGTTGGGTGAAAAGTCCTAGCTTGGAGGGGTAGGTGAAAAGTCCTAACTTGGAGGGTTAGGTGCAAATTCCCAACTTGGAGGGTTAGGTGAAAAATCCTTAGCTTGGAGGGCTAAGGTGGATGAAACCCTAGCTTGGAGGGGTAGGTTGGAGCCCCTGGATCGGTCTGGTGACCGATCAGGGAGTTGGCACGGTGCTCCTTCGTGGATCGGTCTGGTGACCGATCAGGGAGTATGCGTTTCACCCATTGCTTTGCTCCTGATCGGTCTGGTGACCGATCAGGGAGCAAACAGTGAGGTTGAGTTCCCTTGCTGAACTGCTCTTGATCGGTCTGGTGACTGATCAGGATCACTGTGCAGATCGTTCTGGAGAACGATCCAGCATCGCAGGTTCCTCTCTATGATCGATCAGGACGGAGTCTGATCGGTCTGGTCATGACCTGATCGGTCTGGTGACCGATCAGGAGGTTTCCTGATCGGTCCGGTGATCGATCAGGAGGTCTGGACTACGAAGCTCAGAAATTGCCCGATAAAGGGGTGGATCGGTCGGGTGATCGATCCACAACCTGGGATCGGTCTGGTGATCGATCCAGGAGAGTCCCAAAGAAATCACGATTTCTAATTGAGCGTTGGGAACCGATCAGGACGGAGCCTGATCGGTCTGGACCCAGCCTGATCGGTCTGGTGACCGATCAGGAGGCTCTCTGATCAGTCCGGTGACCGATCACTTTAATTCAAAATGCACTGTCAGACGCTCTGATCGCGTCTGAACGTATCTGATTCTCTACGCTTAACTTATGATTCTTGATTTACTGAGTGATATGATGTTCTAATACTCTGATCAAGCTACAGGTGACAGGGAAGGATTCAAACACTCAAGGAGAAGTCAATGGAGGCTTTCCTTGGAGCAGGTTTGTCCATTTTCCATCACAGGTTGCAACGGCTGGAGCTGCAGACTGGATCTGCTGACTGGAGCTTGGCTGAGGGGAGCTCAGGAAGTCCAGGGAGGGCTCAGTGGTAGCTGGCGTTGGCAGGGAAGCAGCTGGAGGCTGCAGGAGATGCTGTCACCTGGTGCTGAGTGGAGAAACAAAAGGGCGGAAGAAGGCTTCGTTGAAGCAGGGTTCTAGAGTTTGCGAACTGAGTTCTTGCTGCGCCTTTGTGTTCTCCACATCTTGCTTGCGTGTTTTGAAGTTCCATCATCTTGTGCAAGCAACTACAATCTGCGAAGCAACCATTCATTACTTGAGCGCTTGAAGGAGGGAACAAGAAGCTCCGAGTCCAACAGCGAGAAGACACGAGGAGAGGGCTCTTGCATGAGATCGTCGCTGGGTGGAGGTCTGAGGGAGCTTGCTGTGTTCTTGTCTTTGCTAAGTGCTAAGTAAGATCTTTCTTGTTGTTTCATTGTGCTTAAACATATATCTGTGATTGAAACGCTGTGGAGAGGTTTCTCCACCGAGAAGGAGGTTGCTTTCTATCCGGTGATAACCGGGGCTTGATCTGCCGACGATCAAGGGATCGCCCACTTTAAGGGCACGCCAAGGAGTACGGGCAAGTTATCCCCGAACCTTATAAACCCTCCTTGTTAGCGATCTTGCTAGTTGTGTTGATTTGTTTTTGTTTTTTATTTTTCTGCATACTCTGTTCCTGCTACTTCCGCTGTGCTACTAACAACTCTGAGTGTAGAAATTTGATAAGTGCCAAAGGTTAAAGTGTTTGGCTATATTCACCCCCCCTCTCTAGCCATCCGGGTTCCAACACTACACACTCTCCTAAGGCAACAAACTCAGCTTCAGTTGTGGATAGAGCTACACAAGATTGTTTTCTGCTACACCAACTCACTAGACTATTTCCTAAAAGTTGACAGCTTCCACTTGTACTTTTTCTATCTAGTTTACAACCAGCGTAGTCAGAATCCGAGTATCCTGACAAGTCAAAGGTTGAGGTCATAGGATACCAAATCCCTACATTTATGGTGCCCTTAACATATCTAAGTATTCTTTTTAGGGTTGCTAAGTGTGTTTCCTTAGCACAAGTTTGGTATCTAGCACACATTCCTACGGCAAAAAGGATATCAGGTCTGCTGGCTGTAAGGTACAGTAGACTTCCAATCATACTTCTATAGAATTTAAGGTCTACTGGTTTACCGTCAGGGTCACTATCTATTTTTACATTTGTGGTCATGGGGGTACTTATGCTTTTAGAGTTATCCATTTTAAATTTCTTTATTAACTCCTTAGCATATTTGGATTGATGGACATAGTTTACATCCCTAGTTTGTTTGATTTATACCCCTAGAATGAAGTTGAGCTCACCAACTAAGCTCATTTCAAATTCATTTTCCATTATTTTAATAAATTCTTTTAAGAAATATGAGTTGGTGGACCCAAAGATTAGGTCATCAACGTAGATTTGGGCAATAATGATTTCTTTTCCTAAGGTCTTAATAAATAGGGTTGAGTCAATTTGTCCTTGTTTAAATTCTTTAGAAATTAGGTAGGTTGATAAGCGTTCATACCAGACCCTGGGTACTTGTTTTAGTCCGTAAAGTGCTTTAGTGAGTTTGTAAACATGGTCAGGTATTTCTAGGTCCTTAAAGCCAGGGGGTTGTCCTACATAGACTTCTTCCTTAATAAATCCATTTAGAAAAGCTGACTTTACATCCATTTGGTAGAGTTTAAATCCTTTATGGGATGCAAAGGCTAACAACATCCTAATGGACTCAAGTCTAGCTACTGGGGCATAGGTTTCGTCATAATCTAACCCTTCTACCTGACTGAAACCTTTGGCTACTAAGCGGGTTTTGTTTCTCACTATTTCTCCTTGATCATTTAGCTTATTTCTAAAAACTCACTTAGTATCAATAATGGATTTGCCCTCAGGTTTAGGTACTAGTTCCCAGACTTGGTTCCTCTCAAACTGGGCTAACTCTTCCTGCATAGCTAAGATCCAATCAGGATCAGGTAAGACCTCCTCTATAGTCATAGGTTCAATTTTTGAAATCATTGCAATCTGACTAAGGTTCCTATATGCGGACCTAGTTCTGACTCCTAAAGTTGGATCACCCACAATTTGATCAGTTGAGTGACTGAGTCTGGGTTTCTTAGTTTTTCTGGAACATGGTTCAGCCTCAGGTCCGACCGGTCAGTTTGGTTCAGTATTGGGTTCAACTACTTGGGTTAGTGCAATTGAGTCAATAGTTGGTTCAATAGTTAGTTCATTTAGGGGTTCAATTAAAGGTTCAACAGTTTGTTCATTATCTTCTTGATCAGTATTTGATGAATTTAGATCTGGATTATCAGATTTTGAGTTAATTTCTTCATCAAATATTAGATTTGTTGTTTCTTAAATTTTCTTAGTTTGTTTGTTGTAAACCCTATAGGCTCTATGTTGGGACCGGGTGCATATTGACAATGATACGTGTTTGTAAAATTTTAAATTTTTACGTGCAGCGGAAGAATTAGCATAAAATAATTTCTCAAATTATTCTAACCACGTATCTAGCATGCAACCTTATGGTGTGTGGACATGATCATAAAATAAAACTTTGCGGAAAAGTAAACTAATTTACTTTGTACCTCGCGTAACTCGAAGAAAAGGGACGAGATCCAACCGTAGTGTCCCTTGGAAGCTTCGCCTCTATTCGCGTCCACGCCGAGTTCTCTTCGGGATGACTTCGCAAAGTCACGAGTTTTGTGCCGACGAGAACTACTAGATTCTCTAAAGGCACAACTAGAAGATCAAGAAAGAAGAAAGGAAACTAACCACCAAGAGACGGAATCTAAATTCCGAGAAGGAAGGAGATGTGATCCGCTTCTTCTTCTCCGAGGTCGTCTTGGTGGATGAAGCTCACGCCCACCTTGGGAGTTACGCCGGCCCTAGGGGAGGAGAGAGAGCCGACCCTAGAGAGAGAGGGGCGCCGGCCCTAGAGAGAGAGAGGCGTGTAGAGAGAGAGAGCAACTAATCTCTTGATTAATTGATTGATTGATTAGGAATTCAAGGCTTGCCTTTGGTTCCTTATATAGTTGCTTCTCCCTTGCCAAGTCTCTCTCTTAACGAAATTAACGGAATTAATTTTCATAAGAAATTTATCTTATAATCTTTCTTATGAATAATTCCGTTATGCCTAGTTTTATTATAACTAACTTTATAATAAAACAAATACTTCTCTCCTTTAATTATGGAATAAATTTTATAAGAAATTTATAAACTTTCTTATTATGAAAAAATCAATTCATAATTGATTTTATAAAATTAAAATAAATCATTCCATGGATCATTTTAATTTCCATAAAAAGAATAAATTTCTATAAATTTATTTATATAAATTTCTTTATACAAATTTATTTATCCATAATTTATAAAACAAATCGCGCTAGATTTATTTTATTAATTAAACCAAATAAATTGGTTTCTTCCCCTTGTTGTGGCAGCCAAACCAAAGGGGGTTAACACCCTCTTTGGCCGGCCAAACCGAGCCGAACCGATCACGAATTAAACTCATTTAATTCGCCCAATAAGCCTTCAAAAGACTTAGCCATTTTAAGTTTCCGTTGCGCCTCTAATTAACTCAGATTCGACTTATTTCTCTTGATTGGAAAATCCAATTTTCAACTCGTTTTAAATCCCTCGGATTACTCGTAGTGCGTGTGACTAAATAGGCTTTCGATTTATGTTGGCCGTCTATAATTAACCAATTATAGAACGGTCATGAGTGGCACCTAGTAGTACATCATGACCCCCAATTAATCGAAAGATCAACGGTTTGACCTCAGAAGTAATTCCGAAACCCTTCAGCAGCTCTAATGAATCGTGCCCCATTCCCTTCACCATCTTATACCCACTTGGTTCAGGACACGGTCTATTTGTGTCAGTCCCCACTAGGTTGACTACGTCACACCTAGCCCAAGTAATGTCTTTCTCGTCCTTTGGATTTCTAATTACTCTCATGTATTTAAGAGACTCGCACTCTAAACATGATATGCTCTGGCCAGAGGCTTTGAGTAACAATCCGACGATAGGCCTGGGTATACATCTCCTCGCAAGGAGTGGTGAATCCTTTGTAGGCTGTTCAAACATCTTCGGGCACTTCGGCTTATACCCAATCATCCTGGGTCCACACCTCCTTGGAGATGCTTGCTTAAGATGTTAAAGTATAAGTCTCCATGACCAAGATGACTTGAACACCGCAAGTCAAAGGAACATCGCACTTAAGCTGCAGTAATAACTTCAGTGACATATCTTTATAGATTACCATATGAAGTTTTACAGCTAGTCACTCCAATGAACTAGTTCCCTTAACTAGCATCCATGTTTATCTCCGGACATCCCAATGTCACCAGCCAGTGAGAATCAGCTGATTAGAGAATAACCCATGCTAGTCTCAACAGAATTGATAGTGTCCGTATTTATCAATTCATCGACTAGGGATATTTTCAATACTTTACAATTGCACATTTAGAGATAATCACTAGTTGTGATCCCATCACAAATTCTCTTATGCTGTGAATTGTATTGCGGACATTCAGTAGATGAGTTTAAGATCCCAATCAAATACACAAACATGTATACTCAAATAGTGAATTATCATTTATTAAAATAAATGTTTGCAATCATAAGACGATTGTCTTAGGACACTTCTCTCATATCACTAACACTCTACTTGTTGTTGAATATCCTAAGAAGATGCCTAGGGTTGACTTAAACTGGAATTTACCTAGATAGTCCTTGGTGTTTAGGATATGGACTTTGCACCCAAAGACCCTTAGGTAATGTAGGTTTGGAAGTCTATGGTAGTATAATTCATAGGGTGTTTTATTGTGTCGTTTGTTAATTAGGATCCTATTTTGGATGTAGCAAGTCGTGCTAATTGCTTCTGCCCAATATTGGTTAGCTAGGTTGAATTCATTGAGCATAGCCCTAGCGGCTTCTTTAGGGTTCTATTTTTACGTTCAACTATCCCATTTTATTGAGGGGTTCTAGGACACGAAAATTCGTGTATATACCCATTTACCTTACAAAACTCCTTGAATCGTTGATTTTCAAACTCTCCCCCATCGTCACTCCTAAGTCTTTTGATTTTGGTATCGTTTTGATTTTCAATTAACTTACAAAAATCACTAAATAGGTTTAGGGTTTCATCTTTGGTCTTTAGAAACTTAACCCAGGTAAACCTAGAGTAATCATCAACAATTACTAAGCAGTACCGGTTTCCGCTTAGTGACTTGGCTCCATGTGAATCAAATAGGTCAAGGTGCAGGAGCTCAAGTGTGGTTTGAGTTAGATCAGATTGAATTAGTTTGTGATTAGACCTGGTTTGTTTACCTTGATTACATGATTAAGTTTTCATGGTTCTTAATTTTAGGTATACCTTTAATTAGGCCAAGTTGGGTGATTTTTGAAATTAATCTTAGATTAGTGTGTCCTAATCTCCTATGCCAGAGGTTTGATTCTTCTAACTGAGTTAACATGCATTTAGGTACTCATGTTAGGTACTAAGGGTAGGTTTATAGTGTAAACATTATTTTTCCTAGAGCCCTTAAGCATGATTTCTGAGTCTTGCAAATTTCTGATCAGGCAGTTAGAGTTGGTGAAGGTAACTACATAGCCAGTATCACATAATTGACTTATGCTAAGCAAGTTAAATTTAAAATTTTCAACCAAAAGTACCTTTTTAATAACAAAGTCAGATTTAAGCTCAATGTTACCTGACCCAATCACCTTGAGTGTAGCATTGTTGCCAAATGCTACTGAGCCTAGGTTCTTGAACTTGAGTTTGGTGAATTTCAATTTATCCCCAATTATGTGTCTGGAGCACCCGCTATCCAACATCTATTGGTCCAAATATTTATGTTCCTACACATAAAGAGTTTTGTTGATTTGGATCCAATTAGAATTAAGGATAGCCTAAATTGATTTTCACAGCCTAGTCTGTCTCACCCAATCTAGAGTTATCAATCACGTTAGCCTTATGGGTTTTTGTGAGACAGGTTTTAGTAGACAGAATTATTTTGAAAAATCATGATTTATTTTGAAAAAGTTAAATTAATTTTGAAAACAATTGGTTTTGAGTTTATTTTTGAAAAAGAGTGTTTGAATCTACAATTAACTGAAAAGTTTGTGTTAGATTCGAATTTGACAAAGAATAATTTGAATTTGAATTTCAAAAATTGGCTTTCAGGTCTTGGCGAGGCACTAGGCCTTCTTTGGCCGTAGCCTTATTGGATCATCAACCCTTTCCTTGACAAAGCCTTTTAATGAAATTTCATTTTTAAAATTACTTTTTAAAAAATTCTGGTCTAACTAGTTTGGGTCTTGGATCGGTAGCTTCGGCTAGTTCCACCAGTCTAAAGAGACCAAGTAATGTATACTTGACCTTATTAGAAGAGGTTTCCCTAACGTACTATCATCTCACCGCTACCCAATACTATGTTGTTCAAATTTCAATTAATTGGTTTGGTCCTTAATCTAACCAGTCCTAGGTCTAAGCATGATAAATTGCAGAAAATAAATAGACAAGCAATCATGCAATTTAAAATAGGAAAAGAAATTCATCTAACTATGAAAATTGTTTTTAATTTGGCTCCCCCTGGACTAAAGCCACGAAAATGGTTCGGCAAGATGTGGATCTTGTTCTTGGGGATCCAATACTGATTTGATCCAGTTTGTTTGTTCAAGCACAGTTTGGGTACCCATGCCTGAATTTTAGGTCTAGACTGATTCAGTACAGCATAGTATGACCTCTTTCTTGCCTTGGTTCGATAGCCTAACCTGGATCGATTTAGAATTGACTTCTGTTTTCCAAGGATCATGTCAAGACCCTTGGAACCAGAAGTGAATCGTTCTAATGCTGTTCTAAGGTCCTTGACTTGAGTTTTCAAGGAGGAGTTCTCTTTCTCAAGTTTTTCAACTTGAGTAGAGGTTCCTTCTTGAACCTTCTCAGTCAAGGATCTAGAGTCAGCTCTCTCTTTCAGGAGTTTTACTTCCTGTTGAAGGGATTCGACTCGGATTTTGGCTTTCGCCAAGTTGCGAGAAAGGTAAGCAATTAATTCAGTTAATTGAATTCTAGTAAATCCACTTACAATGATTTCGTCGTCCTCTGAAAATGTAAGCTTTCCGTCGTCTGGCTCCGATTCTGATTCGGTCTCGATTTCTTCTAAGACAGTCAGAGCGAGCAGGTTCGACTGTGGGGCCTCTTCTTCTTCTTCGGAGGAAGACTCGTCCCACGTTGCTTGAAGGGCCTTCTTCCTTCTTATCTTCTTCATTTTCTTCAGATTGGGGCATTCCGTCTTGTAGTGACTCTTCTTTTTTGCATTCGTAACAGGTCACATTTGGTTTGGTCTTTTCATTTGAAGGTTCAGCTGGTTCTTCCTTTCTTCGGCTGGCTTTCCTTCTATTGGTCTGGTTTTTTAGTTCCTTGTAGTAGTTCCGAGCAAGCCTGACCAGCTTGGGTCAATCTCCTTCACTGTCTTTGGAGTCTGAGTCTGAATCAGACTTGGGTGCAGGTTGAGGCTTCTTCTTGGTTATCTTTCCAGTTTTACCTGCAACAAAAGCGATGTCTTTCTCGGCCAGGGTGCAGTTAGTCTGCTCATGCAATTCTAGTTCAGAAAACAACTCATCTAATTTAATTTTAGATAAATCCCTTGAAACTTTGTACGCATCTACCATAGATGCCCACAAAGTGTTTCTCGGGAAAGCGTTAAGAGCATACCTGATCAGGTCACGGTTTTCTACCTTGTGACCGATTGTGTGTAGACCGTTCATTAGCTCCTGAATTCTGGCGTGGAGCTGAGCTGCAGATTCGCTGTCATTCATCTTGATTGTATACAGCTTGTTCAGTAGTAGGTCCCTCTTGCTGATTCGGGTGTCGGAGGTGTTGGGACCAGGTGCAAGTTGACATGGATGCGGGTTCGTAATTTCAAAATTAATTACGTGCAATGGAAGGTTTAGCATAAATAATTTCTCTAAATCATTTAACCACACATCTAAACATGCAATTTTATCTTGTGTAGACATGATCATATATTTAAAATTTTGCAGAAACATAAACTAATTTACGTATTACCTCGCGTAACTCGAAGGAAGGGACGAGATCTAATCGTAAGCGTCCCTTGGAAGCTCCGCCTCTATTCGCGTCCACGCCGAGTATCTTCGGGATGACTTCGCAAAGCCACGAGTTTCGTGTTCTCAAGAACTACTAGATTCTCCGAGAATGCAACAAGAAAAACCAAGAGAGAAGTCGGAAGACTAACCACAAAAGGATGGCCGGAATCAAAATTCCGGTGAAGCAAAAGAAGAGACTTGTGGCAAAAAGATCCTTGCGGCAAACTCTAATTCCGGCAGCACCTTCTTCCGGCCAAGAGATGGCCGGAGCTTCCTTCTCCGGCAGCAGGTGGTGGTCGGCAAGGAAAGGGCAGGGGCGGCCGGCTGGTGCTCCTTCTTGGGGCTGGTTGGCGCATGACAAGAAGGGGAGAAGAGAAGGAGAGAAAGAGAGGGAGAGAGCCTATGCCTTCATCTCCTTTTTCGATTATCACCCAAGCCTTGCCTTGGGTGCTATATATAGTGGCCTCTCAACCATCAAGCCTCTCAAATATGGAATAACTTATTCCATCATGCCAAGTTTGATTTTATATCATGATTAAAATCATATTTTAATTCATGATAAAAAATCAATCAAGTCTCTTCTCTCCTATGGAATAAATTTCCTTATCATGGTAAATCAATCCATGATTGATTTTATAAAATAAACCAATCCATGGTTCATTTTAATTTCCATGAAAAATAAACCAAATCTTGGTTTATTATATAAAAAATTTATATCATCCATAATTTTATAAAACAAACCACACTTGGTTTATTTTATAAATTAAACCAAAAACTTGGTTCACTCCCTTTGTTGTGGTCGGCCAAGCAAAGAGGATGGAGGCCCTCTTTGGCCGGCCCATCCAAGCCAAGCCCTAATGAATTAAACTTATTTAATTCATCTATTAAGTCTTCAAAAGACTTAGCCATTTTACGCTTCCGATGCGTCTCTGAAAAATTCAGATTTGACTTATCGTTTGGCTCAACCAAACTTAATCTCTCTTGATTGGAAAATCCAATTTTCAACTCGTTTTAAATCCCTCGGATTACTCGTAGTGCGTGTGACTAAATAGGCTTTCAATTTATGTTGGCCGTCTATAATTAATCAATTATAGAACGATCATGAGTGACACCTAGTAGTACATCATGATCCCCAATTAATCGAAAGATCAACGGTTGACCTCAGAAAGAATTCTGAAACCCTTCAGCAGCTATAATGAATCGTGCCGCATTCCCTTCACCATCTTATACCCACTTGGTTCAGGACATGGTCTATGTGTGTCAGTCCCCACTAGGCTGACTACGTCACACCTAGCCCAAGTAACGTTTTCTCGTCCTACGGATTCTAATTACTCTCATGTATTTAAGAGATTCATACTCTGAACATGTCATGCTCTGGCCAAAGGCTTCGAGTAACAATCTAACGATAGACCTCGGGTATACATCTCCTCGCAAAGAGTGGTGAATCCTTTGTAGGCTGTTCAAACATCTTCGGGCACTTGGATTATACCCAATCATCCTGGGTCCACACCTCCTTGAAGACGCTTGCTTAAGATGTCAAAGTATAAGTCTCCATGACCAAGATGACTTGAACACGGCAAGTCAAAGGAACATCGCACTTAAGCTGCAGTAAGAACTTCACTGACATATCTATATGTAGACTACCATATGAAGTTTTACAGCCAGTCACTCCAATGAACTAGTTCCCTTAACTAGCATTCATGTTTGTCTCCGGACATCTCAATGTCACCAGCCAGTGAGAATCAGCTAATTAAAGAATAACTCATGCTAGTCTCAACAGAATTGATAGTGCCCGTATTTATCAATTCATCGACTAGGGACAATTTCAATACTTCACAATTGCACATGTAGAGATAATCACTAGTTGTGAATTCATCACAAATTCTCTCATGCTGTGAATTGTATTGCGGACATTCAGTAAATGAGTTTAAGATCTCAATCAAATACACAAACATGTATACTCAAATAGTGAATATTCATTTATTAGAATAATGATTACAATCATAAGGCGATTGTCTTAGGACACTTCTCTCATATCACTAACAAACTCCCACTTGGCATAATGCCAATCGCTACGGTACCCAATACCACAGGCTCTAACATGACCCTCAAACTTACTTTGAGGCAAGGCCTTAGTTAAAGGATCCGCTAAATTCCTTTCAGTGGGAATTTTCTCAATTTATATATCATTCCTACTTATAATCTCTCTGATCAGATGATAGTGGCAAAGCACATGTTTGGATCGCTGATGAGATCTTGGTTCCTTTGCTTGTGCAATAGCTCCATTGTTGTCGTAGTAAACCGGTATTGCTTCATCAATGGTTGGAACCACACTAAATTCTGAGACAAACTTTTTGATCCAGACTGCTTCCTTTGCTGCTTCCGAAGCTGCAATATATTCCGCTTCCGTGGTAGAATCCGCTACGGTGTCTTGCTTGGAACTCTTCCAACTTATTGCGCCTCCATTCAAAATAAATACGTATTCGGACTGAGATTTGGAGTCATCCTTATCTGTCTGGAAACTGGCATCTGTATACCCACGTATTACCATATCACCTTCTCCATATATTAGGAACACATCCTTAGTGTTTCTTAAGTACTTGAGGATTGACTTGATAGCCGCCCAATGATCCATTCCTGGATCAGACTGGTATCTGCTTGTGACGCTTAGAGCATACGATACATCGGGCCTAGTACATAACATAGCATACATGATAGATCCTATCGTGGATGCATAAGGAATCTTATTCATGCAAATCCTCTCGTCTTCTGTGCGCGGACACATAGACTTCGAAAGGTTGATCCCATGCCTGATGGGAAGGTAACCTTTCTTGGTTTCCAACATGCTAAACCTTTCTAGCACTCGGTCTATATATGTAGACTGCGAAAGACCAAACAACCGTTTTGATCTATCTCTATAGATTCTAATCCCAAGGATATAGGTTGCTTCTCCTAGGTCTTTCATGGAGAAAGTTTTAGACAACCAAATTTTAACTGACTGTAAGACTGATATATCGTTTCCTATAAGTAATATGTCATCGACATATAACACTAGGAATACGACTGCACTCCCACTAACCTTCATGTACACACAAGGTTCGTTAGGATTTTGTGAGAAATCAAACTCTTTGATTGTCTCATCAAAACGGATGTTCCAGCTCTTGGATGCTTACTTTAGTCCATATATGGATCGTCGAAGCTTGCATACTTTGGTTTTATTAACCGATGTGAAACCTTCAAGTTGTATCATGTATACATCCTCAAGCAGGTTTCCATTAAGGAAAGCTGTTTTCACATCCATTTTTTTTTCTCATAATCATAATGAGCTGCTATGGCCAGGAGCATCCGAATGGATTTAAGCATAGCTACTGGCGAATAGGTTTCGTCATAATCAATTCCTTGTTTCTGACGATATCCTTTTGCCACTAATCTATCCTTAAAGGTAACAACATTACCTTCCATGTCGGTTTTCTTCTTGAAGCCCCACTTACACCCTATGGGCTTAATCCCTTCAGGTGGGTTAACCAAGTCCCATACTTGATTTTTGTACATGGAATCCATTTCCGACTTCATGACTTCAAGCCATTTATCCCTTTCTGAATTTTTCAGAACATCTTTATAACTGATAGGTTTGTCATCGTTAATGAGTAACACGTCGTTCGATTCACTTATGAGAAATCCGTATCTCTCTGGAATATTGCGTGTCCTATCAGACCTACGAAGAAGTGGTGTTGTTTTAGGTTCAACTGATAGCTCATCATTATGAGTTATTGGTTGTGGGTCTAGACTAGGTGTCTCTGTAATGTCTATTGGAGTTTCTTGAACTTCTTCAAGTTCAATGCTACTCCCACTGTTTTCTTGTGAAAGAAATTCTTTTTCTAGAAATACAGCATGCCTTGAAACAAACACCTTTTGTTCCAAGGGATGATAGAATTGGTAACCTTTCGTTTCCTTAGGGTATCCAATAAATAGACATTTATCAGACTTAGCATCCAATTTGACTGATACAGTCCGCTTTACATAAGCAGGACAACCCCATATCTTTAGGTGAGATAAATGAGGTTTCTTACTATTCCATGTCTCATATGGAGTAGTAGAGACTACCTTGGTCGGGACTCTGTTTAGTAAGTAAACAGCTGTCTTAAGCGCATAGCCCCAAAAGGATTTTGGAAGAGTTGCATGATTCATCATAGATCTAACCATGTCCATCAAGGTTCGGTTACTCCTTTCAAATACACCATTATGCTGTGGTGTATATGGCGGAGTCCATTGAGACAATATCCCATTGTCCCTAAGATAATCTTGAAACTCTTGACTTAAGTATTCACCACCCCGATCGAATCGAAGTATCTTAATACTTTTGCCAAGCTGTTTCTCTACTTCACTTCTGAACTCTTTGAATTTCTCAAAAACTTCACATTTGTGTTTCATTAAGAACACATACCCGAATCGTGAGTGATCATCGATAAAGGTAATGAAGTAGCTATAGCCTCCTTGTGCAAGAGTTGACATTGGTCCACATACATCAGTATGTATTAGACCAAGCAATTCTCCCACTGGTTTACCTTTTTTGGAAAATGGTAATTTGGTCATCTTGCCTTTTAAGCATGATTCGCATGTATCAAATGAACCGGGTTCAAATGATTCCAGAATTCCACATCGGTGTAATTTGGTCATGCGTTTCTTACTTACATGGCCAAGACGACAATGCCACATATAGGAGTCTATTTGATTATCTATTCGAGCACGTTTGTTGCTAACTTCGATATTGAAAACGTCACTGGATAAATCTAATGTGTTTGCATAAAGTTCCGATCCCACAAAGAACACCATTTAAAGTTATGTAACAGCAATTGTTACTAAAAGTTAAATGATAACCCTTTTCATTCAAGCATGAAATAGATACAATGTTCTTTATTAACGAAGGAACAAAATAACAATTATCCAATTCTAAGACAAGTCCAGTAGGGAGCTTTAGCAAATATGTTCCGATGGCAACAGCAGCAATCTTTGCTCCATTTCCAACTCGCAAATTCGCTTCTCCCTTGACGAGTCTTCTTCTATTCCTTAGCCCCTGTATGTCATTACATATATGTGAGCTACACCCAATATCAAGTACCCAGGTGTCCGAGGAAATAGAGTGACATTCAATAACGATGATACCTGAAGAGGATGGGGCATCAGATGCCTTCTTCTTCAAGGACTCAAGATAAACCTTGCAGTTTCTTCGCCAGTGGCCCTCCTTGCCGCAGTGATGGCAAGTGTCTTTTAATGTCTTTTCAATCTTTTTGGTCTTTTTCTTCCTTCCCTTATTTTGTTCTTTGGGCTTCCTCTTAGAGCCTTTCTTTGAGGAACCAACTAACAGTACCGTCTTCTGATCTTGCTTTATAGAAGGCTCTACAGTCTTTTGCAGGTTAAGCAACTCAGGAATGGTAGTCTCCAGTTTGTTCATCCGATAGTTCATCATAAATTATGAGTAACTCTTGGGCAAACAATGCAGAATTAAGTCAATACTTAGTTCGTGATCCATTGCAAATCCGAGTGTGC
Source organism: Boesenbergia rotunda (assembly GCA_024364735.1). Lineage (NCBI taxonomy): Eukaryota > Viridiplantae > Streptophyta > Magnoliopsida > Zingiberales > Zingiberaceae > Boesenbergia > Boesenbergia rotunda. Next base: position 173,915 of record JAGFNQ010001554.1, read on the forward strand.
CTAGTCGCTCAATGTACCCCAACATCTTCAACACAAACTGTGAAACAGAAGTGCCTTCCTGCATCTTAGAGGTGAAGAGGAGTCTGGAGATCTCAAACCTTTCGGATCTCGCCTGCTTGTCAAACAGCTCATGAAGATGGAAGATGATGGTATGAGCATCCATATGCTCATGCTGCTTTTGTAGCTCAGGTACCATAGCGGCCAGCATGATGCAACTCGCAAGTTCAGAATCGGCCACATGTTTCTGATAGGCCACTAACTGGTCTGGAGTTGCATCTTCAGAAGGATGGTTGGGAAGTTGTTCTTCAAGGACATAAGTAAGCTTTTCTGCCTTGAGAACTATCTGTTAGTGATATGAAAGAAGTGTCCTAAGGCAATCGCCTTATGATGTAAACATTTATATTAATAAATGATAATTCACTATTTGAGTATACATGTTTTGTGTATTTGATTGGGATCTTAAACTCATCTACTGAATGTCCGCAATACAACTCACAGCATAAGAGAATTTGTGATGGGATCACAACTAGTGATTATCTCTAATGTGCAATTGTGAAGTATTGAAATTATCCCTAGTCGATGAATTGATAAAAATGGACACTATCAATTCTGTTGAGACTAGCATGGGTTATTCTCTAATCAGCTGATTCTCACTGGCTGGTGACATTGGGATGTCCGGAGATAAACATGGATGCTAGTTAAGGGAACTAGTTCATTGGAGTGACTAGCTGTAAGACTTCATATGGGAATCTACATATAGATATGTCAATGAAGTTCTTACTGCAGCTTATGTGCGATATTCCTTTGACTTGCGGTGTTCAAGTCATCTTGGTCATGGAGACTTATACTTTAACATCTTAAGCAAGCATCTCCAAGGAGGTGTGGACCCAGGATGATTGGGTATAAGCCGAAGTGCCCGAAGATGTTTGAACAGCCTACAAAGGATTCACCACTCCTTGCGAGGAGATGTATACCCAGGCCTATCGTCGGATTGTTACTCAAAACCTCTGGCCAGAGTATATCATGTTTAGAGTGCGAGTCTCTTAAATACATGAGAGTAATTAGAAATCCAATGGACGAGAAAGACACTACTTGGGCTAGGTGTGACGTAGTCAGCCTAGTGGGGACTGACACAATAGACCGTGTCCTGAACCAAGTGGGTATAAGGTGGTGAAGAGAATGGGGCACGATTTAGTAGAGCTGCTGAAGGGTTTCAGAATAATTTCTTCTGAGGTCAAACCGTTGATCTTTCGATTAATTGGGGGTCATGATGTACTACTAGGTGCCACTCATGACCGTTCTATAATTGGTTAATTATAGACGACCAACATAAATCGAAAGCCTATTTAGTCACACGCACTACGAGTAATCCGAGGGATTTAAAACGAGTTGAAAATTGGATTTTCCGATCAAGAGAAATAAGTCGAATCTGAGTTAATCAGAGGCGCAATGGAAGCTAAAAATGGCTAAGCCTTTTGAAGGCTTTTTGGGCGAATTAAATGAGTTTAATTCGCGTTGGTTCGGCTCGGTTTGGCCGGCCAAAGAGGGTGCAAGCCCTCCTTGGTTGGCCGACCACCTAGAGGGAGAAAAACCAATTAATTTTGGTTTAATCAATAAAATAAATCTAGCGCGATTTATTTTATAAATTATGGATAAATAAATTTGTATAAAGAAATTTATATAAATAAATTTATAGAAATTTATTCTTTTATGGAAGTTAAAATAATCCATGAATTAGTTTATTTTAATTTTATAAAATCAATTATGAATTGATTTTTCCATAATAAGAAAGTTTATAAATTTCTTATAAAATTTTATTCCATAATTTAAAGAGAAGAAGAATTTGTTTTATTATAAATTAGTTATAATAAGACTAGGCTTAACGGAATAAGTCATAAGAAATTTTATAAGATAAAATTCTTATGATAACTAATTCCGTTAATTCCGTTAAAGAGGAGACTTAGCGAGGGAGAAGCAACTATATAAGGAACCATAGGCAAGCCTTGGATTCCTAACTAATCAATTGAGTATTGATATAGAGCTCCCTCTCTCTCTCTCTTTTATTCTCTTCTCCTTCCCTTCTCCCCACCTAGGGCCGGCGCCCACCTTGAGGCATCTAGGGCTGGCGCCCCCTCTTGTGTGCTAGGGCCGGCGCAACTCCTCCCATAGAAGGTGGTTGCCGTGAGCTTCAAGAAGAAGGAGAAAACAAAACAAGAAGAAGAAGAAGCGGATTGCGACTCCTCTCTTCTCGGAATTCGATTCCATTTCTTTGTTGGTTAGTTTCCTTTCCTTTTCTCTTGTTCTTCTAGTTGTGCCTTTAGAGGATCTAGTAGTTCTCGTTGGCACAAAACTCGTGGCTTTGCGAAGTCATCCCGAAGAGAACTCGGCGTGGACGTGAATAGAGGCGAAGCTTCCAAGGGACGCTACGGTTGGATCTCGTCCCTTACTTCGAGTTACGCGAGGTACTTAGTAAATTAGTTTACTTTTCCGCAAAGTTTTAATTTATGATTATGTCCTCACACCATAAGGTTGCATGCTAGATACGTGGTTAAAATAATTTAGGAAATTATTTTATGCTAATTCTTCCGCTGCACGTAAAAATTTAAAATTTTACGAACCCGTATCCTTGTCGACATGCACCCGGTCCCAACACTATCCTCAGGTTTCGAAGCCAGTCCATGAAGTTTGGCCCAGTCAGCTTATTGGTGTCCAAAATGGAACGTAAATTCAGAGAAGACATGATCAGGTGATTATCCTAGAAATACAAATTGAGGTTATGTGATGAGAATGATAAAGAATGCATCAATATACATTAATTAAATCCTATTTATTTTTCGAATTGAATAACCCTTTTTATCAATTCGGGAGATCGTAGGAACATCTCCAAATAGGTTGATATCCAACCATAGATAAGAACAACCATGGCTAGAGTCCATCAAGTTATTCTTAGCTATAAAGGTAAGTAATTATACCGATTACATATTATACATATGTTTTTTTTTGGAAAAAAGAGGCATTCTTTATTCCTAAAAAGAGAAAACTACACTAGAAGGGGGCAAAGCCAAGCCTTCAAGCGTAGTATTACAAAGTCCCAATGGATTTACATGAAGTTATAGACAAATTCAAAGTTTTTGTACCAAGAGAAAACTAGCTTGATACAATGACCCAAAACCCTGATCTATCAGAAAGGGAATTGCTGACCCACAGAGAGACAAAACAGCATCGGCAACCATCAGTCAGATCAGTGATTTCTGTCATATGAAGTGCTATGTAGCTCGTGTGATACCACCAGAGATAGATATTTTAGTAGCCCCTCAACAATGTGTCTCGTGTGATACCACCAGAGATAAATGTTTCATAGCCCAAATCTTTTGGAATCTTTCATTCTGCTCCTTGGCAATGTGCTATGTAGCTTTTATAGATTTAAAAAGGAAATTAGAGAGAAAAGCACTAACTGATTACCAAAGGAGACCAACCACTATTTTCTCAGCAAGAGCTGATATACCACAGCAATATCGAAAAAGTCTATATTTCCTGAACCTGAGAAATCCTCAGAAGTCACAGCAGATTATAGAGTGCCATGGCAAAATCTGATAGCATCTGTGAAATTTTGAAAGACCAAAACAGCAAACCAGTTTTGGCGTAGTAGCACCGAATAACCATTTTTGAAACATGAAAACCAATTCAGAAAGTGCCACAGCAGATTGTATTAACCCTGCAATGTATACTATGGAAACCAGTCTCCATTTTCTCAGCAAAAAAATTGATACACCACATCAAAGAAGATTGATATTTCTGGTATATGTCTGTGTAATTTTAACGACCAATTTATCAGAATGCCACGGCAGATTATGCCAGCACAGCAGTATCTAGACAGAAACTTCCAATTTTTTGAAATATTTGTAATGAAGATCATGAAAACCAATTTGGAAATGCAGAGTGACTATTAGAAATATCTACTCTGAGACATACAGTGAGGAAGCTAAGCAAAACGGAAAAACCACCCTCCATTTTCCTCATCAAATTTGATACGCCACTGCACTATCAAAGATATCTATTTTCTAATTCAAGCAGAACAATCTCCTGATGCCACAAACAAAATTATCATACCTGCCACCACAATTTGATAGCAGTCTGTAGATTACAGGGAAAGCAAATCAGTAATCCAGTTTTCTGATCCATTCAATGAAAACAGTTTTCATTAAAACTTTCATCCAGCTCAAGATCTTTATAGACTAATCTTCGAAAGGATCAGAATCACAACCAAATAGACACAGATCTTTAAGAGCACTTCAAACATAAATTTTATCTTTAGACTAATCTCTTTGAAATCCTGATATGCGGCAAAATTCTATCAAGTCTGCATATACCAAAGAGAGGCTTATCTACCTCTGTAGCATTTCGAGATCCAGCCTCATAAGAAATAAAAGCTTGATTTGCAAGGTGATCTGCTGCTGCATTTGCTTCCCTATAAATATGTGTAAGGAGGACTTGGTATTTACATGTTATACGCCTGATTTTGTGGATCAGGTTGCGTAATTCCCAGGGGAGATTAGATGAGTTTAAAATTTTCAAAGCTACCATTGAATCTGACTCAAGCCATAGAGGAAACCAGAGTTTTTCTACACATAATTCAAGTCCTACAAGTATTGCAAATAGTTCAGCCCTGATATTCGTTCCAAAGCCAATCATACCGCATTTTGCTAGAAGGATCTGGCCATGATGATTCCTTATGATAACTCCATAAGAAGAAGGTCCCGGGTTACCTTTAGAACAACCATCCGTGTTTAACTTAAAAGATCCATAGCTCGGCTTCCTCCAATATACCACTGAAATAGTAATTTTTTCTCTATTGGCAACTTGGAAGCCCAATGCTCGAGCTGCTCTTTTACATTTTCTCCAGTGATGGTGTTTAATTAGCCCTGATACCATTCCTAGCTGAATATAGCTTTTAATTTTCCATATAACTTTATCTGCCTTTGGCTTTATCCCTTGGTGTTTTGCTTCATTCCGGGCACTCCATAAATACCATACAATTAAAAAAGGAATGGCTTCTCTTATGTGACCATTTCGTGCCCAAGATGAGCCTATCCTCCAGCTGTCAAAAAATAGAAATCTATCTACTCCAAATAGTTGTCCAAAGTATACCCAAACTTCTTTAGCAACAATACTTGTAAAAAATAGATGGTCCCAGGTCTCCAAAAATTCACAACAGAAGCATTTTGACGCTAAGTGAACTCCTCTTATTTGTAAGATCTCATCTACTGGGAGACGTTTCCTCAGAAATCGCCATATAAAAATTGAAGCACTCGGACATAGCAATTTGTTCCAGCAAGCTTCCCAAATCGAAGCTGTTGGCTGAATATTTCTGCAAGCATTCCAAGCAGATTTTAAAGAAAATTTTCCATCCCATGAAGGCTTCCAAACAATACAATCTGAGACATTATTATGGCCCTCTGTATAGCTTTCTTTTCCTTCCATATCCGGGACCAGAACTTCCAGAACTTCTGCCACCAATCTGGCCGGCAGGAATTCTTGTAATCTACTCACTTTCCAGCCTTGATCATCAAAGAAATCAGCAATCTTTTTTTTTGAGTTTCCTACCACCTGCGACATTTGATACAAGGGACCACAATTCAGCCAAGTGTCATACCAAAAGCTTACCTCTCCGTGCCCAATGATCCATCCAATTTTTTCCTCTGCCAAATTGTGAATTTTAATTAACCTGTGCCAAAATGGAGAACATTTGGAATTTATTGAAACTACGCATGGATGTCTCAAACTACAATACATTTTACTTAAGAAAATTGCCCAAGGTGTTTTTTGTTCTCTAAATCTATACCATAGTTTCATGGCATTTGCTGTGGCAATATCTGATAATTTTCTTAAACCTAAACCTCCTTCAGACTTCGGTTTGCATGCTTCTGCCCAAGCCACCCAATGTGTTTTTTTATTTTCATGTGTAGAGCCCCAGAAGAAATTTGCAAAAATCATTTCCAACTGATAAAGAACTGAGAGAGGTGGTAGAAGAACTTGTAGTATATAAAGGGGAACCGAGGATAGCACACTATGTATGAGTGTCAACCGTCCACCATAGGTTAATCTTCCAATATTCCATCCAAGAAGTTTCCTGCGAGCTTTCTCAATTAAAGGTTGGAAATGAATTGACTTTCTAATTCCAGCCGCAATAGGGACCCCAAGATATATGATAGGGGGGAGCCTTCCCTGAACCCAGTAATTGTTGCAATTTGATTTATACGAGCACTATTGATACTCTTTGCAGGGAAAAAGAGACTCTTACCAGCATTAATAGATTGCCCAGAACAAGTTTCATATTCATCCAGAAAATGCTTTACTCTTTTAACATTGTTGACAACCCCATTCATTATAATCATAATATCATCCGCATATGCTAAATGGGATATCTTGGCATCACAGCCCGATGAAAAATATAACTGTGGAAACTTAGAAAAAAGTTTATCTAATCCTCTAGATAAGAATTCCGCAGCAATTATGAACAAAAGAGGGGATAAAGAATCACCTTGCCTTAGTCCACGTTTTGATTGAAAAAACCCGGCCAAAAGTCCATTAACTTTAATAGAGAACCAACAATCAGTGATACATCGCCAAATCAGTCCTATGAAACACCCAGAAAAATCGAAAGCTTCCATAACTTTAAAAAGAAAACTCCATTGAACTCTATCAAAAGCTTTGGCCATATCTAATTTTAAAATCAAATTGCCGCCTCTGACATGATAGTTCAATTTATGGTTGAGTTCTTGAGCTAATAATATATTGTCTGAGATCAATCTTCCAGCTACAAACCCACTTTGGGAAGGAGATATCAAATTATCCATAATTTGTCCCAACCTTGAAGAAATCAATTTTGAGATGATTTTATTGGAGACATTGCACAAACTAATAGGTCTGAAGTCTTTCCACTGCTGTGCATTATCAACTTTGGGAATCAAAATTATTGTGGTAGCCACCATCCCTTTTGGCATAGAACTACCATGGAAAAAGTCCAAAACTGCCTCGTATATATCATCTTTTATTATTTCCCAGCAAGCCACATAAAATTCAACAGAGAAGCCATCCGGGCCAGCTGCACTATCTCTTCCCATCTCCCATACAATTTTTTTGATCTCTTCCAAGGTCGGTAAAGCTGTGAGATTTGAGTTTTCATCTGTAGAAACAAGAGAAGGGATGCAATCAAAATTAACCGAATCACAATTAAATTCTTCACCAGTCAATAATTTCTCAAAGAAACCCGCAGCTAAGGCATTAATTTCTTCTGGTTTCTCTAAACAGACACCTTCTTCCCAAATTCTGAAAATTCTGCTTGACATTTTCTTTTTTTGTGCCAAATTATGGAAGAATTTAGTATTTCTTTCTCCTTCAACTACCCATTTGGCTGCAGCCCTTTGTTTCCAAAAGGTTTCCTCCATATTAAGAGTTTGGAAAAGTAAGGCTTGATATTTTGCTCTCTTCAGCTTGTTTGTTTCTGAAGGATCCAAGTCAAAATCTTTTTCTGCAGTTGCGAATAGGTCCTCAGCTTGTTTGATATTATCATGAATATTACCGAATACTTCCCAATTCCACCGTTTCAAATGAGATTTGAGCCTTTTCAATTTGAATTGCAGTTTATATAGCCCAGACATTGCAATTGGTAACATCCAATTCAATTTGACCGTTTGAAGAAAATTATGATGTTTAATCCACATATTCTGAAAACGAAAAGAAGTAGCCGACTTGGTAAAACCAGGAAAAGAAATTAGTAAGGGGCAATGATCTGAGGCAGCTCTACTCAAGTGCTCTACCCGTACTGAAAACTCATGAATGTGCCAAGAGGGGGAAATAAGTATTCTGTCTAATCTCTTCCAGATTTTGCCATTTGTCCATGTAAACTTATCACCTACATATCCACAATCCAATAAACCAGATAGCATTATAAATTCATTGAAATCATTTGTTGGACCCATGCTAGAGATAAAACCTTTAGAAGATTCACTAGATTTGCAATCACATTAAAATCACCTCCCACTAGCCAAAAAACATCATTACTTGGCCTGATCTCGAGGAGTTTTTCCCAAAGAGAAGATCTTCCTAGCTGACTGCATTTTGCATATATCACCGTGATTATCATATTGATAGGGAAAACCGGTGAGCTTATTTCTAAGTGTAGAAATTGTTCATGATCATATAAAGTTTTGCATGTAATGTTATGATCAAACAAAAACCATATTTTTCCGAGCAGTTGGATATAACTATTCAAAATCCAATCTTTTAGCAATGGAATTTCATCTAATTGAATGAAGGGTTCAAGGATTCCCAGGAAATTAAGATGATAGTATTTCTTCAGGAATAGTACTCTACGCAGAGATGCTTTATTACCTATTCCTCTTATGTTCCAAATGATACCAGACATTAAAAGATTGAAGAGGAGGCAAACCTTTTTCCCTGAGCTTTACTTCTAGTTTCTCTGCGGCCATCAGTTGGTATGTTATTATAGATGAGAGGCCTCTTACCTTTCTTTTTATTTGCATCAAAAAGTGTATCTAGAGTTTGCAAAGGGTCCCTGTTTTCTGCAGCTTCTTTGTCACAGGAGATATTTCCAGTCACCTTCGTCTCAAGTTGTTTATTATCTTGTACCCTTATATTACTTCTGGTATTTTTTTGTGCAGCCCTTTTTTGTTAGCAGTTGCAGGCCCTTTCCCTGTATCTGGGCTAATTAAAAGAGTTGGGATCAGACTTCTTTGTGGGAGTTCAGTCTCTAAGTCATCAGATTCTTCCTCTATTTCAAAAGTTTTAGATAAAGCAGCCTCATTCAGAATCTCCTGGTCTTCCAAATCACTTCCATCTTCCTCCTGATCTGAAAATTCAGGTAAGTGATTCAGTCTGTCATCTAGAGCCACTGTTGTATTATGAACACAAAGATCATCATCTAAATTCCGCAATTGCTGAAGATTTTCAGCATTTTTATTTGTTCACAGCTTACAAAATCTCCTCCAGCAAATTTTTGTGAAAAATGCAAATCCGAAGCCTCCTCTGATTCATCATTGAAATTTTCTAGTTGAAAGGAAACCAACCTCCTGTATCCTCTTGTACATCATTTTCCAATTCAGCTAAAAGATGAAATTGATTATCTGAAGTTCTAATTCTTTTGTTCTCAGCGGCATGATCTTGAATTTGCCCGCTTTTTTTAACCCATTTTTGTTTCTCCAAATGGTTAGAGATATCTTTTCACTTGAAACTCATGTATGTTGGAGTCCACTTGATTCCCTTTTCTGATATTTAGATCATTTAAACTTGCCTCCGATCTTCTAGAGTCATTTTTAGTAACCTTCCACACTGGTTTTGGCTTATTACCATTCACATAACATTCCTTCTCATTGTGTCCCAAATGTTTGCAATCCATACAGTATTTAGGTTGTCGTTCATAAATCACCCTTTGTAGTCTTTTTCCTCCCCAATGCCAATCCAGAAGTCTTCAACCTTGGGTTTTAGCAAATCAATTTCTACACATATTCTAGCCACTGATAACCTAGTTCCATCAGCCGTGCCTTCATCAATTTTGATCGGCTTTCCAACAATCCGGGCTACAGAGAAGAGGCTGCCTTTGTTGAACATATGGATTGGTAAATCCGGAAGTTGAATCCAAATTGGCACCACTGAAGATTCCACTTCATAGGAAAAGTGAGGTGACCATTTGAAAATTCTCAGAGCCACACCTCCTATAAACCAAAGACCACGACTCCAGATGCGAGCCATATCTTCGTTAGAGGTTAGGTGAATGAAAATATAGCCAGCGCGGAGAAATCTGATGTTGTAGTTACTGGCTAACCCTAAATTGTCGAAAGCTTGAAGGACTATTGCTTGAGTAGGTCGCCACCCTGAGAACTTCCCAATCAGAGCAAATTGATATGGTTCCGCCATTCCTAGTATTTCCTCTTTGGAGTAAAAAATTCCAGGTTTGTTATTGTAGATTGTAATTGGCTTGAAAGAGCTCCCCACCTCATCGAAGCTTTTTTTTGAAGCGCGAGGCGAAATCGGTTTCACTATCATCGCATAAGAAGTAAGTACCGAAGACGTCCTCACCATCTTTGAAGGATTGGCAGATTCAATCAACTGATTAGCCGCCATCGTCAGAGAGGGGTTTATCTCCATATGAGATTGAGAGGCGATCGGCGTTTCCTTTTCAGTCCCTGATGATGGAAGCTTAGTGCCAGAGTTCAGTAGATCTGCATCGCTCGAGGGGACCAAAGGTGGGAAAATGGAGGGAGCGGATATGGAAGGAGGATGTTGTGGATCCATCGCCGGAGCCCTAAGGCCACCGGCGGCTTCCGCCACCATCAGCCGGTGTGCGCGCCCAGAGCAGGAGAGATTTCGCCTTTGAATCGCCCGGAGAGAGAGAGCACTAATTCCTGAACTCTGGCGCCGTTGCCGGGGAACATACTAGTTGAGTTGTTTGATTTTTGCTTGTTTAGCTACATTTCATATTTTTGTTGATTCACATTTTTTTTCTTACACTTACTGCTATATCTTGTGATTTGATTTTATTTGTTGCATCCTTCTATATACTTGTACTGTGATTTGTTTTTGTTTTTATGACCAGGTCTACAGGTGGTGATCTAGAGGATTTTGACCCTGAAATTGAGAGGACCTTCAGAGCTAGGAGGAGCCAGCTCAGTGTTTCAGAGGCTTTTGGCATTATTCCTACTCAGTCTATTGCAGCCTATTTAGTTGATCAGATGACAGACCACCAGAAGACCATGAAAGAACTCGCAGCACCAGATGCTTCTTTTTAGTACTCCAGCATTGCCTATCCAGAGCTGGGTGGAGATTTTGAGCTCAGATCTGGACTTATCAATCTTTTGCCTAAGTTTCAAGGATTATCTGGAGAAGATCCAAATAGACACCTGCATGAGTTTCATGTTGTTTGCTCTACTATGAAGCCTCAGGGTATTTCAGAGGAAGACATCAAACTGAGGACTTTTCCATTTTCTCTGACTGGAGCAGCTAAAGACTGGTTTTATTACTTACCTACTGGGCATGTGTCTAGCTGGATTTCCATGAAGAAGGCTTTCTTAGAAAAATATTTTCCAGCTTCCAGAACTGCTATTATTAGAAAAAGCATTTGTGGCATTCAGCAGATAGTGGGAGAGACACTCTATGACTACTGGGAGAGATTCAACAAGCTTTGCTCCAGTTGCCTCCAGCATCAGATTAGTGAGCAGCTCCTCATCCAATATTTTTATGAAGGATTATTACAAATGGATAGGATTATGATTGATGCAGCAGCTGGAGGGGCTTTAGTCAACAAAACACCACATCAAGCTAGGGAGCTAATTTCAAATATGGCTGAGAACTCACAACAGTTTGGAAGCAGAGCATTATCTACTAGAGGGGTTAATGAAGTTTAGATGGGTTCTAATGATCAGAAAGAAATAAAGAATTCATTGGCAGAGATCGCATCATTTATTAAGCAATTGAGTGTTAGTAATGCAAATCAAAATTTCAATTTTTCGGTACCTCCACAATCAAGTCAAATGGTGATGAGTGTATGTGGTATTTGTTCTAGCAAGGAACACACTTCAGATTTATGTCCCAACCTACAACAAGATGAGTCAGTAGCAGCTTTGGTTAGGAGACAATTTCAAGCTAGGAACAATCCATACTCTCTTACTTACAACCCCGGGTGGAAGGATCATCCAAATTTGAGTTATGGGAATTCTTTTTGCCAACAAGGCCCACCACAACAACAATCATAGCAACCCCAACAAATATTTCAGCAAGTGTAGCAGCAACCACTACAATCACAGCAACAAAATCAGCAAATTCAGCCCCAAAATCAGCAATTTCAGCTTCCAAATCAACCATTTCAGCAACCATTTCAAGGGTTTCAACAAGGTTTTCAAGGGAATCTGAGTTATCCACAGCCATATCAACCTCCACAGCAGCAAGTTCAACAACCGCAGCAAAATTTCCAGCCTTGGAACCAAGGTTTTCAGCCCCAATAGCCACATTTTCAAGGGTCTCAGCAAGTTCAACAATTTCAGCCTACTACCTCATCATTTCAAGGTCAATCAAGGAACTATGCTAACCAAGGAGGCTATGGGAGCTCAAGTGGAGGAAATCCACAGCAACAACAAATGATGGAGATGATACAACAAGTGCTACAACAACAACAACAACAACAACAACATAATCAATATCTTGAGAGACAAATTGGGCAAATGGCTAGTGACATAAATCAAAGTAAAGCTCAAGGATCATGCCTACTACCTTCCCAAGCTGTTCCTAACCCTAAGGGAAACGTTAGCGCAATTTATTTGAGAAGTGGGAAGGTTGCATCAACTCAAAATGACCTAAGAGCTGAATTTTCATAAAACAAGGTAGCATCTTCACTTCCAGCCCAAATCAGTGCCGAAACCACTCCAATTTCAGTGGATACCACCCCTAGCTTGTGCCCAACTTCTTCATCTAGCAATCCTCTAATTTTGGTGGAAAACGAAGCACAAATCAGCCCCGAAACAGATTTTACAGCAGCTCCAAAAAACAGGGCAGCAACCCAAAAATCAGCCCCTCCCATTTCGGTTCATGAGGAGGAAGTTCCTATTTCTTTGCCTTTTCCAAATGGGAGAACTCCAACCAGAAGACAAGGGGAGGAGGAGAAAGCAAAAGAGTACAATGAGCTGGTAAAACTTTTTAGTAAAGTTGAAATTAATGTACCCTTGCTGACAATGATTAAACAGGTTCCTAAATATGCAAAATTTTTGAAAGATCTATGTGTTAACAAGAGAAAGCTTAAGGAAAATGAAATGGTCAGCATGGGGAAGAATGTTTCATCACTTATCCATGCCATACCTCAGAAATGTGAAGACCCTGGCATGTTTACTGTATCTTGTGAGATAGGGAGCACCACGCTACATGATGCCATGCTTGATTTAGGAGCTTCTATTAATGTCATGCCCAGGACAGTCTTCCAGATGCTTGGCATTGGACCTCTACAGCCTACTGGAGTAGTGATTAAGTTAGCAGACCGGAGTCAGACCCGCCCGGCAGGAGTTATCGAAGATGTTTTGGTTAAAGTGAAAGAATTGATTTTCCCTGCGGACTTCTACATTCTAGACATGGAGGGAGAGTACCTTGCACGTAGATCCCCACTTATCCTTGGAAGGCTTTTTCTGAAGACTGCTAGAACCAAAATTGATGTATATGCTGGTACCCTTTCTATGGAGGTGGGAGACACAGAAGTCCAGTTTAGTATTTTCGACGCCATAAAGGACCCTAAGGGAAATCACTCTATTCTGAGCATAGACACCGCAGATGAGACTGTTGAGGCACAGATTATTGATGATGATGGTGCATTGGACATACTGAGAGGAGAGTTGGTTTCAGAGGAGGATTTACCTGATTTTTCTTGCTTTGTATTTTGTGATGATATTATTTTTGATAGCCCTAATCTTTTTAATAAGGTTGTTGCAGGTATTACTAAAGAGGCATGCACAGAAGATTATTCTACAGGTGTAGGGGATTGTACAGAGCCCCAGGGACCACCACCATTTCCAAAAAGTGTAGGGACTTGCATGATTGGAGCAAGTACCCAAGGATCACCTATTTTAGTTGATTGTTCACCAGAATTTGAGCCAGAGTTGGAGGTATTTCTTGTAGACCCAATAGACATTTTTCAGCATGAATAGGTAAGTATTTCTTCTTTTCCTTTAGGAAATTTCAGGGAGATGTCTAGATTTGCATGTGAAGAATGTCTTGATATATCATTTGTGAAAAATAATTGTGAAAATTCTTTAGAGGCATTCAGACTTGATTTTATTTATTGCTATGATATTCATGAGACAGATTATGCTAGAATTGATTGTGAAAAATTTTTAGATGAGCCTGAAATTGAGGTTGTTTATTGTGAAGAGTCTCTTGTTATTTCTTATGCTGAAATTAAATGTGAAAAACTTCTAGAGGTACCCGAAATTGATTTTATTGACTGTGAAACTTTTCTTGATACACCTCATGTAGAATATGCTTTTGAAAAATTTACTGAGGTACCAAAAATTGATTTTATTGGATGCGATGCATTGTTAGATAAATTTTATATAGAGATTGATGATATTGGACTTTTATCTTATCCTGCATGTTTGAGAAAGGTTTTACATGTTTTTGCAGGGTCCCAGAGATTTCTTGAGTGGATACTACATCTAGACAGTCTTCAACCACCTGGAAAATTTTCCAAAAAGAATAAAGAGGGAGGAGATGAACTTGCTTTGACTTATAGCACTCCACCTCTGAAGTGGCTATTGTATTTAAATCACCTTCGGCCACCTGAACAGTTTATTGCAAAGTTTAAGTGTGGGGGAGTGATGCAAAATAAAATTGAGCAAATGAAGGAAATTGTTTCAGCTACTCCTATTCCTCCACTACCAAGATGGAGATTATTTCTTGATAGACTCCGACCGCCAGAAATAAAGGGGAGTTTGTTCCTTCTTGCATTTTCTTTCATTGCATGTTTCATTTTTATGTTCTTTAGAAGTAGAATTTTCTTTTAAAAAGAATTCTTGCTAATAAATGCGTGAGTAGAGTAGAGTAGAATAAATAAATAGACATTGTAAATACCATTTTATGTCTTTTGGCACTTTTTCTTCATGAGTAGGAATAAATGTATTCCTCTAGGTTGTCTTGATAACATTTTAGAGTCTTTTGAAAATAAATTAAATTTGGTTGTTAAAACTTAGGGTTTAAGCTCATGGATAAAATATTGGATGCTTGAGTACTACTTGGCCATGGATTCTTGATTGAGGACTTGAGATGAATTATTTGTACCTAGTGAGGCTTAGCCTTATTTTTGTGACACATACATGTGATTGTACTCTAGAACTTGCTTAGGTTCTTTCAAAACCATATTTCGATGATTGGATCACATTTATAGAGGTGTATCATTTGTTTCTTATTTCATATCAATTTTCATAAAAATCCCTTGTATCACTTCATATTTCTCATTTTCCCTACCTAATCTTCATATTTGCTTCTAACTTCATTTTTCTAGGGATTTGTTTGTTTGGGGATGTTCTTTGATGTTATTTTGCCTGAGACGGACAAAAGATTAAGTGTGGGGGAGTGGCTAGTGTGATGGAAACATTTTGTATCAAAAAGATTCATTTTATTTTGAGTTGAAGCCAAAAGGTGCTAAGTTGAGGGAGTTTGGTGCTAAGAAGGAGTGGTTGAGTATGGAAGTAATTGAGGCATTTAGATTTCTCATCATTCTTTGAAGACCCACACGGGGAAAAAAAAGAAGGAAAAATCTGTAATAAAAAAAATAGAAAAATGGCACACAAATGAAAAAAAAAAATGTGCCAAGGAAAAGAGACAAAATTCTGTGAGACTAACTTGGATTAGAGATGATGTGGATGAAGAATTGGGAAGTTGGAATCATGGAAGTTAAAATCAGCATCTTTGTTAAAAGTCTGAATTGAAAAAAATGCTGAAAAATTGAAGCAAATGCAGAAATGTTTGGTGCCAAAACAGAAAAAAAAATTTTGTGCAGATCTGAGCTGATGCTGAACTGATTTGAATTGAAACCAATGCAAAGGTGCTGCTAAGGATTAAAACAATAACTAGCAAGATCTCGGAAGAACAGGAAATTGGAGGGCAGCAAGTTGAGAAGCAGAAATGCAACTACGAAAAAGATGAAGAGCTGGAAATTAAAGGGAAAACACATTGATTCTTATGAGCAAATTGATTGAGATACAATCTGATATCAATCAGCTTGTTGGAACTTCATTTGGTACAGAATTCTAAAGCTAGAAAACTGTGAAGAGCTGAGAAAACTGATTGGGTGCAGCAAGAAATTAAATGCAGAGTAAAAATAGCAAATTGTGATCCATTTGAAGTTCATGGCAGTATTGGATTAACTGATGTTACTGGATTCGGGAAAGGTGGTTGCACCAGGTTTGAACTTCCCCGCTTTGATACCACTTGTTGGATCGAGAAAACCGATAGAGGGGGGGGGTGAATATTGGAAATCGTTTTTCGGAAAATTTAGAGCAAGTACGTAGCGGAAATTAAAAATAACAACACAGAGACACGGTCGATTTTACTTGGTTCGGAGCCTGGGTCGACTCCTACTCCAAGGCCCACGGTCGTTGACCGTTTACTTTGGGCAATTCTATATTAGGCGCAAATAGTTTACAGAAAAGTATTACAGAATTAAGTACAGTAAACATAAATCGCTCTTTTACCGACGTCCGGGGTAGATCGACTTTTTCGGAGCAGCGGGACGTCGTCGGCTCGAGTTGGAAGGATTCCGGGGCGAAGCGCGAGAGTAGAAGAGCGTAGAAGCGTTGCTTGGAAGTTGTTGTTGAAGCTTGGGGTTGAGGGCCCTTTATATAGGGTCTGGGGGCGCCCGGGACGTCGGGGGCGCCCCCCCCACGTGGCAGTTGATCCGGCTCGATCTCAGTCAGCTTCTGATCCCTTTGACTTCGGGATCAGCTTCGACCGGGGTGCCCGGAGCGCTCGGGGCGCCCGGATTGACCGGGTCAAACTTCTATCTTCTTGGCTTCGAGGGGAGCTACTTCGGTGGCTGTCCCTGGTGGCGCTCGCAGCGCAGGGGGCGCCCGGGAGCAGCGGGGGCACTCGGGAGCACGGGGGCGCCCGCAGGATGTACTGTCGAAGCGTGCTTTTTTACTTGTGTGTTTTGTGTTCACCTTGGGGGCGCCCGGGACACTCCGGGCGCCCTGGTCAGCTATTGCCTCATTCCTTTGAGGCTCTCTGAGCTGCAGACACTCGTTCCTTCGGTCCTACATCCAGGGTTAGTCCAAAAACACAACAAAACATTAAGTGGTTAGTTTATACAGCCTTAGCTGTCTTGGTTCTGACTTTGGATCTCCAAAATGGAGCCCTAGGTCGAACCGACGCCTACTGTTCCCTCGACGGGGAACGCGTCCTCACCTACTCCTCTCGGGAGAGTATACCTGATGCCAACCGCTCCTTTAGTTGGACTTTTGCCTGGCGATCCTTTGCCAGGTCTTGGATACCAAGCTATCCTTCGCCCAGTGCCTAGCATTCCTTCGCTAGGGCTTCAGTTCCAAGCTGTCCTTCGCCTGACGCCTAGCAGTCCTTCGCTAGGTCTTTGTATCTTGGCATTCCTTCGCGAAGTGCCTAGCAGTCCTTCACTAGGGTTTTTTATCCTGGCAGCCCTTCGCCAGGTGCCTAGCAGCCCTTCGCTAGGACTTTTCCTGTACACTCAAGTAACATTGTTAGATAACAATTAAGACTTAACTTTTGAATCCTGTTGCCATTATCAAAACATAGGTTTGACTTTAGTGCGCTCACTGCACCAATAGTTCTCCCTACTACGGGAAAATGTTCATGGACTGAGGGAGGACTTCCACACATTTCAGCAGCACCAGGTTGGTATTGATGGGGCGATTCACGGCCTCACAGAGCAGTTCCAGGGGTTCTAGCAGAGGCAGGATGAGATGTATGCGATGATGCAGAGCTAGAACCTGATGTATCAGACCCCTCCTCCTCCTCCGCCAGGCAATGCGATGTAGATTCAGCATGACGTAGGAGTAGTAGTGTTGAGAGTGTGTTGGATTGATTATGTTATTCATTTATCTCTCAAACACTTGATTTGGCAGTGTGATATTTGGATATTCTTATAGCACGTACTTATGTTTTCCTATGAAGGTCATATTTTAAATTTACTTATGTAAAGTGGTCTTGCTTTGATTGTGAAATATGCATGATATACATGATGAATTTCCCATTATCTTGTTTTTATAGTTACAAAGAAAGTGTTCATAGATTTATTGTTTATCAAGGGTTTATGGTAAAGAGGGGGAGGTTTTTATCACATGTTATGACTTGGGGGGTCATACAAGAAAGAAGGAGGAGATTTGAAAATAATTCTATGTTTTAAATGGTATAGGATGGGCTTGGCAAACACATAGAATCAAATGTAGGCTTGAGAGTTGATACAAAATGATACATTTTCAATGAATTGGAGTTTGTATCAAAAGTCAAGCATATTTGATATTTTTCATGAAATTATATTTTTCTAGGGTAGAATATATCCTAACAAATATGCTTGCAAAGTTTCAATTTTTTTCGAATTTTGTGAAATTTTGTAGGGGTTTCTGAATTTGGGCTGAAAAATTCAGAATTACAGTGTATCAGTCGACTGCCCTTGGGGCAGTCGACTGATGTTTCTGTAGATTTGCGAATTGAAGGCACTAGTCGATTGATGATGGATCAGTCAACTGATCTTTCTGGTTGTTGATTTCTGAGGGGTTTTCAGAAATAGTTTGGGTTCTTTATGACACTAGGGTTAGGGTTGCTTGGGGTAATCTTTTTGATGGTGTCAAAGGGGGAGAAATTATGGTGTTAAGTTAGGTTTGACTTAACTGGATGTTGTGGAAAATGGAAATTATGTGGAGGGCATAGGTTAAGGGGGAGGTTGCCTCTTATTTTGCTATGTCTATAATTTTCAATTGTTGTTGTTTTACCTAACATAAACATATTGCCACACATCAAAAAGGGAGAGATTGTTGGGGCAATCGGCCCAAGTATGATCTAGAGGATCATGGGTTTTGATGTGTGTGCCAATATGATTAAGTTAGAATTTCATGTTGGTGTAATATGTGTATGTAAGTGTGCAGGTTTGCAGGTACACATAGACTTGGTTGGATGTCTTGAGGTACGGTGAAGGGTGGCATGGACGCAAGCCGTGGGTTTGTGTGCGCATCCGAGGGACCATGGGCAGAGCAAGGACGATGAGCCGAGGGAAGCAGACTTCGAGGCATACGTGAAGGATGACATGGAGGCAAGCCGTGGGCTTGTGTGCGCATCTGAGGGACGAGGGCCAAAGTCGAAGAGGGCTTGAAGGCAATAGGTAGAGGCTGCTGGAGCAGGGACGATGAGCCGAGGGATGCGGACTTCGAGGTATGCGTGAAGGATGGCATGGAGGCAAGCCAAGGGCTTGCGGGCACATCTGAGGGACGGGAGCCAAAGATGAAAAGGGCGTGAAGGCAACAGATCGAGGCTGTTGGAGGAAGAGTCAACCAGGTCGTGAGGGTCCGAGTGCTGAGGGATGGACCAATCGACTGATCCAGGATCAGTCGACTGGTGTGGCCAAAATTCAAAATGTCAGGTTGTGGAATTCGAATTCGTGTGAAGCCAGTCGACTGGTAACGGTCACTTTCAACCTCGTGCTCTATTTAAGGGAGCTCGTTTAGGGCTGTTTCTTCTTGGCAAAACTTGCTTGGTTAAATCTTGTTAGTAGCCTATATTGCTCAGGTATTGTCCAAGAGTTGTGGTGAGGTTTTTCCACCCACAAGAAGCGACAAGAGCTAGCCGGAGGTGCTCCGGGGAATCATCCACAGAAGGATCGGGATCGTCCACCTTATGGACAGCCGTGGAGTAGGAGTTTTATCTCTGAAGCACGCAAATCGGTGTGTTCTACTCAGTTTTAGTTTTTGTTTATTACGCTTGCGCACTAACTTTGTAGAAAGAAGAATCGAAGAAAAGCTATTCACCCCCCCTCTAGCTTAATGACGTGGTCCTAACAAGGTCCTATTTGGCTAACCCTTTTGATCAAACCTGGGTTTACCCTACCAAATATCATATTTTGTTTAGCTTAACCCTTAATCAGATTGACCAGACCTTGGTATATTGTTAAACATCGAAACACTAGAGGTTGATTGTTCTTGTCTTATGCTTTTTGCACCAACAACTTGGACTTGTTGGTGCAATCAACCTGCGGGGTTTTGTTGTTTGTTTGACAATATGTTTAATGGACTTTAGTTCGGTCAAAGTTGACCAGTTGACTAGCAAGAGTTATAAGAGGTCTTAGAATAAAGCTAGGCCCTAGTGAGTGAAGCTAGGTGGTGAAAGCCCTAGTGAATGAAGCCAAGCAACAGAAAGTCCTAGTGAGTGAAGTTAGGCCCTAGGGGGAGGTAACCCAAGGTAATGAAAAACTTGGAGGAGTGAACTCCAAGCAAGCCTGACCGAAAGGTTTCTGGTCAACCGCGCATGGTTGACCAATCCAGCAAATTATGGTGAGCCCAAGTAATAGGTTTAATTCAGTATCTTGCTTTTATTGTCCTAATTTAATATTACAGGAAAAGGCTTAGTGGATCAGGCAATCAGACATTAAGCAGAGAAGTCTAAACAAGTTTGGAGGACTAGAATTGTTGGCAGGTAAGTTGAGATAAGCTCCTACAGGAAGTGTAGTAAAGTTGTGTCCTGATAAGGGACAAATCTAAGGCGTCGATCCAACTTAGGCTATTTCGGAAACCTAAGTTGAGATCACACTGAAATCCGAATCAAGATTCTATCATATAGTTAATTGTTCTAATTTTGTTTTATAAGATAAAATATATATCTGTGCTAATACTATCTATTTTGCACGTTAATATCTATGCTAACAATTGTTTTGCAGGAAATAAAGTTTTTCTGTAGATTGATAAGGTTTTAATCCTAAAGGAGAAATGAGGTCCCGACAATGGAAAAACCTTGTTTAGTTGATGCAATAGAAGATTTCAGATTGTGTAAATGGATGCACTTCCAGGGCAGATTCACTCAGGTTCTATCGACGGATCAATAGGATCAGTCAACAGAACGAGGTTTTCTAGAATTACAAGGATGGGTTCAGCTATAAAAAGAGGCTTAAGAATGGAGGTTGTGAACAATTCTTTTCTACTCGAAATTTGCTCTCCATCATACTCTCTACTCCAAGATCTTCTACAAGCAAGCCTCCGCGTCAAAAGCTACTTCGACAACAAGCTTCTATTTCTATTAGGCACTTGCAAGATATTTTATTTTTGTTCTTGCATTTACATTCAAAGGGAATAATAGACTTGTTACTATATCCCTTCTATTTGTATTCAATCTCTCCCTTCGAAAGTTCTCGGAGGAGAAGTATAGTGATTGCCCATCGAGAGTGATCAAGGATTATGGGTCTTAGAGTAGGAGTCGACAAAGGCTCCGAACCAAATAAAAAATAATTGTGCCATTGTCTTCTCTTTTATTTCTGCTGCTATATTACTTTGGTTTTTCAAAAGAAAAAAAAGTTTTCACAATCAAGATTCAACCCCCTTTCTCTCGACATCTATGATCCTACAAGACTTTCCTTTGTCTAACCTCAATTAGGGCTAGTCACATAGTAGACTTTCACCCTGCCTAACCACAGTTAGGGTTTCCCTTTGCTAACGTGCAATTCTTCTCGACTCACTTGGATTTATTTTTTGCCTAATCTCAGTTAGAAATAGTCACTCAATAGACTTTTACCCTGCCTAACCTCAGTTAGGGTTTCCCTTTGCCAACATGCTATCTTCCTTAATCCACTTGGACTTTTTCTTGCTTAACTGTAGTTAGGACTAGTCACCCAGTAGACTTCCACCGTACCTAACCTCAGTTAGGGCTTTTCTTTGCCTCACCATAATTAGGATTAGTGACTCGATAGATATCTCACCCTTGCCTCACCGCAGTTAAAGTTTTTCGTTGCCTAACTTCAAATTAGAACTTTCCTAGTCAAGAATCTAGTCCTCCATTACTTATTTGACTTCTCTCTCATATATTATCAAATATCCAATCAATATTGGCTTACTTAACCTCTTCTCACATATTGTCCAAATATTAAAACTCAAGCTCAAGCAAACCTGAGCTTAGTTAAATTGGTAAACGTTAACCCAAAGAAAATTACACCAACACTCATGAGCACCTAAAATTTTTTAGTTTTAATATTTTTTTAGTTGAACACTATAACCAACTCTTAAAACATAAAAGTACAAACTATTTGATTAATCCTAGAACTAAAAATATTAAAAAAATACTATTAGTCATCCTCAATATATACCCCGAAAGCACCAAAATTTTTTTTTTTAATTTTTTTAGTTTAAACACTATAACCCAACACTTAAACCCTAAAGGTAAAATATTAATAGCTTAATCCTAGAGTTAAAAAAATTGTGTATTTGAATCCAAGCGCCTCGATTTATTGAGTAGCTTTTTTTTTGTTTTTTTTGCTTCGAGATTAAACCAATTAGATTTTGCCTTTAGGATTTAGGGGTTAAGGTTATAATATTTAAACTAAACAATATTTAAAACTAAAAATATTTAAGTGCTCATGGGGTTTATATTTAGTGTGCCTAATAGTATTTTTTATTTTTTTAGCTCCGGTATTAAGTAAATTAAATTTTACCTTTAGGGTTTAGGTTATAGTGTTTAAGCTAAAAAAAATAAAAACTAAAAAATATTAGGTGCTCACGGAGTATAGTATATGTGGTTAGGGTTTAGGATTTAAAGAAATATTGATTTTTTAAAAAAAATTAAAAAGAGATGCCTGGAACAAATCGAAATGCCTCAATCATTCTGATGTGAATGGTCGAGCAGTGCATCATCCATAGCATATCTCTCTCTCTCTCTCTCTCTCACACACACACACAAACATGCGCGCGGGAGTGCACGAAGTTTTTATGCTATGGACGTAACGATGTTTTTATGCCGCGGACGTCTCACACACAATGTTTTCTTCTTCTTCTTTTTTTGACTTTTTTTAGCTTATGAGTACATCATTTAGGGTTTTACCATGAGGGTTTAGGTATTGGATTATAGTATTAAGTATAGAAAAAAATTTTAAATCAATTTTTTTAGTGCACATAGGGTGTGGTGTAAGGTATGTAGGGTATCATTTTTTCTCTCTTTATATATATATATATATATATATATATATATATATATATATATATATATATATATATATATATATATATATATATATATATATATATATATATATATATGAATTTGATAGTTAGTTTGCACACCCTTATAAGGGCGACATGGACAACATCTGATCTGGCCAGTACATGCAAGAGGCTTTAAATTTTTTAAATCTTTCTTTTGCATACAAAGAAGATTCTCTTTCCTACATGCAAAGCATGTTCACCCTCTTGTATACATCAGAAAAAATCAACTCCACAAATGGAGTTGGAGGTGGTTTATTCAAACCAACTCCTCTAAGTGGAGTTGATTTTCAAACCAACTCCACTAAACCATCTCCATTTGTGGAGCTGGTTTGCAAATCATCTCCACCACTTGGTGGAGCTGAAAAAAAAATCAACTCCACTTGGTGGAGTTGGTTTGAAAAAACAAGCTCCATTTGTGGAGTTGGTTTGTTCAAATCAGCTCCACAAATGGAGCTGGTTTGAATGTGGAGATGATTTGAAATAAGTGGAGTTAATTTTTTCAAATCAGCTCCACGTGGTGCTGCGGATGTCTTAGGTACTTAGGCTTGGTCTGTGTGTTACGGATGCCCAACCAAGTAACCCAAACCCTAATGCCTCGCGGTACTGCAGATGCCCAGGGAACATAGGCTTGGTCTGGGTGCTACGGACTCCCAACCAAGAATAATAACCCTAATGCCTCGTGGTGCTGCGGATGCCCGAGGTACTTAGGCTTGGTTCAGGTGCTACGGACGCCCGACCAAGTAGCCCAAACCCTAATACCCCGCGGTGCTGTGGATGCCCGAGGTACTTAGACTTGGTCAGGGTGCTACGGACTCCCAACCAAGAATAGAAACCATAATGCCTCGCGGTGCTGCGGATGCCTGGGGTACATAGGCTTGGTCTGGGTGCTACGTGTTGGGACCGGGTGCATGCCGACGCGGACACGTATTGTAATTGTTACATAATTACATGCAGCGGAAACAAAAGCATGAATAATTTCCTAAATTATTCTAACACATATCCTAAGCATACAATGTGTTCACATAATCGTAATATAAAAATTTTTGCATAAAAGGAAATTACTCTACAAAATACCTTGCGTAACTTGGAAGAAGGGACGAGATCCAACCGTTAGCGTCCCTTGAAAGCTCTGCCTCTATTCGTATCCACGCCGAGTATCGTCGGGATGACTTCGCTAAGCCACGAGTTTCGTGTTCACGAGAACTACTAGATTCTCCGTGAACACGACGAAAACTGAGAGAGTAATCAAATTGAAAGACTCACCACCAAGGTCGGACGAAGAGGAAGATCGTCGCAAGGAAGAACTTCGTCGCCTTGATGCTTCTTCTTGTGCTCACGTCAAGAAGAAAGGGGAAAGGCCTATGCCCGGCCAAGATAGAGGGAGAGAAGAAGAGGAGAGAGCCCAAGCAATTCTTGGATGGATCATCTACCAAGGCACCCCTTGGGTCTTTTATATAGGGAGAGGTTTCTTAATTCCCAAGCAAACCTCTCCTTGATTATGGAATAATTTCTCAATCAATCCATAATCAAGGCTCTCTTTCTTTTGGCATGATTATATAAAATTTATAAAACAAACCAACCATTGGTTCATTATATAAAAATTTATATAAAATTTATATAACCTTTTATAAAATAAACCAACCTTTGGTCTATTTTATAAAACAAACCAAAATAACCTTATCCTTTAGTGGTGGCCGAAATTCATATGCAAGAGATCTCATCTCAAGTGGTCGGCCAAGATTTTATCCAAACCATGGGTCTATGGTTCAAAACCCACCAATGGATTAAATTTTGCCATCTTTGATTTATTATAAAATTTTTGTAAAACAAACCAACTCTTTGGTTTATTTTAATTCATGATAAAATAATCCCATGGATTATTTTAAGCTTATAATAAACCATACCACCTTGGATCAAATCCCTTAATGAATTAAACTTATTTAATTCACCCATTAAGTCTTTAAAAGACATAGCCATTCGATGCTTCCGATGCGTCTGAAATAAATTCAGTTTTGACTATTGTTTGGACTTACCAAAAATAGTCTATCTCGATTGGAGAATCCAATTCTCAACTTGTTTTAAATCCTTCGAATTACTCGTTATGCGTGTGACCAAATAGGCTTTCAATTTATGTTGGCCGTCTATAATTAACTAATTAATTATAGAACGATCATGAGTGGCACCTAGTAGTACATCATGATCCCCAATTAATTGAAAGATCAACGGTTGACCTCAGAAATGATTCTGAACCCCTTCAGCAGCTATAATGAATCGTGCCCCATTCCCTTCACCATCTTATACCCACTTGGTTCAGGACATGGTCTGTTTGTGTCAGTCCCCACTAGGCTGACTACGTCACACCTAGCCCAAGTAGTGTCTTTCTCGTCCTTTGGATTTCTAATTACTCTCATGTATTTAAGAGACTCATACTCTGATCATGTGATGCTCTGGCCAGAGGCTTTGAGTAATAATCCGACGATAGGCCTTGGGTATACATCTCCTCGTAAGGAGTGGTGAATCCTTTGTAGGCTGTTCAAACATCTTCGGGCACTTCGGCTTATACCCAATCATCCTGGGTCCATACCTCCTTGGAGATGCTTGCTTAAGATGTCAAAGTATAAGTCTTCATGACCAAGATGACTTGAACCCCACAAGTCAAAGGAACATCGAACTTAAGCTGTAGTAAGAACTTCATTGACATATCTATATGTAGATTACCATATGAAGTTTTACAGCCAGTCACTCCAATGAACTAGTTCCCTTAACTAGCATTCATGTTTATCTTCGGACATCTCAATGTCACCAGCCAGTGAGAATCAGCTGATTAGAGAATAACCCATGCTAGTCTCAACAGAATTGATAGTGTCTGTATTTATCAATTCATCGACTAAGGACAATTTCAATACTTCACAATTGCACATGTAGAGATAATCACTAGTTGTGAATTCATCACAAATTCTCTCATGCTGTGAATTATATTGCGGACATTCAGTGAATGAGTTTATGATCTCAATCAAATACACAAATATGTACACTCAAATAGTGAATATTTATTTATTAAAGTAAATGATTACAATCATAAGGCGATTGTCTTATGACACTTCTCTCATATTACTAACAATCTCCCACTTGGCCTAATGCCAATCGCTACGGTATCCAATACCACAGGCTCTAACATGACCCTCAAACTTACTTTGAGGCAAGTCCTTAGTTAAAGGATCCGCTAAATTCCTTTCAGTGGGATTTTTCTCAATTTGTATATCATTCCTACTTATAATCTCTCTGATCAGATGATAACGGCGAAGCACATGTTTGGATCGCTGATGAGACCTTGGTTCCTTTGCTTGTGCAATAGCTCCATTGTTGTCGCAATAAACCGGTATTGCTTCATGAATGGTTGGAACCACACCAAGTTCTGAGATAAACTTCTTGATCCAGACTGCTTCCTTTGCTGCTTCCGAAGCTGCATAGTATTCCGCTTCCATGGTAGAATCCGCTACGGTGTCTTGCTTGGAACTCTTCCAATTTATTTCGCCTCCATTCAAAATAAATACGTATCCAGACTGAGATTCGGAGTCATCCTTATCTGTCTGGAAACTAGCATCTGTATACCCACGTATTACCCTATCACCTTCTCCATATATTAGGAACACATCCTTAGTTCTTCTTAAGTACTTGAGGATTGTCTTGACAGCCGCCCAATGATCCATTCCTGGATCAGACTGGTATCTGCTTGTGATGCTCAGAGCATACGATATATTGGGCCTAGTACATAACATAGTATACATGATAGATCCTATCGCGGATGCATAAGAAATCTTATTCATGCAAATCCTCTCGTCTTCTATGCGCGGGCACATAGACTTCGAAAGGTTGATCCCATGCCTGATGGGAAGATAACCTTTCTTGGATTCCGACATGCTAAACCCTTTTAGCGCTCGGTCTATATATGTAGACTGCGAAAGACCAAGCAATCGTTTTGATCTATCTCTATAGATTCTAATCCCAAGGATATAGGTTGCTTCTCCCAGGTCTTTCATGGAGAAAGTTTTGGACAACCAAATTTTAATTGACTGTAAGACTGATATATCGTTTCCTATAAGTAATATGTCATCGACATATAACACTAGGAATACTGTAACACCCGCTTTTTTCCCATAAAGCGGCGTTACGTTAACATGAGTAGGGCAGGTAGACATCATAAGGCAGCGAAATAACTTTAATCTTATACATCCATGCACCTACTACCATTCCTAACATAATGACATGGGAACTTGGCATATTGGCTTCATACTTAGCATCATATCATGTCATACTTAACATCATGTCATAGAGTCGCATAAGTCATCATTCAAGCATATAAGTAGCAAACGTAAAGTTCTAGCATAAGACTGATAAACATATTGTTTTCTTGGCCAAGTCACTACCACACACACACATTCTTGCCCTCCTGCTGCTTCCTTATTGTCCCCTTACATGATCTGCGGTATAAGGGAAATAAAACTATAAGCACATAAGCTTATTAAGACTCTTTCCTACTCACTAAAACCATTCATCACTAAATTGTGAGCACGTGAAACATTAACATACTTGGTGTGCTCTACATAGAACATAAGCATCTAAATCATTTAGCCTATATCTAGTATGGCAGGATGCATAGCATAAACATGAACATAAATAAATACACTTAACATGGCACGATACCTGACGTAAACATAAACATAATAAACATGCTTAACATGGCATAATATATGGCATAAACATAAACATAAATAAACATTCTTATCATGGCATGACATATGACATAACATAAACATAAGGTATGAACCAACCTGTATGGTATAAACATAGGCATGCTTTCTAACATAGCATATGGGCATCTTCTTAACATAATCATAACATAAATCGTTTACTATCAAGCATATGTCTTAACATGAAACATAAGCATAAGACATTACAATCATGGCATAATGCATAACATGAATGAATGTATGAGTCAAATGCATATACATAAGGATGCTTAACTTTTAAAATCATACTTTTAAATACTTAAACATAGTCATCACATCATTAGGGTCCCCGGCTTGTACCACATACATACATCATGTGCGCGCATCCCTAAGTAAATACGAGGTAGCTAGCCTCGACCTACTAGGATAAGGACAGCATAGTCGGTAGTCCCAGAACCGAGGCGTTCTTAAGGTGCCCATCCCTGTTGCACAGCTTCGGTAGTGCCAGAACTGTGGACAGCATAGTCGGTAGTCCAGAACCGGGGCGTTCTTAAGGTGCCAATCCCTTGGACCCATACTTCGGTCCAGTACAAGCCCATTCATAAAGTAAAATACTTTACATGCTTCATCATTCATAAGGCATGGCATGCATCTTTATTCATAAAATATGGCATGCATCTTCATTCATAAACATGACATGCATCTTCATTCATATAACATGGCATGCATCTTCATTGGCATGCATACATAAAACATCATTCCTATTCCTAGTCCTTGCATGATCATGGCATCTAGGGTAAGCATTGCATTATATTCATTGAACATGATATATTTACCTAGACCGTTATCCTAATCCATGGAGCTTGCATGGTCATGATACATAAGGTAAGCCTTACATTTCATCCATAAGCATGGTATCTCTCACAAGCATGCATAGGTAGGACTTCCATAACACATGCTACCTACTATCCAAGTGCATGGCATAGAACATAAGACATTCATGAATAACCCTATTAAGCATGGCATCAAATCATAAACATACAAACATGAAACATGGTACTTAAGGTTAGGGTTATAGGTAATATAATTTCTATCACATGCTTGAACCTATATATATATATATATATATATGTATATATATATATATATATATATATATATATATATATATATATATATATATATATATATATATATTATATATTATATATATATATATATTTCATAATAAGCCATAAACCATCATTCTTCAAACCCTAACTCCTCCCATACCCTATTTATCTTGCTTGGCTGAAACTTACAAGGGGGAGTTCCATCATTCCAATGACATGTAAGGTTGCATAAGGAAAAAGAACAACCATACATTACCCACAAGGCCCTAAGAAGCCATTAGGGCTCATAATTAGGGTTCACCCTAACTTTTAGCCCTATTTTCTAGGATTGGCCGAAACATGCTTGGACCATGGGTGTATAAATAAATTCATAAAATTTTCAATTAATCATCTAACACCTTCCATACCATATCATAGGAGCCATTGGACCCCTTACTTGAGGTAAGCCCTAACTTCTTGCCCTAGAACCCTTCTTGGCCGAAACCTTTAGGGTCACAAGTCCTTGTGAAAATTCACACAAATCACCTTCAACCTCCCCTTGAATCATGGGAATACCCAAAGTACATACTTGAAAGGTTAGGCCTAATCCTAACCAAAGAATCATGGTGAGGGTCCCAAACCCTAAGGGGTCTTTAGGGTACTCCAAAAATTCCCCAAAAATTATATTTATTCTATATTCATCGTGATAACACATTAGAAAACATGAGAGGGGTTTTTAACATCACCTTGGACCCAAAACCTATGGTGGCCGAAACCCTAAGGTGAGGGTTCATGGCTCTTTTTCTTTTTTTCCAACATAAAATCTCAAATACGACTTTTATATCATGGTAAACTTCAAGGAGAGCTATTATACCATAGGTGAGGGAGTCTTACCTTAGACTATCTTGATTATAGACCTTAGGTTTGAGAGAAGGATGAAGATCTTGTTGTCTCTTGACCACCCCTAGCCTTTACAACCTTGTGAAAGCCTTGGATCTTGGAATAGAGACCTCCTTGTGAATTTTTCCCAAGGGAAAACCCACCTTGGAGTTTCGTCTAGGATGGAGAAGAAGGAGGGGAGAAGGGTGACTTGATGGAAGAAGAGAAGTAACCCCCCATGCCCTCTCTTTATAACACTTTAAGGAGGTAAATGAAGAGTCTCTTCCCTTCATGACCCTTCATCTTCGCCTAAGTCTTAACCAAAAATCCACTTCATCCTCTACTAGCACTCCCTTGCTAGGTGAATTGGTTAGAGCATGCATGGTGGTACAAGAGGTCCAAGGTTCAATCCTTGGTGCATGCACTAATTTTCTATTTTATTTCCTATTATTTCGAAAATTCCTTAAAAATTCCCCCATAATTATGTTAATATTTCTCATTAAAACCCCTTTATATTTTTATTAATTTCTACCTAAAATTCACCCATAATCATGGTACTAGAAAGCCCATATAAGGCCCATTAGTGCTTATTTTTCCCAATTTAAATGAGAAAATATGAATTTCTAGGCTACAATTCGTATTAATATTTCTAGGTCCCTCGGAAAATTATCTAGACATGCTCAATATTTTAACGAAATATTAAGACAATTTTTCGGGTCATTACAAATACGACTGCACTCCCACTAACCTTCTTGTACACACAAGGTTCGTCAGGATTTTGTGAGAAATCAAACTCTTTGATTGTCTCATCAAAACGTATGTTCCAACTCCTGGATGCCTGCTTTAGTCCATACATGGATCGTCGAAGCTTGCATACTTTGGTTTTATCAACCGATGTGAAACCTTCAGGTTGTATCATGTATACATCCTCAAACAGGTTTCCATTAAGGAAAGCTGTTTTCACATCCATTTGCCATATCTCATAGTCATAATGAGATGCTATGGCCAGGAGCATCCGAATGGATTTAAGCATAGCTACTGGCGAATAGGTTTCGTCATAATCAATTCCTTGTTTCTGACGATATCCTTTTGCCACTAATCTAGCCTTAAAGGTAACAACATTACCTTCCATGTCGGTTTTCTTCTTGAAAACCCACTTGCACCCTATGGACTTAATCCCTTCAGGTGGGTTAACCATGTCCCATACTTGATTTTGATACATGGAATCCATTTCCGACTTCATTGCTTCAAGCCATTTGTCCCTTTCTGAACTTTTCAGAACATCATCATAACTGATAGGGTCATCATTGTTAATGACTAACACGTCGTTTGATTCACTTATGAGAAATCCGTATCTCTCTGGAATATTACGTGTCCTATCAGACCTACGAAGAGGTGGTGTTGTTTTAGGTTCAACTGATAGCTCATCATCATGAGTTCTCGGTTGTGGGTCTAGACTAGGTGTCTCTGTAATGTCTATTGGAGTTTCTTGAACTTCTTCAAGTTCAATATTACTCCCACTGTTTTCTTATAAAAGAAATTCTTTTTCTAGAAACACAGCATGCCTTGAAACAAACACCTTTTGTTCCAAGGGATGATAGAATTGGTAACCTTTCGTTTCCTTAGGGTATCCAATAAATAGACATTTATCAGACTTAGCATCCAATTTGTCTGATACAGTCCGCTTCACATAAGCAGGACAACCCCATATTTTAAGGTGAGTTAAATAAGGTTTCTGACTATTCCACGTCTCATATGGAGTAGTAGAGACTACCTTGGTCGGGACTCAGTTTAGCAAGTAAACAGCTGTCTTAAGTGCATAGGCCCAAAAGGATTTTGGAAGAGTTGCATGATTCATCATAGATCTAACCATGTCCATCAAGGTTCGGTTACGCCTCTCAGATACACCATTATGCTATGGTGTATACGGCGGAGTCCATTGAGACAATATCCCATTGTCCCTAAAATAATCTTGAAACTCTTGACTTAAGTATTCACCACCCCGATCGGATTGAAGTATCTTACTACTTTTGCCAAGTTGTTTCACTACTTCACTTCTAAACTCTTTGAATTTCTCAAAAGTTTCGGATTTGTGTTTCATTAAGAACACATACCTGAATCGTGAGTGATCATTGATAAAGGTAATGAAGTAGCTATAGCCTCCTTGTGCAAGAGTTGACATTGGTCCACATACATCAGTATGTATTAGACCAAGCAATTCTCCCACTGGTTTACCTTTTCTGGAAAAGGGTAATTTGGCCATCTTGCCTTTTAAGCATGATTCGCATGTATCAAATGAACCAGGTTCAAATGATTCCAGAATTCCACATCGGTGTAATTTGGTTATGCGTTTCTTACTTACATGGCCAAGACGACAATGCCACGTATAGGAGTCTATTTGATTATCTATTCGAGCACGTTTGTTGCTATCTTCGATATTGAAAACGTCACCGGATAAATCTAACGTGTAGATACTATTGCACAAAGTTCCGGTCCCATAAAGAACACCATTTAAAGTTATGTAATAACAATTGTTACTAAAAGTTAAATGATAACCCTTTTCATTCAAGCATGAAATAGATACAATGTTCTTTATTAACGAAGGAACAAAATAGCAATTATCCAATTCTAAGACACGTCCAGTAAGGAGCTTTAGCAAATATGTTCTGATGGCATCAGCAGCAATCTTTGCTCCATTTCCAACTCGCAAATTCGCTTCTCCCTGGACGAGTCTTCTTCTATTCCTTAGCCCCTGTATGTCATTACATATATGTGAGCTACACCCAGTATCAAGTACCCAAGTGGTTGAGGAAATAGAGTGACATTCAATAACGAAGATACCTGAAGAGGATGGGGCATCGGATGCCTTCTTCTTCAAGGACTCAAGATAAACCTTGCAGTTTCTTCGCCAGTGACCCTCCTTGCCACAGTGATGGCAAGTGCCTTTTGGTGTCTTTTCAGTATTTTTGGCCTTTTTCTTCTTTCCCTTATTCTGTTCTTTGGCCTTCCTCTTAAAACCTTTCTTCGAGGAACCAACTAACAGTACCGTCTTCTGATCCTACTTCACAGAAGGCTCTATAGTCTTTAGCAGGTTGAGCAACTCAAGAATGGTAGTCTCCAGCTTGTTCATCCGATAGTTCATTACAAATTGTGAGTAACTTTTGGGCAAACAATGCAGAATTAAGTCAATACTTAGTTCGTGATCCATTACAAAACTGAGTGTGCCAGTCGCTCAATGTACCCTAACATCTTCAACACAAACTATGAGACAGAAGTGTCTTCCTGCATCTTAGAGGTGAAGAGGAGTCTGGAGACCTCGAACCTTTCGGATCTCGCCTGCTCGTCAAATAACTCATGAAGATGGAAGATGATGGTATAAGCATCCATATGCTCATGCTGCTTTTGCAGCTCAGGTACCATAGCGGCTAGCATGATGCAACTCGCAAGTTCAGAATCGGTCACATGTTTCTGATAGGCCACTAACTAGTCTGGAGTTGCATCTTCTGGAGGAAGGTTGGGAAGTTGATCTTCAAGGACATAAGCAAGCTTTTCTGCCTTGAGGAGTATCCTCAGGTTTCGAAGCCAGTCCATGAAGTTTGGCCCAGTCAGCTTATTGGTGTCCAAAATGGAACGCAAATTCAGAGAAGACATGATCAAGTGATTATCCTAGAAATACAAATTGATCTTATGTGAGAAGAATGATAAAGAATGCATCAACATACATTAATTAAATCCTATTTATTTTTCGAATCGAATAACCCTTTTTTTCAATTCGGGAGATTGTAGGAACATCTCCAAATAGGTTGATATCCAACCATAGATAAGAACAACCATGGCTGGGGCCATCAAGTTATTCTTAGCTATGAAGGTAGGTAATTATACCGATTACATATCACACATATGTAACTATCACATTATGCTATCAACTAATTGAATGTTTGCATAAATCATTGGGTTGTTAACTCATTAACAAGTATGCAACATTATACATAGCACCCAACTGCACCTCTCTTTACATCGACCTTGGCTGTGGCACAACAAATCGATGCTCCAAGCTTAAGGCTGACCCATTAATCAAGAAATAGTTTTAATATGGTTGGAGCTCATTCAACCGTTTAGTCAGGCTTGGATGTGTCCATCAACCAAAACTAAGGATTGACCTCTGACTCCAACTATATTAATCATAAACTAATTCCATGGTTTGAACATGTTGGGGTTCAAGCCGGGCATGGATGTGTCCATCAACCCAAACGAGAAACAAAACTCCGGTTCTAACCATATTAATGGAAGGTGTTGGCCTTAATATTTTGTAAGGGGTTTTGGGTCTCATCCTTTTCTTTTAACCACATTCATGACATATAATTATGTCATGTTCTAACGATTTCCTTAATAAAGTATGTATGTGACTTAATTTATCAAGTCTCATTAATTGAATTAGGAACCGGATTTCCTAATTCTAATTTCACACTTTATTCAAGGAATTGTATTGGGAAACAATTTTCTAAATTGTCATAATCAATTTCGGAAATAATATGTTTAAGAATTTGATTTCTCTAAATCAAATCTTATTAAATTAAGAGACAGATTCCCTTAATTCAACCATATATTATTTTCATGAAAATCTTATTTAAGGAAATATACTCTATAGGAAACAATTTTTCTAATTAATTTTGGAGACAATAATATGTAAGAGCATCACCTCATAAATCAAATAAGGAAATTATCATTTGAGAATCACCTAAAAAATTTTCAAGATTTGATCACGTATTTTATTTATGGAAAATTAATATCAATAAATAACTTAATTTGGACGGCTCCCCGAGGCTCAATCCAAAATAAGAATTTATTAATAATATAATTTGGACGGCTCCCCGAAGCTCAATCCAAATTAAACATTTGACAATTTAAATTCAATTTAGGAAATTTAATTATAACAACTAACTTTAAATTGGACGGCTCCCCGAGGCTCAATCCAAAATAAAGAATTTTATAAATAATTTAATTTCTAATTATGAATTTAAATGCCAATTAATATTTCATAATTTGTCTAGACATTCTCGAAAGAAAGTGCCCAAAATTGCGAGCTTTCCAAAAATGGAAAGTTTCCAAAATAAAATTTTCAAAATAATTGTAAGTTTCTGGTACAAAGAAAACTTACGTATTTCCAAAATTGGAAAGTTTCCAAAAATGGAAAGCTTTCACAATTATCATAAAATTTCGGAAATAGGGATATTTCTAAAGTTTGCGAAATTTCATGAGGATTTTCAAACCTTGAAATTCCTAAATCTAAAATTTACCATAATTGGAAAATTTTCTAAAATTGAGATCATGACAAAGTTTTTCGCAAAACAATTATATGATTATGTCGAACACTAACCGACTCTGATACCACTGTTGGGACCGGGTGCATGCCGACGCGGACACGTATTGTAATTGTTACATAATTACATGCAGCGGAAACAAAAGCATGAATAATTTCCTAAATTATTCTAACACATATCCTAAGCATGCAATGTATTCACATAATCGTAATATAAAAAATTTTGCAGAAAAGGAAATTAATCTACGAAATACCTTGCGTAACTTGGAAGAAGGGACGAGATCCAACCGTTAGCGTCCCTTGAAAGCTCCGCCTCTATTCGTATCCACGCCGAGTATCGTCGGGATGACTTCGCTAAGCCACGAGTTTCATGTTCACGAGAACAACTAGATTCTCCGTGAACACGACGAAAACCGAGAGAGTAATCAAATCGAAAGACTCACCACCAAGGTCGGCCGAAGAGGAAGATCGTCGCAAGGAAGAACTTCGTCGCCTTGATGCTTCTCCTTGTGCCCACGACAAGAAGAAAGGGGAAAGGCCTATTGTTGGGACCGGGTGCATGTTGACAAGGATACGAGTTCGTAAATTTTAAATTTTTTACGTGCAGCGGAAGAATTAGCATAAAATAATTTCTCAAATTATTTTTAACCGCGTATCTAGCATGCAACCTTATGGTGTGTGGACATGATCATAAATTAAAATTTTGCAAAAAAGTAAACTAATTTACTTAGTACCTCGCGTAACTCGAAGTAAGGGACGAGATCCAACCGTAGCGTCCCTTGGAAGCTCCGCCTCTATTCGCGTCCACGCCGAGTTCTCTTCGGGATGACTTCGCAAAGTCACGAGTTTTGTGTCGACGAGAACTACTAGATTCTCTAAAGGCATAACTAGAAGATCAAGAGAGAAGAAAGGAAACTAACCACCAAGAAACAGAATCTAAATTCCGGGAAGAAAGGAGATGCGATCCGCTTCTTCTTCTTCTTCTTTGGCTCCTTCTTGGTGATGACAACTCACGGCAATCCCTTGGAAGGGGAGGGTGGTGCGCCGACCCTAGGTGGGGTGGACGCCGGCCCTAGGGTGAGCAAAGGGGGTGCCGACCCTAGGAGGAAAGGAGAAGGAGAGGGAGAGATTAAGAGAGAGAGGGAGAGAATTAATCTCTTGATCACTTAATTAATTGGAATTCAAGGCTTGCCTTTGGTTCCTATATATAGTAGCCTCTCCCTTGCCAAGTCTCCCTCATAACGGAATTTTCATAAGAAATTTATCCTATAAATTTTCTTATGAATTATTCTGTTTAAGCCAAGTTTTATTATAACTAACTTTATAATAAAACAAATACATCTCTCCTTTTATTATGGAATAAATTTTATAAGAAATTTATAAATTTTCTTATTATGGAAAAATCAATTCATAATTGATTTTATAAAATTAAAATAAACCATTCCATGGATCATTTTAATTTCCATAAAAAAGAATAAATTTCTATAAATTTCTTTATATAAATTTCTTTATACAAATTTATTTATCCATAATTTATAAAACAAATCGTGCTAGATTTATTTTATTAATTAAACCAAATAAATTGGTTTCTCCCCATTCTTGTGGTCGGCCAAACCAAAGAGGGTTGGCACCCTCTTTGGTCGGCCAAACCAAGGCGAACCAATCGCGAATTAAACTCATTTAATTCGCCCAATAAGCCTTCAAAAGACTTAGCCATTTTAAGCTTCCTTTGCGCCTCTGATTAACTCAGATTCGACTTATTTCTCTTGATCGGAAAATCTAATTTTCAACTCGTTTTAAATCCCTCGGATTACTCGTAGTGCGTGTGACTAAATAGGCTTTCGATTTATGTTGGCCATCTATAATCAACTAATTATAGAATGATCATGAGTGGCACCTAGTAGTACATCATGACCCCCAATTAATCGAAAGATCAACGGTTGACCTCAGAAGTAATTCTGAAACCCTTCAGTAGCTCTAATGAATCGTGCCCCATTCCCTTCACCATCTTATACCCACTTGGTTCAGGACATGGTCTGTTTGTGTCAGTCCCCACTAGGCTGACTACGTCACACCTAGCCCAAGTAGTGTCTTTCTCGTCCTTTGGATTTCTAATTACTCTCATGTATTTAAGAGACTCATACTCTAAACATGATATGCTCTGGCCAGAGGCTTTGAGTAATAATCTGACGATAGGCCTGGGTATACATCTCCTCACAAGGAGTGGTGAATCCTTTGTAGGATGTTCAAACATCTTCGGGCACTTCGGCTTATACCCAATCATCCTGGGTCCACACCTCCTTGGAGATGCTTGCTTAAGATGTTAAAGTATAAGTCTCCATGACCAAGATGACTTGAACACCGCAAGTCAAAGGAACATCCCACTTAAGCTGCAGTAAAAACTTCATTGACATATCTATATAAATTACCATATGAAGTTTTACAGCTAGTCACTCAAATGAACTAGTTCCCTTAACTAGCATCCATGTTTATCTCCGGACATCCCAATGTCACCAGCCAGTGAGAATCAGCTGATTAGAGAATAACCTATGCTAGTTTCAACAGAATTGATAGTGTCCATTTTTATCAATTCATCGACTAGGGATATTTTCATTACTTCACAATTGCACATGTAGAGATAATCACTAGTTGTGATCCCATCACAAATTCTCTTATGCTGTGAATTGTATTGCGGACATTCAGTAGATGAGTTTAAGATCCCAATCAAATACACAAACATGTATACTCAAATAGTGAATTATCATTTATTAAAATAAATATTTACAATCATAAGGCGATTGCCTTAGGACACTTCTCTCATATCACTAACACCTATGGCCGGCCAAGAGAGAGGGAGAGAAGAAGAGGAGAGAGCCCAAGCAATTCTTGGATGGATCATCTACCAAGGCACCCCTTGGGTCCTTTATATAGGGAGAGGTTTCTTAATTCCCAAGCAAACCTCTCCTTGATTATGGAATAATTTCTCAATCAATCCATAATCAAGGCTCTCATGATCAAGCCTCCTCTCCTTGATTATGGAATAATTTCTCAATCAATCCATAATCAAGGCTCTCTTTCTTTTGGCATGATTATATAAAATTTATAAAACAAACCAACCATTGGTTCATTATATAAAAATTTATATAAAATTTATATAACCTTTTATAAAATAAACCAACCTTTGGTCTATTTTATAAAACAATCCAAAATAACCTTATCCTTTAGTGATGGCCGAAATTCATATACAAGAGATCTCATCTCAAGTGGTCGACCAAGATTTTATCCAAACCATAGGTCTATGGTTCAAAACCCACCAATGGATTAAATTTTGTCATCTTTGATTTATTATAAATTTTTTATAAAACAAACCAACTCTTTGGTTTATTTTAATTCATGATAAAATAATCCCATGGATTATTTTAAGCTTATAATAAACCATACCACCTTGGATCAAATTCCTTAATGAATTAAACATATTTAATTCACCCATTAAGTCTTTAAAAGACTTAGTCATTCTATGCTTCCGATGCGTCTGAAATAAATTCAGTTTTGACTATTGTTTGGACTTACCAAAAATAGTCTATCTCAATTGGAGAACCCAATTCTCAACTCGTTTTAAATCCTTCGAATTACTCGTTATGCGTGTGACCAAATATGCTTTCAATTTATGTTGACCATCCATAATTAACTAATTAATTATAGAACGATCATGAGTGGCACCTAGTAGTACATCATGATCCCCAATTAATTGAAAGATCAACGGTTGACCTCAGAAATGATTCTGAACCCCTTCAGCAGCTATAATGAATCGTGCCCCATTCCCTTCACCATCTTATACTCACTTGGTTCAGGACAAGGTCTATGTGTGTCAGTCTCCACTAGGCTCACTACGTCACACCTAGCCCGAGTAACGTTTTCTCGTCCTACGGATTCTAATTACTCTCATGTATCTGAGATATTCATACTCTGATCATGTGATGCTCTGGCCAGAGGCTTCGAGTAATAATCCGACGATAGGCCTTGGGTATACATCTCCTCGCAAGGAGTGGTGAATCCTTTGTAGGCTGTTCAAATATCTTCGGGCACTTCGGCTTATACCCAATCATCCTGGGTCCATGACGAACCCGATTTAGCTAAGTTAAAGTTGTCACGAAATGTGTGGATCCGTCAGAATTTAGAATTTATAAATGTGCTGGAAACCCTTTTTGCAATCAAGAATATGAAAACGTAGTAAAGGGGCCACAGGTCGTATTTTTCCTCGGGACTAGTTAACGTTGTTTGATTCGCGCTCGTGTTCATGTGTCGTTTGTGAATTGGGGTTTCGAATGTGATTTGGGTTTTAGGTTCGCAATCTGAAATGAAATCGCATGGAATTAAAGGAACTTAGCTAATAAGATAAACAAGTCATGACAATCAATAACTCAACCAATGAACAATTTATCCAACTAATGCAACCTTGTCCAATTTGGAAATCAAAACTGTTATCAAATCAATCCAGATTCTGATTAATACTGATTTAAAGAGCTGCTTCAGGAATTACACATCCAAACAAATCGAATCCAAATCATTCTATAACCAAACAGCTACAAACTTAATGCCAAGCCTTTACTTGATACAAAAGTGCAGCAAAGGAAAAACATGATACCAAGAGGAAGCTGATGTGCCAAAAAGAACTTGATACTAAGTGCAAGATGTATGACTGATCAAATCAGCTTAAAAGAGCTAGGTTATCAATGAAGTTTCCTGCCAAAAGGAATGAAGACATTGAAGAACTAGGCTGATCAAGGTAGGAACAACTCAACTCAGAAATGAGCTGCAGAAAAGTGAGCATATATGCAGAATTGGAATGCGGCAACAAAAAGGATGCAAAACTCAAACAAAATAATTGACTTCAACTGCAAAGGAACTCTAATGTAGAGCTAAACTGAGACAAAACTATGCCAATCATGCTTGATACGCAGGGGAAAATATTTGTGCCAAAATTGCTACTTTTGTGCCAAGAGCTGATATTAATGCTAAAGCTGTAACCTATCAATGCAGAATGGCTAATCGATTTAGAACCATTGCAGAAACTGGAAGGAAAAATACAGCAACTGATTGGAATGCAAAACTCTAAAACTCTAATGCAGAACT
Source organism: Boesenbergia rotunda (assembly GCA_024364735.1). Classification (NCBI taxonomy): domain Eukaryota; kingdom Viridiplantae; phylum Streptophyta; class Magnoliopsida; order Zingiberales; family Zingiberaceae; genus Boesenbergia; species Boesenbergia rotunda. The sequence continues at coordinate 213,825 of JAGFNQ010001554.1, forward strand.
AAGCTGCAGAATTGCAGGAATTTGGTTGCAGGGATGCAGTGCAGTAATTCAAAACCCGGAAATTGACATCAGAAATCAACTGAATTCATACATCACAAAGTAACTAAATCAAGTAGCAAAACCAATGTTCATTGAGGATTAGGAAGGACTGATATCCACTTAACCAAAATTCAGAATTAAAAACTAAACATGCAGAAATGACAGTAATTGCAAGCTGAACTGAATTGCTGCAAACCAACTGCTGAGAAGAAACTTAACTACACGCAAGCTTGGAAATGTATTAGCTCCCTAGATTTTGTCTTAATCTCAAGAACTAAACTAGACCTAAACTGAAAACCAAAATAACTAAGGGTTTAGAAACTAAGCAAAATTGTGGAAAAGAGTTGATACACTGTTAAACAACTGATACGCGAGCTATTAAACATTAAACGAACTGAAACTGAAAGCAATTGTGCATAAAACAGCTCACTAACTACTTAACCATGAGGAATTAAAACCTAATTACTAAGGAACAATTCAGACAAGAAAGCTACAGCTAATACAGAGTTTCAGAAACAGAAATGAAATGGCAGAATTGAAAGCTACTGCTAATACACTGAAATTAACTACTGAAAACTAATCCTCAACCCTTCCTGAGCTCCAATCCTCCTTGTTCGTCACGCAAGGGTGAGCCTCGGACCCGCAAGCTCAGCAAATCAATGGAGAACAGCTTCTGCGATTCAAAACCAGCTCATCTCTGCTCAAATCCGAAAACCCATCCAATTCCCTCAACTTAGCTGCGATGATGATTTGGGATTGATCCGAGCACTCCAGGGAACCCCTCTGAACTACTCAGGGTGATGAAATGATGCACAGCCGATGATGACGAACTCAGATGGCAGAACTCCGGAGACCTCACAAAAGCTCTGTTCTTTGGCAATTGAGAGCTGGAAATTTACCGAGAAGCCTTCCCAATGACCTAGGATTCAATCTAAACAAGGAATTGATGGGTCGCGCCCCTTAGATGAAAAAAAACATGAAGAAAAATGAAGAATAGCTGAGGAAGAAATGTTGCGGCGAAGAAGACGCGACGAGGAGAAACCTGTGAAAAATTTGATTAAATACATTAGCAATGGACGGCTCAGATTGATTGGAGGAGATCCAACGGCTGATCTTGCTCTGATTTGAGCCAAACATTGAGGATGTTGATCAGGGGTCAGGATCTGTCTCGTGGTAGCTCGGATCCTCCAGATGTGCAACGGATGGTCCAGATCAACCTAATCTTTGAATGGACGATCTAGAGCCCTCCGAGCTTGATCCAACAGTTGATTTAGCTCTGATTGGGATGAAACCTTCAGATCTTGATTAGAGTGCTTGATCAACCCTAACCCTAGCTCGGATTGCTTCAGATGGTCCTGGATGGCTCAGATCTAGCCGCTTTTGAATCGGATGATCCAGATTTAATCCTAATCTTGATAACTCGATCCGGGTCACTTCCGACTCAAGTTTGACCCAGTATGCCCTAGGTCCAGGATCCTTTCATGCCTACAAAAATATATCAGAAAATTAGTGGTCAAATAATCCAAAAATATGCAAATTTGCAATTAAGTCCAAAATAAGAGGAAATCCTAAAACCTAGGGAATAATCACAATTAAGCAAGTAAAGCATGGGTCAAACATGGATTTTAGCAATTAAAATAATAAAAAAAAATGGTATCTATCAGTCCACACCTCCTTGGAGATGCCTACTTAAGATGTCAAAGTATAAGTCTTCATGACCAAGATAACTTGAACTCTGCAAGTCAAAGGAACATCGCACTTAAGCTGCAGTAAGAACTTCATTGACATATCTATATGTAGATTACCATATGAAGTTTTACAGCCAGTCACTCCAATGAACTAGTTCCCTTAACTAGCATTCATGTTTATCTCCGGACATCCCAATGTCACCATATTAGTCTCAACAGAATTGATAGTGTCCGTATTTATCAATTCATCGACTAAGGACAATTTCAATACTTCACAATTGCACATATAGAGATAATCACTAGTTGTGAATTCATCACAAATTCTCTAATGCTGTGAATTATATTGCGGACATTCAGTGAATGAGTTTAAGATCTCAATCAAATACACAAACATGTACACTCAAATAGTGAATATTCATTTATTAAAGTAAATGATTACAATCATAAGGCGATTGCCTTAGGACACTTCTCTCATATTACTAACAAAACCCTAATGCCTCGTGGTGCTGCGGATGCCTGGGGTATTTAGGCTTGGTCTGGGTGCTATGGACTCACAACTAAGAATAAAAATCCTAATGCCTTGTGGTGCTGTGAATGCCCGAGCTACTTAGGCTTGGTCCGGGTGCTACGGACACCCAACCAAGTAACCAAAACCTTAATGCCTCGCAGTGCTGCAGATGTCCTGGGTACTTAGGCTTAGTCTGGGTGCTACGGACTCCCGACCAAGAATCAAAAACCATAATGCATCGCGGTGCTGCGGATGCCTGGGGTGATGGGAAAATCCCTTGCATGGCTTGAGGGTTTCCTTATCAACCTCGGGGTCGAACCTGAGAGACTTCTCTATGTCTACGGATTAAAAATTTAATCCAAATAGAGACCCGTCTCCCAAACGACTGTCTCGTCATCGTGTCAATTAATTCAAGTCACAACTTAGCCAAAACCTAAGTTAAGGCCTTGTGACTTTCCGAATCAAAAGACCGCGGAAAAGATGATGAATGGATCACCGATTTTTGTGTTTATCTTCGGGGTCCATGACATGATTAATTATCGATATTAATTAACACATAATTAAGCTATGACAATTAATCAAAACTCATGCAATAATTAAAACCAAGCATGGAATAACAAGAAAACGAAAGGAGCTAGGGAGAGGTATACCTCGCCTTTTACCTTGCAGTCTTCTAACTTATGACCCTCCCCTCTTGGACGTCGTGTGGGCGTCAAGCTACCAAGACACGGAGTCACTAAGGCTTGCCAAGATCACCTTCTTCAGACCACTTCCAATCGCTAGAAAAAACCCTAGCACCCTAGGGTTTCACCCGTCGGAAAGCACCTCTATCACCTCCTCTTTGCGCCGCCAGCAGCTGCCTTTTTCCAAGAAGCTCCGGCCACAAGGGGTCTGAGGTTTAAGAGGATAGGAAGACGAAGAAGATGGATGAAGAAGCTGAGACAAACTCCTTCTTCCTCAAAACAGCCCGCAACCTTCTTCTCCTCCTATTCAAGCTCGCCGGTGCCAACAAGGACAAAACCTTGCTTTCCGGCCGCCGACCTCCTCCTCTCCAAGCTGGGACCAGTTCCTTGCCTCAAGGAGACTCCAACCACAGGAGAAGAAGCAATGGAATTGGAAGAAGAGGGAGAAAACCCATTCCAAATCACTAGCCGTCAGGTTTCCTGGAATCCCTGCACAAGTTATCTCCCACTGCAAAAGTTATCTTCATAGCCTATCCATTTAGTCAGTAATCTCCTCCTCAGCTAGCCGTCGGGTTTCCTGGAACCCCTGCACAAAAATGCAGACATGATTAGTGGCATCCGTATCTACACACCAGGTACAGGTAGATATCACCGCAAAACATGTTACAACGACAAAAGAAGAACATATACCTAAATTATTACTCTGACGGCGGGGACAGTCCGCCTTCCAATGTCCAGACTGCTTGCACACAAAGCACTTGCCTTTCGACTTCTTTATGCAACTCTGAGGTCCCTGTAATCCTGCTACTTTCTTTGTCCCAGCATGTTTCTTCTTCTTCTTTCCTTTCAGTTTAGAAGTAGAAACCTCTTGAGCAATGAAAGTCTGTGAAAGAGAAAATGCCTCTGCTGCCTCGAGTTCTGTCAGAAGTTCTGCCCACGAATAAGAACGTTTGTCCATATTGTAGCTTAGGCGAAACTTCTCAAAACTCTTTGGTAGAGATTGGAGGATTATATCGACCTGGGTTTCCCCATCGATTTGTGCTCCAAGGATTTCCATCTCTTTCAGCCAAGCCATCATTTTGAGAGCATGTTCCCTTACGGGCATACCCTCAACCAAGATGGTCGTTATCAAGTTCTTCATGACCTCCTGCCTAGGAGCTCGATTTTGATGCTCGAAGAGTTCATCGAGTTTGGATGTTTTATCACTGGTAATGGAAGAAGCCTGATTTCGATGACACTCAGTCGCCTCGTCTGCTTCTAACCATTTCCTAAAATATTCAAACTCCTCTTCATCATTAATCTCGCTAGGTTTTGCGGCACAGAACTCAAAGATCGATGTAGGCGTGCAGAGGGGGGGGGGTGAATGCACTTTCGCGGATCGTTTGATCTCTACACAGATGTTAGCTTAGCAGAAATAATATGCAAAGAGAATAACAATGCTAACAAAAATTCTTTTACTTGGTATCCACCCAGATGGGTGACTAATCCAAGGATCCACGCTGCGAGCACCACTTTTCACTATCGAAAAGTCTCCTTGAGGTGGATAAACCTTTACAGCAAAAGCTTCCTCTTTACAGGTGTAGAAAGATGATGGAGGAAGCAAGAAATCACTCTACAATTTGGCAGCACTTCGTTACTGTACGGAACTGTATAGACACGTGTAACGATGCCTCCTTTTATAGGTGAAAAGGATAGATTCGCAGTCTGTCCAGACGCCCACCAGTCGACTGCCCCTAGGGCAGTCGACTGGCCCATCAATAAATACTGGCCAACGGCTAGTGAACAGCTAGCCAACGGCTAGTTTTGGGGTATACCAGTCGACTGCCCCACGGCCAGTCGACTGGTCCGAGGCTGCGAACTCTCTGTGGGTTTTGGCAGTCGACTGCCTCCAGGCCAGTCGACTGCCGTACCTCCCAGCTCAGCTCCAGCCACTTCAAACCTTCTCCTTCGCGTGTGCCTTCAGGTCTGCTCCCTTGGCTCGCCCCATGAAGTCCTCTTCCTCTGGCTATCGTCCCTCGGATGCTCACACAAGCATCCCCTTGGCTTGCCTCCATGCCACCCTTCACGTGTGCCTTTTGAAGTCCACTTCCCGGCTTGCCCTTGGAGCTCTCCTCCCTCGGCTCTCGTCCCTCGGATAGGTCTTTCAAGTGTGATTTTCCAAGTCCTGCAAACTCAATCACACAAATCAAATATAACATAACACTCTAACTTTAAACCTATTCATCCACACATCAAAACCATAATCTTCCAATCATTTAAAGGGTCGATTGCCTCAACAATCTCCCCCTTTTTGTTGTGTGGCAATATGTTTAAGTTAGAGATAAGTAACAGCAATATCAATAGCAAATGATAGCAATTGAAACATTATGAGACATAGCAACCCTAAGAGGTAACCTCCCCCTTAACTTATGTCCTCTCCACAGTTTCAATTCTAATCATATTCCAAGTTAAGTTTCCACTTAACTGCATCAATAAGAATGTAAGATATATCCGAACCTAAGAGGTACCTCCCCCTTAATCCATGTCTTCTCTCCAAGTTTTAACCTTTCAAGGTCTAAGTTAGACAAAATACCTAAAATCATCCATTTTAAGTCAAAATTCTAACTTTAAACACCCATTCTCCCCCTTGGACACCATCAAAATGATTGCCTCAAGCAACCAAACCCTATGACATCAGGTGCGAGGATTATTGATTTCTGAATTTTCTCACAGCAGCTAAAAATGGCTGTGCCAGTCGACTGCCCATAGGGCAGTCGACTGATATGCCATCAGTTTGAAATTTCAGCTTTTCTGCCGAATTTCAGAAACTCCCAGAAAATTCCAGAAAATTCCAAAAATTGTAAAATTTTGCATACATGTTTGAAATGTTATACTCTATCAAGGAAAAATATTAAACCATATAAAATTTCAAACATGCACGTCTTTTGATAAAAATCCAAAAGTTTTGAAAAATACTACATTTTGTATCAACCTTTGAAACCAATTATGCAAATATGTGACTTTTAAAAGCATGGCACAATATGTAAAACATACAATGGTTTTCAAAGTTTTAAAATGTCCAACTATGATCTTTGGCAAAGTGTCCATTAATTAAACACTTGCCTCCCCCATAGTTGGTCTAGTTTTGATATTTTGATACTTTTGATGGTTCAACAATGTGCTACAAGCACAAGTGAGCCAAATGTATCACCCTAATGGATCAAGCACCCTTTTTCAAAGCTAATGTGTCCAAGTTTATTTTATACTTCCACAAAACACATTCCAAGGCCTCTTCTTAAGGATGTAAACTCTGATTCGGGAAGAGGCTTGGTAAAGATGTCGGCTAGGTTCGACTTTGATTCAACATAGTGTAATTCTATGTCTCCCCTTGCCACATGGTCTCTAATGAAGTGATGTTTCACTTCAATGTGTTTTGTTCTAGAATGGTGAATCGGATTTTTAGTTAGGTTGATCGTGCTTACATTATCACACAAGACTTTGACCTTGGTGTAATGTAGCTCAGAATCCTCTAAGGTGTGCATGATCCAAAGGAGTTGGGAAACACATCCACCCATTGCCACATATTCTGCTTCCATTGTTGATAGGGCAACACATGGTTGTTTCCTACTACTCCAACTAACTAAAGAGGTCCCAAGGAATTGACACCCTCCACTTGTACTTTTCCTATCTAACTTGCAACCCGCATAGTCCGAGTCGGTGTATCCAATTAGATCAACACTTGGGGTTCTAGGATACCAAAGTCCGACATATAGGGTTCCTTTTACATACCTTAGGATCCTTTTGACTACAATCAAATGGGACTCTTTTGCACAAGATTGGTACCTTGCACACATACCTACCGCAAAAAGTATGTCGGGTCTACTAGCGGTTAGGTATAGGAGGCTACCAATCATGCTCCTATATTGTTTAGAGTATACCATTTTGCCTTCAAGGTCACTATCCATTTTCACATTAGTTCCTATGGGTGTAGATGCTTCCTTAGCATGTTCTAAACCAAATTTCTTTAGCATCTCCTTAGCATATTTGGTTTGAAATACATGTGTTCCTTCATTAGTTTGCTTAACTTGAAGGCCTAAGAAAAAGGTTAACTCTCCTACAAGACTCATCTCAAATTCATCTTCCATACACTTGATGAATTCTTGTAGGAAGTCATTATTTGTTGACCCAAAAATGATATCGTCTACATAGACTTGGGCAACAAATATGTCCTTATCCTTAGATTTTAGAAATAATGTAGGGTCAATTGTTCCTCTCCTAAACCCCTTAGACACCAGAAATGAAGAAAGCCTTTCATACCAAGCCCGGGGAGCTTATTTTAATCCATACAAGGCTTTCCTTAATTTGAATACGTGTCTCGGATAGTTAGGATCCTCAAATCCGGGGGGTTGTTCTACATAAACCTCTTCCTTAATGATCCCATTAAGGAATGCCGACTTCACATCCATTTGGTGAAGTGTAAAACCCATGTGAGCGGCATAGGCTAGTAGGATTCTAACCTAGCTACGGGGGCGTAGGTCTCATCATAATCTAATCCCTCAACTTGGTTAAACCCCCTAGCTACCAATCTAGCCTTGTTCCTAGTGATTTTACCTTGGTCATCTAATTTGTTCCTAAAGACCCATCTAGTGGTCACAATGGTACAATCAGTGGGTCTAGGAACTAGCTCCCATACTTCACTTCTCTCAAATTGGTTTAGCTCTTCTTGCATGGCCACGATCCAATCAACATCTCCCAATGCTTCATCAATGGTCTTGGGTTCTAATTGGGAGATTAGAGCTATTTGACTAGTTTGATCCCTAAAGTATGACCTAGTCCTTACTCCTTGAGTGACATCACCCACAATTTGGTCAATGGGATGATCATGGTGATGTCTCAAGGGTCTAGAGGTTGTAGGTTCATTTACTCCTTCTTCCTCATCCTCTAGTGTGTTTCTTACTCCCCCTTGATCATTGCCCTCCGCATGTAAGTCTTAAAGTCTTTGGGCAAGGGGTTGGACTTCTTCTATATCCTTATCAATAGAAGCCTTTCTAGGGTAAGTACTAGTGGTTTCATCAAATTTGACATTTGAGGACTCCTCAATTACTTTTGTCCTCTTGTTGTACACTTTATAACCCCTACTAGTCAATGAATATCCTACTAAGATTCCTTCATCGACTTTTGACTCAAATTTTGTTAGGTCGTCTTTGGTGTTTAAGATGTAAACTTTACATCCAAAGACTCTAAAATAGTGGACTTAGGGTACCCTTCCATTCCAAAGTTCAAAGGGTGTTTTTCCTAAAAACCTATGTACCAACACTCGATTTTGGATATAGCAAGCGGTGTTAACCGCTTCGGCCCAATGGTAGCTAGGAAGAGAATATGCATTAAGCATAGTCCTAGCAGCTTCTTGTAGGGCTCGGTTTTTCCTCTCAACTACCCCATTTTGTTGAGGAGTCCTAGGGCATGAAAACTCATGCTTGTACCCATTTTCAACACAAAATTGTGTGAAACTAGCGTTTTGGAACTCCCCACCATGGTCACTCCTAATTCGGTTTATTTTGATGTTCTTTTCGTTTTCTACCCTTTTACTAAATCCTATAAATACATCTAGGGTGTCATCCTTATGTTTCAAGAAATAGACCCAAGTAAACCTAGAAAAGTCATCTACTATCACTAAGCAATACTTACTCCCTACAAGTGATGGAGTACTATGGCAATCAAACAAGTCTATAGGTAAAAGTTCTAGAGGCAAGGAAGTGGTAATTAAGGTTTTACCTTTGTGTGATGCTTTGGATTGCTTACCCTCTTGGCATGCATTACACATCTTGTTCTTTTCGTACTTGATCATTGGGAGCCCCTTCACCAATTCTTCCTTGGCCACTCTTGCAATGTTCCTCATGTTGACGTGTCCAAGTCTCCGGTGCCATAGCCACCCTTCCTCTTCTTTGGACATGAGACACTTAACAACATGGTTAGTAGCATAAGATAGATCAAGATAATACAAGTTTGCCTCTCTAAACCCTTCTAATATGATAGTGTTTGATTCACTTTGTCTTATTACACATTTCTTAGCATGAAATTCTACTCTAAACCGGCATCACATAATTGACTTACACTTAATAAATTAAACTTCATATCCTTAATTAAAAGTACCTTATGAATTGAAATAGTGGGAGATACC